>CAJNDS010002377.1:87500-147500 GCA_905221605.1 Symbiodinium natans | reverse complement strand
GTACGCTTCTCCAAGCCTTCATGCCAAAAAGCCTGAAACATGGCTGTAAATGGTTTCAAGCGGTTTAGGGCTTATGAGTTAAAAAGGGTTTAGGGGCTCCGCGCAGCCAAGCGGCCAGACTTGGTAAAGCAGATGAGGGAGATGATGTTCCAATACCCGCAGCCCACAGAAGTTCTTGAGAAGATTTGACACTCGCCTGCCACTAGCGGGGTACATGTTGAGGGTTCAGGTTTTCGGTCTCTGCGTTTGCATGCAGATATTGGTAGTGTGCATTTAAGTTTGCATTTCTGTTTGAAGGTTTGTGTCTCGTTCTGTTGTGGACTTAGCTCTGGAGATTCAAGTTTGGAGTGAAGTTGAAGGTTTGGGCTGTAGTCTACAACAAGTAGACCCTTACGAGCCTTTTTTGAGACCACATCAGTTGAGCAGGACAGCTTTGTCAGTAAGGAATTGGATTCCAAGCGGGAGGGGAGCCCAGGCCAAGTGCTCGAGGGCATGAAGTGGCAACACTACAAGCTTCCCAAGGCGCAAAGTTCTCGCATACTTCATAGGTCAAGTCGGCTAAAGCATGCCTCTGAACTTGATGTGGAAAGCGGTTCTATGTTGTCAGAGCTCCAAGGCAGATTTTTTCGTTTTGAGATGATTGGCAAGGAGGTGGACAGTTGTCGCATGAGTGAATGTGGCACTTGTAATGACGATCGATAGGGTCATGATGGCAACACGGGCGGTCATACTGGATGGTGCTTGCGCTATCGGATGATGGTATACAAGCACCGCAGCAAACGTAGCATGGAGATCGGGCAACTACAACTAGCTGCTTACGAACCCAAAAAGAAGTGCTTGTGCCTTTCCAGGAGCCTACTTGGACTGTTATGCAGAACTTCATCGAACCCTCTTGTCTTCCTTCAGGATGTAAGGTCTAGGATGGTAATTACCATACCATGCTGCACAATATCTTTGTCATGCTACTTTATCCTGTGTTGCTGAAGCCTCAACACAGGAAACGCAACAGGCAAGTCTGCACAAGCTTCAGTATTTGATCCCCGTAAGCCTCAACGGGATGCAGCCGAAAGCTCAGAACCGCGAAGACCCGAAGTGCTGTGACGGTCGTTATTTCATGCAAAAGTTCTCGCCAACACCCCGCTTGCACAATGCCATCGCAGGCGAAAAGTGGAGAGGGATGGTGCTTCTGGGGCCACAGCCTTTGGCCGACCTCGGGTCCACAAAACGACGGCTTCCAGTGCATCCTCTCTCAGGGTTCAGTTTCGAGTTATTGTGCTCCTGAGTCGTTTGGCATTCTGTCGAAGACGACATTATGGCCTACTATGCTCGTGATGTTCTCGCGCTGGGACGGGGCTTTAAATAGACCTTCTGAGGCATGGCATGCCGGCGCCGAGGAGGTCTCTTGCATCGTTGTCTTGTTCGTCGCTGCAACTTCGCGTTGTGCGGTTCCTGCTGTGCTACTTGTCATAGAAATTTGACACGCGAGGACTTCTACCAATTGTCCTACTGTAGTAGTGGGTTCGGGTGTATACTGCAGTGTAGCAAAGGCATGTAAAGGCGATAATATGGAATTAGTCGCAGCTTCCCGCTGAGGCCGCGCCTGCCTCAGAGCCAGCGTGCAGCAACGGGCACAAGCTCCAGCCTATTGTCTCACAGGACCGCCATTGCACCTGAACTGAAAACCACGAGCAGTAAATGTGGGCGCAGGGCATGACAGAATTCAAGCATGATCATTGGCTTGAACCAAGGCAAGCTGTGCTTAGCGCCTGGCACGACCTACATGTGCTTAGCGTGTCGCTACGACTTGTGCAATTCCTGCTACGCCAAGCCAGGGTCTCAGCCAGTGCGTGTAGGTCAGGCCTTGTGTGCATTGGACATTACACAAAGGCGCAAGGGCCCGCGCATCTGCAGGAAAGAAGCAAGCATCAAGGAAGTGGGTCAACAAGGAGCAGCAGTGGACGACGCTGTACCTCAGCCGCTTCATTGCGAACATGTTCACATCAGTGCATTGCTGACAGCTAATTGAAGCATGGCACGTGGAGCCGTGGAGCTTGCTGCCAGCTGATGGGCCTTATTTGAACTTCAACAATCGTGTGACCTTTCGAAGGCGCTTGCACCACGAATCAGTGGGTTGCCAATTGAACATGTGGGCATGGTAGAGCTACGCAAAGTGTGTGTGCTGATGTAGCGCAGATCACATTTGAAGATGCCTACGCACGAGAGCAGGACGTGACAAGGGAGGCTCCTCGCTGCTGCGTCATGTAGACCAAACATTTTCGCACCAGCAGTGCTTGCTTGGTGGGCTGACTGACCAGCATCTAGGGTTCATGACATTTTCCGGCTGGAGAAGAATGGCCAGCCATGTATGTGCATATGAGTTCGAGGCGACAAGACAGCTGATTCAGGCCTACGCGGACCATTCGCCATGAATGCCAGACGGACAGCAGACAAGCACTGAACGACAATTTCCAACGGTCTGACTATAGGTCGGTGTGGGTGAGAGCTTTTCTTCGTACCATCTGCCTGGGACATGCTTGGCGGCGTTGGTCTTGCACTTGTGTACTTTTGACCTTGCTGATTTTTACTTCATGTAAGAAGGCGAACTCCGCGGACTAAGGCCACACCTGCCTCCAGGCCGAAATGCAACAAAGGCCACAATCTTTTGGAGATTTTGAAGGAATTTCGCCAGTGCGACTTGTCAGGCAGCTACTACATGTGAGCCTTGAGCTTTCACCAGTCCGCTAGGGCATGCCTGCCTCGCCCCAAGGCGACGTCTGTCGCAAAATTGGCACGGCCTACCAGTGTCCCCCATGTCAATTCGACATGTGCACGACCTGCTACAGCAAGCCGGAGTCTCAGCCAACGCGTACAGGAATCGTACAGGTCACACGAGGTGCAGTGGACCTCACAGAGGCTTTGCTTGCATGCAGGCGACGGGAAAGCGGGGACGACGCGTGCAATCAGAAACCAAGCAAAGGCGTCGCTGTGCTTCAGTTGGTTTGGCTTGCACAAGTGCATGTCAGCGTAAGTTATTGGGCATCTGCATAGTCGCTGCTGATGAGGATCCATCTTGCGATGTCCTTGGGGCAGGGGCGGAGGGGTGCGCTGATAGATGGCACACATAATTCTGGACTCAAATACCTTGCCCTTCAGCCACGTCCATGGTTCGTATCCGATACGTTCGTCTATGCCCTATGTGCATCGAGACTACGGTAAACATGAGCGAAGTGGTAAACCAACTGGGAGGATCGAATTTTCCGTGGCGACCACAAATATTGCCAGAAAGTCTTGAGCTGTTTTTTCTAAACTGGTTCACATGCCTTCGAAGTCGCCTCTGATGCACATCTGCCTGGCCTAGCGCCTGCCCTGCGATTCCGCACTGAATTTGTCTGCTGTTGTTCCTGTTGATTTTTGAACGTGAAACGACAAACCCCGTCGACTCAGGCCACACCTACCTCCAGTCCCAAATGCAACAGTGGCCACGAACTTGAGCCAGCTGTAAAAGAGTTCGCCGCGACGTGCCACTGAGCTGCAGCTTCTTTGAGAATTAGACATTTTGATTTACAGATCCACTAGGGTCAGTAGGGCATGCCACTCTGAGGTGACATCTGTCGGAAACTTGGCACGGCCTACCGGTGTCCCCCATGTAACTTCGACATGTGCACTACCTGCTACAGCAAGCCGGAGTCTCAGCCACCACTCACACTAGGTGCAGTGGACCTCACAGAGGCTTTGCTTGCATGCAGGCGACAGGCAAGCATGGAGGACGCGGGCCAACCGGAAGCCAACACCCCTCACGACGACTGTGTACCTCAGCCAGCGTATTGTGCCTGCTTGCACATCAGTACAATTGATCGAGGAATGAAGCTTGTGATAGGGCTGTAGGGTTTCTTGCATGAGGTGACTACAAGTGATTGCGCAGCTACTTTCCTGAGGGCTTTTGGCCATGCAGACTTACTGTAAACGGCTACTTCACTTGCAGTAGTGCACGAAAACGGCTTAATTTGTGTTGTGGTGTGGTTTGCTTTCATGTTGTTGGCAGCTTGGGGTTCCCCCGGACACCTTTTTTTGTTGGAAAGTATTCATATGCATTCAGGCAAGCTTGCCCGGCGAGAAGACCCCTACACCCCCCACCCTCCCCCCCCCCCCCTTCCGCACGCACTTGCATCCCCAACAAATAGTCCCCCGCCTGAGTTGGCGGTCATGGCAAGGTTTCCTGAACCTTCGGTGGGTCTCCGTGCATCTCACCCTTTGTGTCCCTTCATGGCCGGCTCGAAAAACATGATCTCCTTTTGTTTTCGGATTCCTGGACATGGTCTTTACTTTCTTGTCTGCCCAGCTGTCCTCCCTTAATGTAGGTGGCTTTGCCAGGGGCTCATAAACCAGAACAAGAACTCTGCTGAACCCTGACATGCCAGAGAATCCTGGGCGAAGCTATGCTGAACATGCCTCAAGTTTATGTACTGGGCGCCGTGGCCAGGTGATGCGTATACAGAAGCCACACTTCGAATTCAAGTCAAGCAGTGACCTGGACGCAAGGATGGCCAAACCTTGTTTAGATGTGTTTGATGTAGGACATGAAGTGTCCTAAACGGCCTGTGACGACATGCGGCTCTATCACGAAGAGCTGCGCAGGCGAATGTGCAATTCTCCCTACTCTTCTTATAGCTGCTTCTATGAAAGTTACGGATCCCCCTAGCATCATGTTTGATTTCATTATTGTGAGTACTTGGTATTCATTCCTTCCCTGCCAACCAGCAGCTGTCGATAGCAATGCCGCACTGACGAAGCATAGTCTTCTGCAAGAGAGTACCATGGCATAGTCATTGTTGGGCAACATAGTTATACAGATGTGCACGTGCACTAGCGTCAAGAATCTGGCGGCATGATATCCTCGGGCCTCACCTCGGCACTGAGTTCCAAAGCCACATACCCCCACACTCCGCAATTGGCTTCGCGTTGTTCCGCCGTAGGCATGGTGACTGTGGCATCTGCCTAAACCCTGAAATCGTTGTGTGTGGATTGAAGCGTCAGGCGTTGTTGGCATCATGTCCACGGCTTGGCAACTACAGGCAACGGATTTGAATAGCTATGTTCAGTGCAAGTGTACAAAATTACGAGAGTCGCCAGAGATACATTAGTCGGACAGTCTGTCTTTGCCGAGGTTTCCGCGCGGCCTTGCGTTTGACTCGCGCGGAAGGTGGCTACCAGAATCACGTAGTCCACTACATGTAGGGTTTTCGGGTCCCGAGTCTAGGGGCTCCACTACTACTACTACTACTACTACTACTACTACTACTACTACTACTACTACTACTACTACTACTACTACTACTACTACTACTACTTACTACTACTACTACTACTACTACTACTACTACCTACTACTACTACTATACTACTACTACTACTACTACTACTACTATACTACTACTACTACTACTACTACTACTACTACTACTACTACTACTACGCTACTGCTACTGCTACTGCTACTGCTACTGCTACTACTACTACTACTACTACTACTACTACTACTACTACTACTACTACTACTACTACTACTACGATTACCACTACTACTACTAACTACTACTCCTCCTCCTCCTCCTCCTCCTCCTCCTCCTCCTCCTCCTCCTCCTCCTCCTCCTCCTCCTCCTCCTCCTCCTCCTCCTCCTCCTCCTCCTCCTCCTCCTCCTCCTCCTGCTGCTGCTGCTGCTGCTGCTGCTGCTGCTGCGTACTGCTACCACTACCGCCACCGGTACCGCTACATTGCTACCGCCACCCCCATTTGTTTTTCGGTTTTGCTCTCAGACATAAAGGCTTATTTCTGGAGTTAGGAGTGGTGGAGTTTCGGACCCAGAGGTTGTGGGACTTGAAGTTTTTAAGCTTCGGAGTGTAGGGTGGCCGACCCTGGCAAGGCTGTGGGTTTCGCACTTCTTTGGTGAGCTTGAGGCGCGACGGGTTGAGGCTTGGAAAATGGCAGAACATGTTTCGAATTCTAGGGTCCGAAAATAGAAGAAAGATGGTCTGAATTTGGAGCTGTCGAGTTGGTGATGAGGTATGGAGGGCTGAGTTTATCTTAGGTTTAGGGTGTAAGGTTGGGTTCTTTCGAAGTCCTTCTTGTCGAGTACTATTTCGTTCCGTCTGAGAGGATTTCTCGTTGTTTGTGTTCAATCTTTGTGTCGGGTTGGTGGGTAGTTTGTTCGGATGCCTACAAGTGTGGCCTTGCTAAAGTGTCCAGGATCATGCTGTAACCGCTGCTAGTTTTCATTGCTGACATCCAGCAGCTAGAAAGAAGATTGCGTGTTTCAGGGTTTTGGGGTTGGTCCAAGCCTAAACACTTAAAACGATCTAAAAGTTGCAGGACAGCCCCACACGACAACTACAACAGCCCACACGACATCTAAGAGACACCCCCTTAAACCCTAAACCCTCAACCCTCAACCCTAAACCTTAAACCCTAAACCCTAAACGTGGGGAGTGAGTGGGGAGTGAGTGGGGGGGAGTGGGGGAGAGTGGGGGAGAGTGGGGGAGAGTGGGGGGGAGTGGGGGAGTGGGGGGGGAGTGGGGAAGGGGGTGTGGAGGGGCGGCGTGGGTCCTCCCCCACTAGAATTAGGGTTTAGGGTTTAGGGCCTCGAACTTAGGGTTTAAGTTAGGGTTTTGGGTTTTGCTAGGGTTTTGGGCCTAGGGTTTTGGGCTTAGGGCTTTGGACCTAGGGTTTTGGGCCTAGGGTTTTGGGCCTGGGTTTCGGGCCTAGCGTTTTGGGCCTAGGGTTTTGGGCCTCGGGTTTGGGCCTAGGGTTTTGGGCCTAGGGTTTTGGGCGGTTTAGGGTTTAGGGTTTAGGGTTTAGGGTTTAGGGTTTAGGGTTTAGGGTTTAGGGTTTAAGAGCTCCTGGTCGAGCAGTTTCTCGTTTAGGCTCTGTGTTTAGGACATCGAAAAATACCCACCCACCCGAAGTTCCCATAACATTAAGAAATAAAAAGTTTCTTCTTTTTATTAGGATGGATCAATAACAAAATGAATGCCTTCCAATTAACAAACGAGGAGGTGGAGATACTAAACCACGCGAGGCTTTGAGGTCTTGAAACCCTAAACTGAGGCCCTGAAACCCTTAACACTAGGCCTTCAGGCTTTGAAACCCTCAACACTAGGCCTTGAACCCTCTAGGTTTGAAAGCGCTTATTTTTGTGCTTTTGGTAGGTTTTTTGGGGTTTTTGGGCCACTCCCCGCCCCCACTCCCCCACTCCCCCACTCCCCCACTCCCCCACTCCCCCACTCCCCCCCTCCCCCACTCCCCCACTCCCCCACTCCCCCACTCCCCCACTCCCCCACTCCCCCACTCCCCCACTCCCCCACTCCCCCACTCCCCCACTCCCCCACTCCCCCACTCCCCCACTCCCCCACTCCCCCACTCCCCCACTCCCCCACTCCCCCACTCCCTTCCCCCGCTCCTCCACTCCGAAGAACTTCAATGTCCCAGAACATCATTGATTCGATCTTAGTAGCACTCTCTCTTTTTGTGATGCTGGAGCGAGGGATCTCATCTTGGGTTCAGCGTTTAGGGTTCTTTAGGCTCGAAGGCATCCAAGTCATTTGTAGGTGTTTGAGAACACCTCATTTGAATTTGGCGGTGCCGGACTTTGAACTAGCCAAGATCAAGAAACACAGCCCTGAAACTCTTGAAGTCCTCCTAAACCCTAAACCCCAAAACTCTTAAAAAGGGGTCGGAGAATGGGCATGGTGACATGGGCACGCCATTAAGGTGTAAGCCCATCACGGCAAGGGAAGCGAAACAATGCTTTACCCACCCAGGTAGCGCTGTCGAGAAGCCTTAAAAGCACTCCACTGTACCCACAACATACCAGTGTGCAGTGTCCTATGCGACAGTCTACTTTTAGTTCAGTATAGTGTGTGATTGGATGCTCTCGCCACTTTTTCTTAGTGCTGCAGGTGTGGGATGCTGACTATGCCACGAAGCTCCGTGAGGAGCCATTTGAGGTTTTTGACGTTATGCTATATAATAGAACAGTCTTTGAAGCTGCCCATCCACTAGCGCGGATAGTACATGTCAACATCATGCTTTGAGGGTTTGCTGGGGGCTTTGGGAAGCTGTTAGCACATGCTACGCTCGCCACTTTGGTTAGTAAGCAGCATGATTGATGCGTAAGTACGTTTTCCTTGCATATGATGTGGTTCCGTGTCTCATGTCGATAGTGGCCCCCTGACCGGTATGGTCCCCCCGCGTCCCCCCCTTCCACCCCAGACATCGAAATCGACGACCCTCACACGAAACGCGTGTCTACGCCATCATTCCAGTATACACGTCACTGCTCAAACAGTGACAGACCACAGATCCTGCACAGACCGAAGCAAAGCCGACGATCGCGACGACCGCGACCAGAACGACCACCAGGGGAAAACACGCATGTGGACCGTGTCGCCGGCACGTGCTCGGCACATGTCACCGATCCAGCCAAATCCAGCCCAACCCCTCTTACCCGGTCTTGCTCTGGACATTGGAAACCCCTTTTGTGGTTGACGCGTTCTCCATAACTTTGACTTGAGTGCTCTGTAGCTTTCTACAGTGTATTGGATTCTATTGTAGTACAACAATTGAGTGCAGGAGACTCTTCCGAGCCTTGCCCCTGCGCAGATGTGTTTCACACCAGGCACGTGCGGTTCGGACTTCGCCAGTGTGAGGGCTTTACTCAGTGGCGTATGGTACTAGACAGTTAGGATTGTGCTGCCCGCGCGAAGGCCCCCAGCCACCCTTACTGCAGTTTTCTGGACTGTACTCTCTTGTAAGTAATGGAGCATATAGTAGAGAATAGGTACAGGTTTGCATAGCTTGCATGGTCTAGTGTATATCTCCTGCGATGCACGTATGCTGGTAGGATTCATTGCAGGATATGTGTGTAGGTTGCAGAGGACACTTGATTGGCCGAGAAATGAACATAACTTCCAGTGTCAGTTTTTTTCAGCAAAAGCATATTTTCCGGCCAACAAACTCCAAAATTCCACTGAGCAAATGCCAGTATGAGGATGAAACAGAGGAAGCCGCTGAATGTGGAAGTAGTAGTAGTAGCAGTAGTAGTAGTAGTAGTAGTAGTAGTTGTTGTTGTTGTTGTTGTAATAGTAGTAGTGGTAGTAGTAGTAGTAGTAGTAGTAGTAGTAGTAGCAGTAGTAGTAGTAGTAGTAATAGTTGTAGTTGTAGTTGTAGTTGTAGTTGTAGTTGTAGTTGTAATTGTAGTAGTCGTCGTCGTCGTCGTAGTAGCAGGAGTAGTAGTAGTAGTAGTAGTAGTAGTAGTAGTAGTAGTAGTAGTAGTAGTAGTAGTGGTAGTGGTAGTGGTAGTGGTAGTGGTAGTCGTCGTCGTCGTCGTCATAGTAGTAGTAGTAGTAGTAGAAGAAGTAGTAGAAGTAGTAGTAGTAGTAATAGTAGTAGTACTAGTAGTAGTAGTGGTAGTAGTAGTAGTAGTCGTCGTAGTAGTCGTAGTAGTAAGCATAGCAGTAGCCGTAGCAGTAGCAGTAGTAGAAGCAGAAGTAGTAGTAGTAGTAGTAGTAGTAGTAGTAGTAGTAGTAGTAGTAGTAGTAGTAGTGGTAGTGGTAGTAGTAGTAGGAGTGGTAGTAGTAGTAGTCGTAGTAGTAGTAGTAATAGTAGTAGTAGTAGTAGTAGTCGTAGTCGTAGTAGGAATAGTAGTAGTAGTTGTTGTTGTAGTAGTCGTAGTAGTGGTAGTAGTTGTTGTTGTTGTTGTAGTAGTCGTAGTAGTCGTAGTAGTGGTAGTAGTAGTAGTAGTGGTAGTAGTAGTAGTAGTAGTAGTAGTAGTGGTAGTGGTAGTGGTAGTGGTAGTAGTAGTAGTACTAGTACTAGTACTAGTACTAGTACTAGTACTAGTACTAGTAGCAGTAGCAGTAGTAGTAATAGTAGTAGTAGTAGTAGTAGTAGTAGTAGGAGTAGTTGTTGTTGTTGTCGTCATATTATTGAATTTCTTTTCAGAAATTAGTAGGAGGAGTGGTAGTGGTGGTAGTAGTAGTAGTCGTCGTCGTCGTCGTCATGGTAGTCGTCGTGGTAGTCGTCGTAGTCATCGTCGTAGTCGTCGTCGTAGTCGTCGTCATAGTAGTAGTAGTAGTAGTAGTAGTAGTAGTAGTAGTAGTAGTAGTAGTAGTAGTAGTAGTAGTAGTAGGTGTAGTCGTCGTAGTAGTAGTAGTAGTAGTAGTAGTAGTAGTAGTAGTCGTAGTAGTAGGTGGGTTGCCCGCGCTCCTTGTCTGGAGGTGCGCAGGCACCATGTTTCTGGTGTCGCGACGTCCGCCAACACGGTTCTGTAACGCCCGCACCCCAAACCTGAAAGTTGAAACCCTAAGCGAATTAAGCCGTAAGCCCTGAACTGTCAAACCTGCAACCGGAAAACCGGACAGCGTTGGGGCCTGCTTTTTGGGGGATTGGGTTGAGGGTTGATGCTGTGCTTCGCAAACGATTCTGGCTATTGTCTGAACCCTCCTGCTGACGCCCTAAACCCCAAAGCCTAAACCGTAGTAACCCTACAACTTCAAATTCATGTTGCAAAGGACTCGTCTCATGGCCTGTTTGCTACTCATACATTCGTGTGCTTCGAGTCTTGCGCGTGCGCAGGGCCAGGGTCTGCAAAGATGGACGCGGCCCTGGCGTCCAGCAAGCGGGGCGCAGCCGCTTGCCATCTGATTCCAAAACCAGAAAACAGCCTCCTCAGCGAGTTGCCCAGTGGCTGCGTCCCGCTTGCTGGACGCTAGTACCGTGTCCGTCTCTGCCGACCCTGGCCCTGCGCCCGCGCAAGACTCGAATCACACGAATGTATGAGTAGCAAAGAGGCCGTAAGACGAGTCCTTTGCAATATGAATTGAAATTCATACTAATAAGAAGTTGTCGGGTTTACGGTTTAGGCTTTGGGGTTTCGGGTGTCTGCAGAATGGTTCAGACCGTAAACAGAATCCTTTGCGACATGCATAAAAAACTTCTTTAGACGTGTTCGAGCTGCGTGCAGGGGAATTTCGGGCAGGTTTCTTTCTTGGCCACCTTGGCCAGCGGGTTGAAAACCTTCGGGTTGCGACTGACCCCCTGAAGCACGGGCACGCCGGAATCCCTTGTCGCCACGTGCCATCAGGAGCGAACACCACGCTCAAGAAAGCATTCTGGAATAGCGTTGCATACTGCCTGTCGTTTTTGTCCAAACCATGCTGGACGCCGTGGGTGTGGGCAAACCGCCCCTTTGGCGCGTACTAGCACTAGCAGGAGCAGCAGCAGCCGTGGTGGCAATAGCAGTAGCATGATTAGTCATCCTAGGTCCTAGATCCTAGATGATGCAAGAGTGGGCTTGAGTTGCCATACAGAGTAGACATGCAGGCGGCGAGCTTCTGATGACGTTTGCAGGTGGCCACGAGCGCGTGACCTGGCAGAAGTAGGCAAAGGTGTTTTTAGTGGAGCAAAGGCACGGCACGTTTGAATCTCGGCATGTTTGCATTAAGAATGGGTGCTGGGTTCGACAGGACTGCGATGTGATCAAGCTGGAGAACATATCACTCGTTGGATTTGTTCAAGTTAGCTGAAACATAGCTTAAGCAAGACGTGCTTCCAGCACATTTTGCCAACAAGGAGTTTCAAAAAACCAGACCGAACAAAGATGCACATTCGCTTTATGTCCCCTATGACCATGCGTCTGTATTCCTCTCTCGCTATCTAAACAGATCTGATCACAGCGCCCCATGCGCTATATGAACTGGCCGCGCTTGGCCGCAGAAGAAGATGTTTCAGGAACGAGAGCATTTGATATTTCCAGCCCAGTTGCCTCAATACGAGCTGGAAGCCTAGACTTCAGACTCTTCATCGTTAACCGACATTGACTAAGGTGCAGATGGTGGATCCCACCGATTTCGCAGAGCTTGACTGGTTTGCGAAACAGGTCAAAAGCCCCCCTGCATGTTGGTTCAGAATGCCAGGTTTGCAAACGTTTCGCAGTCCCCCCCAAGCTGCTGGCACGAATGCTTGCGTCAAAGAGTCTCCACGCTCCAAACAAACGGAAGTCCGCACAGTCGAATCGTTTGCGCCTTTGTCCGTGGCCTTTGAATTATGGAGCAATCCAGTGGGCTGCAAGTCAGTTTGGCACAACCGTCAAACATCGCCCGAGATCACATGTAAGATGAGGACCCGGTCAGGGGCAGTTCACAGACTGCACAGCCTCGCGGCTGGTCATGGGTCCATTGTTGACAGCATGGTTCGGAGCAACACAACCATAAAGGAGCACGGCAATGACATTATGACAGTATTTGGAGCTGTACATGGCATGCTACTGTGGATCCGTCGAAACAGACAACACGTTCTGCATCAAGACAAAAGCTACGGTAGCGAAGGCGGCAGCAGCAACATCAACAACAAGACAGCCAATAAGAGTTGCGACAGCGACCGCAACCGCAAGCACCACCAGAACCGCCACCGAGGCCGCCAGCAGCAACTGCAGCACAAAGTCACAACGTATATGTCTTCAGAGGTGCCACGTATGCGGCCAGGAGCAACATAAAGAGGAGTCTTTGTGCATGCGCGTGCTCATGTGTAGTGGAGACGATTGGGCCTGGACAAGCTCATCCGGGATCTTAGAACAGGCATGTGTGCGATTGCTCAAAGTTTTGACCGCGTGTATGTACACACTGTACAGTGGCTCTTTAATATGATATTGCGGTGATTAGCAGGCTGTAACTCAGCATTACAGGGATGTAGGAGCACGTCCATATGATGAGACACTGAAGCAAAAGAGTTGCGGTCCTGCAGTCTGAAGTCCTGCAACAATGTGGAATCAAAACTACGTGTCAAGAGCCAGAAGGGCAACCGTGAAAAAGCAAACCTGAAAACGAAGGGCATGACGCTGTCTCAAAGTCGCCGGCAAGCTGTGACATTTCAGTTAAAGCGATCCTGCAGTTTCGCAGCCGAACCGGCAGTACAGTAGGTATCCGTCACTTCTTCCATCTCATAGCTTCGGTCGAAAATGTCAAACTATCATCGAACCATGGACTGTGCAGTTCTGTGCTTGACTGTCAATGTGACAAACATGGCAGCTTCAAAGAGCAATCCTGCAATCCTGCCCTCGCCTCCGCAACTGTTGAAAGAAGTCCACGCAGGTGCCGGGCATAGTTGGAGTAGCTGTCTTCGGCCACCAGGCCGCGCGATGCTGTGCACCGCAACCCAAAAGAGCCCAATACGTATGATTAGTTTAAGAGGTTGGCAAGATTCAGCTCAAAGGCAAAGACCCTCGTAAGCCCAAGGCAACCCTCAGGGTTGAAAGTACCCCCTCTCAAGGACGCTGGGTAGCCGCGAAGAATTTTTGTTTGCAAAAACGGCTTCAGGGTAAGCCAGCAACTGCGAAGCCTTGTCCAAAATATATACATATATATATATAGATATATGTACATACCCATTTACAAAGATAGATATACATATATATATATATATTGTATTGGAGCGTATAGGAGCATTATAGCATCGTGCAGTATATAGTAGGCAATAGACGAAAGCACATGACCTTCCGTGAAGCTCAGGCATATGTGACCAGACCGGGATTTTCTGGGCTATTGTCTGCGCTGCTGGGCGCAAAACTTCCACGGTTGAGGGTTTAGGGGGTTCTGTTATGCGTTAAGAGTTGAAGCACAAGGTGCCATGTCGATCCTCTAACACTTTCCACATGGGCCCTTCGCTCATCTGGGAGATGCTTAAAAGCAAGACTCGCCAAGAGCTGGACTTGGCAGGCTTCCGGAAGTTGGAGCCAATACTAGAGGTGCGTAAATCCCAACGCAGGCTTTGGGAAGGGGCACCTTCTGCATGTACAGAGGTTCCGCTTTGTGCTGTCAGCATGAAGCACGGCGAGTTTGTGCCTGAACCTTGTGCTATGGGAGTTTCGCCGCGGGCCCTGTAGCATAAAGAGCTGCCGTCTCCAAATGCCTGCAACGTCCTACCGACAATCGATCCTCAAGACACCTGAACCCCAAGTACGGATTCCAGACTGTCTTGAAGGTTCGGCTTGGCGCAGTTCGATGAAGAGGAGCTGCTTGACATAGGCCTGCCAAGAGTGGGATCGGGTTTGTGCTCGGACTCTTGGACCCAAGAGTCTTCAGACTCCCCAAGTCGCAGAATAGTGTTTCTCGACTTGAAAATGCTGCCTCTCTTTCGTCAGAAGTCTGTAAATCCTGAAGCCTAATGCCAAGGTCGAAAGACACGCGACGGCGATCAGCAGCCCTCTGGCCTTGCGGTGCTCGAGGACATTTGGGGTTTAGGGCTCGGGGTTCAGGGTTTGTAGATTGCCGGTTTAGGTTACGTGTTGAAGGTTGATGGTTTTAGGGTTTGGAGCAGTGGAGTTCGGGCTTCGTAGGTGAGAGCTTGCATGGTGCTGGAGTTCTTCTGAGCTTTCAGGGCGAGGCTTTTGTGTCAAGGTTGCCCTGCGGCGTGTGTGGCTGATTCAAGTTGATACAGATACAGGTCGCGGAACAGACAATATGGACCCGGCAAAGATGAATGTATCTTGCCCAGGAGATTCTTGGCAGAGCTCCCTGAACCCTTCGAACCCAAAAGCATGAACCCCAAGCCTAATGTGACCCTCGAAGCGAGCGTCTCAGAATCCTCAGAACCGGCACCCGCAACGCCCAAAAAAAGCCTAAATCTTGAAACCCCCTTCTAAAACTGCAGGGCGCTCTGATGCAAGCTCCTCTCCGTTCCCTCGGATTGGTGTCTGGGCGTGACTCCGAATTCGGCTTGTGGTCTAGAGTTTTAGGTTGTGGGTTTAGGGGCATTCGGTCGCTAACATCACGAGGTGGGCAGGCCGAGAAATGTCTCTGAATGAGAGAGAGAGAGAGAGAGAGAAATGTCTCTGAATGAGAGAGAGAGAGAGAGGGCAGATCCTTGTAGACCAAGGACGGAGTGCAAGTCTCTTTTTGTCGCAAATACATGCTTGAGAGCTTCGTTGGTTGTCGAATCCAAGAATATTCAGGTCTCATGTGCTTCGAGAGATGTCAGGTTGTGGGGATTTGTCTTTGCTGTGAGCCGCAGGTTTTTCTCAAGTTCTTGAAATAACCAGGGCCAGCGTTCTGAAAACTACTGGCCAACCATTGTTCTCTACCAAGTCCCGGATCAAACACAACTCCGAAAGCTCTGGAACCCAAAACTCCAGGCCCTTCCCTACTTGTGTGACCCAACAGTCTGAATGCAACATGTAATCCTCGACCCCTCGGCTCCTATGGCATGCGCTCGAGCGATAAGCTTGATTCAGAAACGTTTACAGCAACGTTGGTGGCTAGTTGGCAGAGTAGTCTTAGTATACAGAGCGGATAGAACATAGAAGTGCTGCATTGCATAGCCACCACGGGCTACTGCTACTGCTACTGCTACTCCTACTACTACTACACCTACTACTACTCCTCCTCCTACTCCTACTCCTACTACTACTACTACTTCTACTGCTGCTACTACTACTACTACTACTACTGCTACTACTACTCCTACTCCTACCGCTACTACTATTACTACTCTACTACTTCTACTACTACTTACTACTCACTACTTTTACTGGTACTACTACTACTGGTACTACTACTACTACTACTACTACTACTACTACTACTACTACTACTACTACTACGACGACTACTACTACTACTACTACTACTACTACTACTACTACTACTACTACTACTACTACGACTACGACTACTACTACTACTACTACTACTACCACTACTACCACTACTACTACTACTACTACTACTACTACTACTACTACTACTACTACTACTACTACTATTATTACTATTATGAAACGCTGAGCGAGCGAGCTCTGCTCATTGCGGGCGATTTGCACCGACTGAGCACCGAAAATTTGATTGGAGCATATATGTTAGGAGAGGTGAAACATGAATTCTAAGAGAAACGTGAGACTGAATGTCCGTACAGGAATGGCTTGTGAGCGAACCCGAAAACGCAGAGAGACCACACAGCTGTTGTGGACGCTAGAAAGACATTGTGGCCGGGTCAGAGTCAGTCGCATATGTACAAACCCCGTCATCCTAATGTGGTTCACTGCGCCCAGCAACCACGGACCAGTGTGCAGGTGGGTCGTACCAAACCCTAAGCTGGGAATGGCCGTCTCCCTGGGTGTCCATCTCGTGGCGTCCCACATGGATCACGCTTGCAAACTGGCAGAGGACCGTGGGTGTACAAGTCGGCGCACACAGTGCGAAAGCCCCGTGAGCTGGCAAGGAGGTCTGTGATCCTTTTCTAGATGAAAGCAGAGTGAAGTGGTATTGGTATTTGGTAAGGACATCGTGCTTTCTGGGGCGCGCAGCAAGGTCGTCTTGACGCTCAGGTGAAGAGCAGTGCTCTTTGTTCCTGTCTAGCAGTGCATGACAGTCGGAGGAAAAGCTCCTCTATGCTGGATTTGTACCAGTCAACAGGAATGTTTGATTTGTGCTGGGATGTGCAAAGAGTATCATCCAATGGCCCTTGATCATGGATGTCATTCGTTGAAGGATAGTAATGAGCCAGGTCCGCGCTAGAGAACGGCGCTTGGCCAGCACTCGTCACTCCTGTGTGCATGGATTTCCGTGTTTTCGTAATGAGCAAGCAGGTGATCTGTCCGCCTAGCTTGCTTCTTCAATGATGCTGAGCGTACCACCAAGGCTCCAGCTTTCGCGGCGGGGGACATAAGAGATCGTCCCCATTTTGGCATGGCAGTGACTGTCAGTGTATTCTGTGTGGGTGCCTAGCTGGTGTAATGCTTTGCACATTGAGCCAGAAGCGGTGATTCGTCAGTTGCAGTAGAGGGCTGCAGCATAATGTCAAGAGCCGTTGTTGCAGAGCGTAGGCCCGAGTAGGCTTGTGCTGAAGGAATCATGCCTGTATGAATGTCAGTCCGAAGAGTTGTGCTGCCACGTGTCTCAAGAACACGGCAGGCGGTCCGCCGGGGTAAACGGCAAAACGGCAATTCCGGTATCCGCGCCCCAATGGGGCCAGCCACAGACTCGGATTTTGAATAGGAAATATCAGTAGCCTGCACGGGTCTGTGCGCGGCCACTGATGTTGATAGAAACTGCTCCTCTTCTCAAGGAAGAGTCCGGCACCAAGACGCACCCCTTTAAGAGTTGTAGGCAACGTTAAGCAGGGGCCAGCTTTCGAATCAACTGTGGCATGGCTTTGGCTCGCTATTTGAACTGTCAAGAGGTTGCAGTGGCCTTGGGAGTCCTGCCAGCCTGGCGGACCTGGGCACCTTGGACCTGGGTGAGTCAACACAACTCGCTGCCCCAACAGTGGCATGCTGTGGAGGGCCATCCCTCCGGGAAGCGATGCAATCGGCACTTCGGCTGGAACCCCTCCTAAACCACTCCTAAACCGTCTTATCTGTGCTGAACTGTTGCTGGTGCGCCGCAGTGCTGGCGACCTAAACCTTTTTAAAGCACTTCTGAAGAAGCGTCCAGTGCTGAAGGGAAGGTCAGAAATTTCGGTCATCTGTCGAGTACCATTCTGACACCTGCGATGAGCGCCAGAGTGATCTATAGTGACCACTGTGCGGTGTGGGTCCTATATGAAAGACACACGAACGCATTCTCTCTCTCTCTCTCTCTCTCTCTCTCTCTCTCTCTCTCTCTCTCTCTCTCTCTCTCTCTCTCTCTCTCTCCCTCTCCTGATAACACCCCGCTGCAAGACACGGACAGTCAGCCCCTGACTGTGCCCAGTGATTGAGAGGTGATTTTTGGCAGCTCCTGTGAACCTAGCTACTGTAAAGATTACGTGTCTCTGCTGTCCCAGTAGGGAGGTGTTGGGAGGGACTTCCGACCATTCGTCAATGAGAGACTGCAAAGTCCTGCTGCTCGTGTGTTGCAGGAGCATGGTCATTCGGTCCTCCTTCAGCTGCGAAAACCCCTCCAGGATCAACTGTCGCCCATCTGCGAGTTAGCGGGAAAGCTGAAAGTGCATTAAGAAAGGCGCGCACGAACTCAGCTGCGTCCTGCTGAGTCCCATCGAATCCCCACCTTATGGTAGCAGACTGCGCATTTGAAAGGACGTGATGAGGTTTTAAAGACGTCTGGCCCGGCGCTGATGCGGTGTTAGCTAGCAAGTACGGTTGTTGCTAACGTGGCCTGAATGGCTGCGTTGACATAGCAGTAGTTTGAGGTGTTTTTGAGTTGCAACTTGTGAAGTATTCGAAATCTGCGTTGAGTCCATGCTTGGCTCCCGTCTCGTGATTGCCCCGTACCCCTCATGTCTCTCCGCTCCTGGAGCGGGCTGCCGCGAAAGCAAGGGTTGGGGAGTGGGGGAGGAAAGACCCGAGGAGGGAGAGGGAGGAGAGGCATCGACAGCAGGGAGAGTGGAGGGAGAGATCTTGTTGGTAGAGCTAGTGGGCCCTGGAGCCATCTTGAAGAAGGCTTGGAGCGGGCCTGCAGTAGTCCTGGGCGTCTGCAGAACTGCATCCCATCCTCTAGAACTATCTGAAAGACAATCACGCATTGCTCAGGGTGTTTGCGCTTGTCAGTCACGATTTTCTCAATTATGGACAGGGGCGTCCCTTGATCATTTCACTGCCATAATGCTGGCACGTCTGCATGACGCTGGCCTGCACCCTGGTCCATAGGTGACGGTGTTCCTGATGAAAGTGCGATTTGACGCTCCGAGTGCTGGGCATCGATGTGCCTCAGTATGTCAGGTCTTGAGCAGGCTCCTGAAAGTAAATGGTCCTTCAAGCCTTTCCAGAGCGCAAACACCTTTTCGCATGCTGCGCAGGTTGGGAGACCGTCTTTGGAATGCTCCGACAAGAATGACTTAGGAACATATCTGCCTATGGTTTCCGTGTGCGTCTTCACAACATGGATCCGAAGGCCCATGTCAATAGTCGTCTGAAAATTGCAATGCTCGCAGCTATGAACTTCTGCAGCAGGTGTCTGGGGAGACTGGCTGAGCAGGGCATCATATTCAGTCAGTATTGTCTGTGCATATTGCATGGCCTCAGGCAGAAGAGAGACATCCTGATTGGACAGAGGAGGCTGCGCCTCCGTGCCTCCCAAGGGCTGTGTTCCGGGATCAAGCTGCTGCATTTTCACACGCCGCTGCAGGGATTGAACCCTGGTGGCTTGGCGATCTCTGAGCATCTTGAGTGTGTCTTCGATGCCGTGCTCTGCGTAGAGGCGTTGTTGATAACCCTGTTAAATGTACCGGCTTGTTTAGAACTGCTCGTATCTTCCTTGCGTACCAGCTCCGAAGTTGCTGAGCAGTTTGCCCTGTTAGCCCTACGTCTACCAGTCCTGCCGAAACTGTGGCCCAGACCGTCGTGTACCAGATTCGCAGCTGGTTTCGGGTCCTGAGTTGCGATGGTTCTGAACGAACTTCCGAACCTGCTGAAGTTTGGCATTTCCCTCTTGCAATCTGAATGAGAGGGTCGCCTTCTCTTGGTTACCATAGGACACACACACCCCCAAATACTTGAAAGAGTGGCAGAGAGGGAAGGACTCCCGTGCTGTAGTCTTTCCAATGCGCCATACACGGTTCTTGCGACCTTGGTTGTCAAGCTTGATGTGACTGTAAAGCTTCTGTGCTTTGGACGAGGCTGTGCCTGTTAGCTTGACCATCATGTTGCACTTGTCTGGGTTCACTTTGAAGCCGTATTTGCGCACAATTCTTAAAAGTTCGGCTATGAATGAGCCTGTGTGCCTTCTCGAGGTCCTTCCAGCAGGTGATTCTATAGTGCACTGTCATGTCGTCTGCGTATCCTGTTAGACATCTCATGATGCTTTCCCAGCCTACAACCGTCGCCAATTCGCGGAAAAGCTTGCCCGTTAGCATGGAGAAAAGAGTAGGAGCTAGTGTACAGCCTTGCTGTAGACTCAACAGTACAAGACTCCTGCTGTGCCCGGACGGTGTAGCGACTATTAGCGTGGAGCGAGGCGACTATGCCCTGCAGATCTGGAGGCACTCCCGCTTCTTGGAGTGTCTCCATGAGATCCGCCTCCTGACCATGGTCCAGTGCGAAGCAGACCCCCCCCCCCCCACTAGCTCCTGCTTCTTTTGGCCGGCGTGCAGGATGTGTCGGCTGTATCTAGTCTGGCCACAAGCTTCCCTTGCATCTCTGGTATGCTGTGTGACCCTCGACAAGGCATCAGAAAGACCTCACCTTGGCTGGTAGGCAATCTGCGACAGCGAATATGCAAAATCTTTTGGCGCTGGCTTTAAATATTGCTCAGTCAAAGGGCGAAGCTTGTCCCTGCAGGCTCCTGCGATGCCTTTGTCGTCAGGCCTGATGATGCCGAGTGGTCGCAAGTTCGCTGGTTTGGTTGGGGGTTTGTTAGGCTTGGGGATAAAGCATAGGTCAGTGTCTTTCAGCTGCGCAGAAAGTATCACTGACGCATCCAGCGGGCAGTGCTCCGCTTGGCATGACAGCTCTTGGCAGTGCTGTTGGAGCACTTCGGCTGTCGCCTCTGAGCAGAGTTTCCAAGCAGCGGCCGAGGCTGAGCCTTGCGGTGCGGCTTTGTGAGGCCTGATGGATCTGATATGTTTAGCAAGCAAAGGAGCAGTGAGAGAAGGGAGACCTGTGATTTCCGCTTGCAATCTCTCATGTCTTTGAAACACGCTCCGTGCGTGATCTTTCATCAACTGCAATTCCTCCTTAGCATCCATCAGATAGCCGTCTGCATTAACAAGCTGAGCACAAGGCTGCGGTTTCCACGGGAGAAGCTTTTGAAGCATTTTGCGAGCAAGGTGCGAATTTCCTTTGCTCGTTGCCTGATCGACTTCTGTGGTGAAAGCATCAAGACATTGCTTCCTGGCCCTGGAAACCGCTTGTTTATGCCACGTGGAGAGATCCTGGACCAGTGACTCGCGATCTGCCGGAGTGATGCTTTCCTGCGCAAGGTCCTCGTTCAGAGTTTCTAGCCTCGCCCACATTCGCTGCGTGGCTCTGTGCATAGCATTCAAAGCTGGAGTTGAGGGTGCTGTCTTCCTGGGGAAGAATCTCTCTGAAGCCTGTAGCAAGACATTGTTGACCTCATCCATATCAGGCGGTATGATACTAGCAGTCTGTCAGCTACCCAAACTTTCATTTCTTGGGCTTTGGGGCGAACTGCCTCCTCTGACGCGGCCTTGCCAAAGGGTGGAGGGGGAGGTGGCGGAGGAGGAGCTGCCAATGTCTGAGCGGCCTGATCGTGGCCTGCGCAGGGCATTGACCTCCTTTCTTCCACTTTCCTAGCTGGAAGTCAAGGCCTCGTGCCTAATGCTTTTGGCGCTAGGATATAGTCCATCTGAGACTGTGCTGTGGCAGAGTGAAAGGTCAGGCCTGAGCCTGATGCCCATGTGTTGAGTGCTACCAATCCATGTCCCTGAACAGGCGCTGGAAGTAAGCATCCTCGGTAGCTCTGTGAGGTGGGGGACCCGGAGTGCAGGTGCCAACCGTCCCATGACTCGTGTTCAGGGTGGAGTTGAAGTCGCCTAGCACTATGAGAGTGTCACACATGGGCGCACTGCGAATGGCTTTGGAGAGCGCCTCCAAGCATGGTGCCCTGTCTTCGCGATTCTGTTGGGAGGTTTTAGATGTAGACCAGACATGCTGATACACTGAAATCACGTGCACTCGTGCTCCCCTCCACTGAAAAACTCCTTCAAGTACCCTGCCCTTCAAATACTCACTCCAGCGAATGGATACTTTCGCCACGTGAGGTGAAATCAGTAACATGACACCATCTGCTCTCTTATCATCATGCACAGCTCTTTGAGATGCCGACGTGCCTTCGGCTGGTTGGGGGGGTTGTGTGCTGCTCTTAGCCTTCGGCGCCCTGTCTTTGCTTTTGTGGGCCGAGGAGATGCAACGCCACCCCTCCACTTCGAACTCAGTGCTTTCCTGCCAGTGAGTCTCTTGCAGGGCCACTACGTCATATATTGTCCTGAGCCATGTGCGGATTTCAGCCCGCTGCTGTTGTCCTAGATCTCCTGCGTTCCACGTCAAAACCCTTAGAGGTTTGTGGCCTGACTGCCTCCTCTGGGTCGGGGCGCAGTGCGCCTAGCGTGGGGCGTCGACAGCGGCGACCCCTCTGTCGCTATGGGGAGTCTTGGTGACTCCATGCCGCTCTTAGCTACGTATTCTGCGTCAAGATGCCTCTCCTGTACGGAATGCTTTGCTGCGCGCGTGAAACTAAAAGGGACCCGGCAGACCAGACGGCTCAAAGATCACGGTTATCCATGGTGTGGCACAAACAAACACTTTCCCTGAGGACTGGTTAGAACCTCAAGGAAGCAGCAGTTGCGCCCAAAGCCCAGTTACCGAGATGAAAGTGCCCAGCCGTCTGGTCCGTGGCGGCTATTACTACTGCTACTACTTCTGCTACTACTACTACTACTACTACTACTACTACTACTACTACTACTACTACTACTACTACTACTACTACTAGTACTACTACTACTACTACTACTACTACTACTACTACTACTACTACTACTACTACTACTACTACTACAACTACAACTACTACAACAACAACAACAACCACAACAACAACAACAACAACAACAACAACAACAACAACTACTACTACTACTACTACTACTACTACTACTACTACTACTACTACTTCTTCTACTGCTACTACTAGTACTACTACTACTAGTACTACTACTACTGCTACTACTACTACTACTACTACTACTACTACTACTACTACTACTACTACTGCTGCTACTACTACTACTACTAGTAGCACTACTACTACTACTACTACTACTACTACTACTACTACTACTACTACTACTACTACTACTACTACTACTACTACTACTGCTACTGCTACTGCTACTGCTACTGCTACTGCTACTACTACTACTACTACTACTACTACTACTACTACTACTACTACTACTACTACTACTACTACTAACTAGTACTAGCTAGTACTACTCCTTCGACTACTGCTGCTACCACTCCTCCTCCTCCTCCCCTCCTCCTCCTTACTACGATTACAACGGTTACTATGATAATTGCAATTGCTACCATGACTACGATGACCATCATTTGTTGCAATATCTATTGCAAAGCGAAGCAACGCAAAGCCGGCTTGGCACACGAGTTACACTCGAAGCCTACGCAGCAGGATCAGCTCCTGGTAATTGCCGACCGTAAACGAGCAGCTTGGCAGCCAAAGATCCAAGAACCTGTCGGCTGGCATCGCATACTTCAGGGTTTAGGGTACTCCACGCATAAGTATACGGCCACTATACTGCGTTGAGGTCGAATACACTGCGGTACACGGTCTACTAGTTATGGGCGCGCAGCTGGTGTACAAAAGCAACCAAACGCGATTCGAACATCGCTGCGGGATTTTCGGAAGGGGTGCAGCCCTCACGAAAGTGTGTGCAAGCCAACCTGTTGTGAGGTCACAGCCGGAGAAATGATAGTGTATCGGAGAGGAACTATTGACGCCAGGGGTCACTGGTCAGCATCAGGTGCGAAAATCGTGCCAAATGTCGAGATTTTTGTCACGCAGACACACGTTTCATGCGACAGGGTCGTCAATTTTGGAGTCCGGAGTCTACTGTATCGTACAATAATTTTAGAGCCATATAGTTACGCACCCTTTCCAGTTTCGGTTTCAGGGCCTCTACAACTCGGGAAACTGTTGCATGGCTGTTGAGCAGTACAGTACAGTATAGTAAACTGCAGTATAGTCTATTCTGTCTTCGTGCATGAAATTCTACGGAATAAACTACTATACTGAGGATCAGCTGGCTGATGTTGTTTTGAGCTTTTGTAAGAGATTTTTGCATTAGCTTCCACATATCATTATCGGCTTGCGAACATGATCATGAACCCCCTCCTGCTGCCTTACGCGGTCACCTGGTTGTACTAATTATGACGTATACTATAACCAGAATACTCGGCTCGGAACAAATATCCATCGCCGCTCTCAGTGCTACACGAAGCCAGACGTGCACCAAGCCCTGCCAAACCGTTCAGTATTGGCCAAAAGGAAAGACCGAGTGAGGGGTTTCCTAGAGCCGAGAGTGTTTGGGAATGTAGAAAAACCCCAACTGAAGACTAAACCCTAAATTAGTGTTTATATCGCACATCCCTGTTTGAGGTTGGGCACTCCAGGTAGACCGGAGAACAGCTGAGTTGAAAGTCTAGCAACCCCACACCGAGGGGTGGGGAACAACAATAAAGTGTAGCACAGTATAGCGCAGCTCTGATTTTTGTAACAGTATAGAATAGATTAGTACAGCTACAGAATTTCAGTGAACAGGAGCATGCTGTGGTATGAAAAGGCAGTCTTGTCTGCATGCATTACGTGATCAAAGTTGATCTGAGTGTTTCTGCGCCAGAAGATTTTTTCCGCGCCCGGGTTTAATGGTTCTCACAACAACCATCGAACGACTCTGGTTAGAGCGCTGCAATTGGGTCTGCTTTGAAACCTCATTGACTCGCTTCATGACGCACCCCTGAATGCTGCTGTGAAGCCTGCGTGGGCAGAACAGGAAACCAGGCTTGCCGTAAAAAAACTCATGTTGACATCAGAGATGAGGAGGCGGTTGCGGTGCGAGACATCCCATCGTGCTCCTGCCTCTGACCCACGAGGGGTTGAATTCTTCCAGCTAAACCCACGCAGCCGTGGTGCACGTAGCTCTGCCCTGCGGGCTGGATGCTGACCGTGCTCTCGTGCTGCCAGCGGACCATCCGGCTGCGCCGGCCTTGCATCCCGCTTGCGGTGCAGCCACTGTCCAGCGATGCTCGGACTCTGTGTCTCCGGCACTTCCGGTCAGCTCGATTCTGTGTCTTCGCTCCGGAGGCCAGCGGCTCTTTGATTCCATCTGCCCGTTTGCGACGCAAAATCGGCGGTCACTTTTTCGTGCAGTGAGAGGCTGCATTAGGTTCGCCAGCGACGTCTTCTTGCTTGCTCTTCCGCTGCCGTTTTTCCTTTCCTAGCTTGGCTAGTTTCCAGGGCGCCCCTCCCTTTCCCTCGCTCTCGGTATAAGCCATGGCTTCTGGTCAAGGGTGGTCAAGGGTGGTCACCGGATCACTCGACAGCGTCGGGGCTACACGTACGGCTCCGGGACCCACCGTGCGCTCCTGCTGCGCCGGCTCCGGGGGCTTCGAAATCCAAAAAGTGTTTATGAACAGGTCTGACTTGGGCTGTTGTGTTTTTCTTGCCATTTAGCAGTAAGGATGGGGTAGGATGGTCTCGAGGGTTTAAGGTTTAATTTGGTCTAGGGCTTTGGGTTTAGGTACTTGCTGCGTCACAGATTCCGCCATTTTGCACTGATCGCTTTATCTCGGTGATTGCCCACAGGTCGCTTCGCTCAGCAACTTTTCCCAAATTGATATAAACGACCAAAACCACTAGGTCAGTAAAGCTGCATTACCTATCGTCCACAATAACGTTTGTTTTTACTTGGTTTCATGAATGGGTAGGCTTTCTGCCCAAAATTGTTCTCCGTCCTGGAGGGAGGGAAAACACGCGTGTGCGTGCAAACAAAAAAGAGGGAAAACCGTCACAGAGAGCTCGCGTCGCGACTTGATTGCATGGCAGGGAAGAGCAGGTTGGGGGTTTGGTCGTGGTGGGTTTTCGCAAACCTCGCTCTCTGACGCCCTGCGCGTTGGCGGTGGATTCCAATGTGGGGTTGTGTAATAACCCCGCGCCTCTTCGTTATGAATTGGCGGGGCCCCTGTTGGTGGGATAGAGGTTTTTCTTGGAAAAACGATGAGAAGAAAAAAACGATAAGGTTGTTGAGCCGGCTCACGGAAACTTCGCTTCCGGTACTGTGCAAAGCTTGTACTACAAATCAATGAACATCCTCGATTCCAGTACTCAGCTTGTACTGCAAATCAATTAACATCCAACCGGGTCGCGGGAACTTCGATTCCAGTACTAAGCTTGTACTACAAATCAATGAAAATCCAGCCGGGTCGCGGGAACGTCGATTCCAGCACTAAGCTTGTACTACAAATCATGTGCTACAAATCAATGAACATCCAGCCGGGTGGCGGGAACGTCGATTCCAGTACTAAGCTTGTACTACAAATCAATGAAAATCCGGATGGGCCACGGAAACGTCGATTCCAGCACTAAGCTTGTACTACAAATCAATGAAAGTCCAGCCGGGTCGCGGGAACGTCGATTCCAGTACGAAGCTTGTGCTACAAAATCAATGAAAATCCAGCCGGGTGACGGCAACGCCGATGCCAGTACTAACCTTGCACGACAAATCAAAGAAAATCCAGCGGGGGGTCGCGGAAACGTCGAATCCAGTACTAAGCTTGTACTACAAATCATTCCAGTACCAAGCTTGTACTACAAAGCAATGACAATCCAGCCGGGTCGCGGGAGCATCGATTCCAGTACTAAGCCTGTGCTACAAATCAATGAACATCCAGCCGGGTCTCGGGAACATCGATTCCAGTACTCGCTTGCGCTACAAATCAATGAACATCCAGCCGGTCGCGGGAACGTCCATTCCAGTACTAAGCTTGTACTACAAATCAATGAAATTCCAGCCGGGAACGTCGATTCCAGTACTAAGCTTGTGCTACAAAGCTTGTACTACAAATCATGAAATTCCAGCCGGGTCGCGGGAACGTCAATTCCAGTAGCGTTTTTTTGTTGGAAAGCGATGAGAAAAAAACGATAATGTGTTTTAGCGTATACGAATTTCTCACGGGGTTTTCACACAACCCCATGTGTTGCGAGAATGTGTGTTTGGTTTGCTCCCGGATGGATATCGCGCACGGTGTTTGGAATCGTTGTGTTTTGCCTTGTTTGTTTCCCATTTTCATTGTACGCGGTGAGCGGCCGTGGGTCTGTACAGGTCTGGATGGATCAGCAGGCTGGCGCCGGTCGTACACTTTGGAAACCTCGTGCGGGCATGCGCTTCTGTAACACATACCGGCCGCCAGCCTTACCCCAAATCGTTTTTTGACCAAAAGCCCGGCCCAAGAGACGAAACAGTCGGTGTGATCCTTTTTTGTGCAAATAGTTAGCTTTTGTTGTGATTTTTTGTTTTTCTGTCAAGATTTGTATTTTCTGGCTGGGAGGTGGCTCGGGAGGTGGCTCGGAGGTGGCAGCTCGGAGGTGGCGGCTCGGAGGAGGTGGCTCGGGGGTGGTTCGGAGGTGGCTCGGGGCCCCGGGGGTGATTTTTTCATTTTGGTGAGTTTTTTTTCTGCAAATCTGTTCAAGAGTACGCAAAAAGCTGCACAACGGCAGCAAAGCACGAACGTCTGCGTGCGTTGACTTTCGAAGCGCTTTGCCACCACAGCTGGTTCTGCGCCAGGATCTCGGTATCCCCTCTTGCCGGCTCTTGCCTATTCGGCTCCCGTGTTCTGCGGGTCAACCAGAATCCGGAAGATGCACGTCGGGTTTGGGCACAAGTGAGCCTTCAGACGGCGCACCGGAAGCCTTGGAGGCGCTTTCTCACCTGGCTCGACCTCCTTGAGTCAGAAGTTCGCCCCACTTAGCTCCGTTAGTTCCGCTAGAGGCTCGGCTACAGGCGTTTAAGCAAACGCTTGTGCTTCTTGAAACTCTGCCTGATGGGGCAGTTCGAGCCTTTCAAGTATCCTTTGGAAGCCGGCCCTTAACTTGCGGCACTTCGTCCGTGGTTTGATGCCTCGGCCTCCGCCCAAAGTTTCATTGCAGCCTAGGAACTGCTCGCGCAGTGCGCCATGCTTTTTCCTCTTGGATGCCATGCTACCTCCACGCACCAATCTGTGTGAAGTTGCGCTGTGACAATGCGGCCTCCAAAAGCTGCAGCATGGAAAGGTCTCTCCTTAGCCAAAGGATCTGTCGCATTCTGTCACGTTGCACCATGCTGCAGGCACGCTTTCGCTTGGAAGCCGTGATTGAGCATGTGCCGGGATTTCTGAAGGATACAGCTGATGGTCTCAGTCGAGGTCTTTCGCCCTCGGACCTCAGTCTCCCGACTCTCTCTCTGAAGTTCCTTGGAAGGAACTCCTCAACGAGGACTTTCCAGTCCTGCAACCGTCCACCCTGTCGGTTGACACCGTTTTTCCGGCTTCTTGAGAGGATATTCGGTACATCCCTGAGAGGGTCAAGCGATGCTCGAAAAGGACGCTTGGAGTTTCGTTCCGCACTCCGGGTCATTTCAGTCCATTGCGTGCACAGGCGTTTGCGTCAGCTAAGCCTTGGCTCTGGGTTCCACCTATCCCCCCGGAACGTAACGGACTGTTCCCGGTCCCGTTAAAAATCGGAAGTCGGGAGCAAGCAAGACGCCACAAATGAAAACACCACTCCAAAGCCCCTTCCAGCCAAGAACCGCGTGGTGCTTGTCGACCCCCGGGACTCACAGGTTCATGGGCATATTCCGGATCGTGAGGTGGGGGCCTCAACTGCAAAAGCCTGTAGAGCAAACCATTCGCAACATGTAGTGGCCTGAATGATTGGCTTCAGGTTCTCGGTTCAAGGCTTCGGGGTTCTCAAAGCTATAGAGCCTGCCCTGGCGGCATCCCGGCACTCATACAGCATACTGTAGTACCCATTTAAGAAGGGGTAAGTAATAGGGTAGATCATGGCTGTAGTATATGATAGTATATGATAGTATCGTCTAGTATAGTGCCGCCCAGCTCTGCAGAGCTTATAGTCCCAGAATGTGGTGTCACTGGTATGCGAGGCCAAAGCCAGGCCAATGGTGCTCAGCTCTAATCTTGGGCAAAGGTTTACTGAACCCCTGAACCACCTGAACCACCTGAACCTTTAACCTGAGCTACACTCAGGCGATGGGACAGCGCTACTTTGGCCTAGACCCATTGGCCTTGAAAGCCAAAAGTGTCCAGCATAAGTCCTGAACCCTAAGCGCCTACACCCGAAGCTCTGCGCGTGCGCCAGACATGGAAAGAAGGGGGTTCTCCCGGCGCCTTGCAGAAGCCATCTGACGTGGCTGTAGACGCCGAAGGCCATACACTGCGGGACGACATCACTTGAGGGTTACGATAGGATGTAGCTTTGCCCCCTGTTTATTTCGGTTTAGGGATTAGGGATTTGTACATGACAGAACACTGCGGATGGTGTAGGCATGCACAGGAAACAAATCGTGCAGAACAGAAGTTCTCTGAGCAAGGATTTGCTCATGGGATTGATCCTTACTTTGTGCGTGTACTAGACATCGCCCTCTAGTAGAATTCGTCAACCTAAAGCCAGATATGCAAGAGCTGCTCAAAAGGCGCTTCGACTCTCAACCCCTTTGTTTGCAAAGTTTACACAGCAAAGTTCAGCATTCCGGTAAGAAACTACTTGCTCCATGCACTGGGCTCAGTCCTGCAGGCAACATTCTTGTAATGGACATCGGAAACGAGAGGGTGGCCGTATTCCGGCAGGACTCGTGAGGGGAGGTTTAGGGCTGACGTTGAGTTGTGTTTTTTTGTTTACAAGTGCTTGGTGAAAGTATCATACCATTGGCCTTGTCAGAACCCAAATCGAGAAGTAGCTCGCACACACACCCAGGCGGTCGAACCACAAGAGGTTTAGAGAGCTGTCTAGGTAATCCGAATGGAGAAGTAGTGCGGATTGGTCTGTAGCTAGGGTAGCGCTCAAGTCAACAGCGCCGTCTGGGCCCTTCAATTGGCCAGCTCAAATCACAGCAGCTTCGTGTTTTTCTCAAAGCCTTGAGACAGGCATTCCTACACACCCACACACACACACACACCAACACATGCCAGCCAACGGTTTCACTTTTTCCTTTCGCTAGCCAATAGTGCACCAAAGCTGCGCAAGAAGGTGCCACAGTGTCGATCAAAAGCCGCTGTCCAACGAAGATCCGATTGCCTGAATGGTCTGTGGATGCACAGTTTTGTGGTCACTGTGCCTCCTGCGCAGGTGACATGGCATACTATACTACGGCATTGCACTACACATCAGCATGTTCCTTTTATCACACTAGGGCGCGATGAGAAGCTCTGGTCAGGTGTTCAGTATAACAACTTCGTTTTGCAAGAACCCTGTGCCGGCCTACGTGATGAGATTCAGTAGAACTTGGCGACTTACACTCCACGCAATCCCTTTCAAAAGGGGAAACAGGGCCAGTTTTGTGTGTTGCCGCATGACAAGTCCACGGCCGTCATGGATGTCATGTAGAAGGAAACTGCCTGCGTGTCTGGAGGATGGGACCTATGTGACCAGTATCCTCGATGGCTTCTTGAAGGCCAACTGACGGGTCTGGCTTGAAGCGTATTTCATTCCTTACCAAATACATACTCCGTATAGAATATAGAATATTGTTTTGGTTTTGTCATAATGCTTGAATCCGTCTCGGATGCGCATATAGCGTGAAGGAATTCAACGCCCATGCACCTAGTATCAATTAAACGCCTGACCCTGCACTCCCTGCCTGGTCTCAAGCGTGGAGCAGAAATCTAGTCACAGCGGGAGTGGCCAGGGCAAGAAGGCACTGACCAAAACTAGGATGCTACCACGGAGGGGGGGGGCCAGGTGGAGAGTCGACTTGCCGTGGACGGTGCAGTCAGGAAGTATGTGGCCGCTGGCCTGCAAAGATGAGGCGCTGCTGATAGAGAAGGATGCTCGCGGTGTCCTGGATCATGACCTGCAAGATCCAACACGACAAGGTCCACCTCGGCCTGGGTCGCAACAAGAGGAACACACAACCAGCAGTCCTGCACGACTTCCGGTATGCAGTCAGTCATGCACATGGCTGACAAAAGGGTCACTCTGTGGCTCATGGCGTGCCCATGTTCCCAGCTGCCACTGGGCCATCGCGCAAGGGCACTGGGGTCACTGGCAATTGCGCCCCTCTCGGGCGCTCGGAGTATATAGAATACTATAAGCGTACGCAATCATCAGGTGTCGGGTCATATACTGTATGGCGTGCTGGAGGTTGCGCTGAGGTTCTTTCTGGCATGCCGGCTTCGCGTTTTTCAACGCAAGCCAGGTTTCGCGGGCCAGGTTCCTCGAAAGCCCTCAAGCTGCAACGGCATGACTTGTGCATCCTGCTCGGAGAGTTAGTTCCTTATCTCGGTTGGAAAATATTTGCAGAAGTCGTGAAGCTGCCTCAGAGAAAACACAGACCCATGGTCCGGAAGGAAATTCACCACCACAACAAAAACAACAAACAAATACGTTACAAATCTGCAATAGACCAACCAAATTACAATTCGCGTTATCTGATATCCCGAATTACATATTGTATTGCCTGGTCGCACCTCTCCCATCAAGAGTTTTGCTCGAACCTAAACCCCAAAGCGGAGGAGTTGAAAATCATAAGAAGAGTTTTCCGTTCTCCGGAGTTTTCGTTTTTTGCGCTTTCTTCTTTCAAATCAATATTGAGTGATTCTTCAACCAGTGCTTCTGCTTTGCGTCGAGTATGCAAGAAAAAGATGTCAGGCTTCTTGTTTTGGAGAAGGCGGTGCAGGGTTTCTCAGTTATTCCAAGGATTTGTGTTTTTCATTAAGAAGACGATGAAGAATCTCCTTTTGGATTTGTTATACCTACCGGCAAGAAGAGAGGAGCTCCCTGGTTTGCTTCAACAAAAAATCGTTGTGTATTGCAGGTTCTCATGTGCGATTGAGTGTCAACAAGGAGGGATCCGGTTTGTTCAGAAGAGTTCGCTTGCTTCTGTGCAAAACAAGAGAAGCATTTCACTCTCGCATATAGTTTTTGGGCAACTAAAGAATTTAACCATTAACTTTGATGGCAAAAGCAAGCTTCTCTTCACTCGTATAACAATTGTAAGGCCCCTCGCTGTTCAGACAAGGTCAGCTCCCCTATCTTGCTGTTGAATATTTAGGTGGCCATTGCTCCTTAATGGACTTTGAGGCATGGTCGCCTGTCGTTGTTCTGAAGACTGGAACCTTCTCCTGCAGGATAATAACTATGTTGGTTCATGTGCCTAACCCCCCTCATTGCTCGAGACCGCGCAAGCCCGCGCAAGGGCACAAGGGCGATGTAGTAAGTGGTGAAGTATGGCATCTTGTGCGCGCTGTGTCCCCCGCGCCCTCGTGGACGTTGCGTGGCCACGCTCTCCTACGCTGCCTTGCGATAGATGTGCGTATCATTGAGCATATCTATGCATATGAAATCATATGAATGTAAATTTGCCTGTGCGTATGTAAAAAGCAACTGCGTGCGGCATTTTCTCGCTTTGTGGATTGCGACAGGACTACGGTGACAACCTCAACTACATGGCCTGCAACCATGTCCCTCGGCGATTTTGCAGAGTGCTCACTGAGTGCTCCTCCTTCAGAGTCTGCAGAAGTGTCCTACAGTTGAACGCAAGCCCTCAGCACCATTTGGGGCAGCGCTGAACTGGACCAGACCTTTCCTCGTGATCTGCAGCACAGTGTTAGGAGTACAGTAAGCTTGAAGTCGCAGTAGAGCAACCGAAAAGTTGCTCAATAAATTTGCTTTACCCTGAAAAACAAAGCTCCCTGTAGTCAGGATCCCCAAACGAACCCTAAAGTACAGTAGAGTATAGCACCGTACAATTGCATTTTTGAAGAGAAGAGTGCGCTATCATACAGCATAAGATACTAACTAGTGGTCGGTTGCTTCGAAGGAGACTGGTCACCTCGCCATCTCCATGGGCCATGAGCACAAGCCCTCTCCCAAGAGTTATCGGAGTTTTAACGCTGTGGGATTTCCTTTTCCTATGAAAAAGGCATGTTGTAGACCACATGCTGTGCACAACGTACTCTTCCTACCTCGACTCGATCTCAAGATCAAAACACGGTATGCCTGTGTACATATGCACACAGCAAGGGTAGATGCAGGGGCCTCCTTCCCTGCAACCCGTGGACGTGAAGTTCGAGTAGGTATTTTACGGGTTCTAATGCATACAAGCAGCAGTCGGGCTAGCATGCATACTGGATCAGAGTGGTGGCAGCACTGTTCAGGGGTGATATTAGTAGCAGCAAAACTCGCCGAAGAAGATGTGCTGGCGAAGTGCCATGAATATTCTCAGCCCACACAAGCCAAGTCTTCGCTCGCACAGTTGGGAACCTACAGGTGTTCTTTCAATCACCTTGGTTGTTGCGGCTTGAAGCTAGAAGGGTCTGGGTTCAAGACTGCCCGACAACAAGTTCATCTCATGGTGTCCAGACTTCAAGTAATGGCTTGCCAGATGTCCTGCCGGATGATATCGCAGGATTCAGAGCTTGCTGACTTGGGCGAGTTCTGTCTGCAGGGCTCAGCACGCTTGAGTGATCTGGACGTTGCATGCGCCTGGCAAGGATTGCGATTGTGGCCTTGCCGCAACTCGTCTTAACCGCCGTGCTTGTCACTCACAGCACACCTTGCCCCCCCGGCTCCACAGCCGTTAGGAGTGCCGTTCCATTGCCGTTACCAGATTGTTTCAGCGACTGTCACGAAACCGAACACGTTTTCTAGCATTCTGGGTTTCAAGCTTTCCGTTTAGGGTTTCGTATCAGTGGCAAGCATTAAAATCATTAAACAACTTTACATGTAATATACAGCATCATATGCTCGTGCCACCCCAAGATCTACCCGAGATTGTTTTTCTCCTGACAATAGCATGTTCTGGTACCTGTACCCGACTGGGCGGGTGTATACGTGCACATGGTCGCCCCCCCCGTCCATCAAAGACCATCTACTATGTATGTGTGTATGTATGTATGTATGTATGTATGTATGTATGTATGTATGTATGTATGTATGTATGTATGTATGTATGTATGTATGGTATGTATGGTATGTATGGTATGGTATTGTATTGTATTGTATGTATGTATGTATGTATGTATGTATGTAATGTATGTACGTATGTGCGTATGTACGGATGTATGTGTGTAGGTGACGCTTTGAGGCACTTGGTGTTCACATGCTTCCCACAGGCAGATCTTGCACGCTAGTTTTGAATCAGATGTTGCTTCGGCACGCAAGCTTTGACTAGTCGCGGCAAACGGCAGGGAAGCAAGGAGCTTCTTCATCACAGATCATAGGAGCTGCCTAAGATGCAAACAGGTCGTTGGTTGAGAGGAATCTGTCAGTCCAACTGGTTTGAACTGGTGGCTTTTGCTTCTGAAGCGCGTCAATAGCTCTGCTAGTTCGGTTCGTTCCCGGCGAAACACCACATCGAGCCAGGGCCAGGACGGCATGCATTCTCAATGTTTCTTTTGCCATTGCCCTTTCCATTGCTACGCATCTTTTTTTGAAGAGCTGCATGGATACACAGATGTTCCTAAGGAGCCGATGCTCAACTCCTTGCAGGACTCCTGCGCGCGTCTCCAGCTTAGCGGCTACGTGGTTTCCGCATTTCAGAACCGAAGGCCCTTCCGAAGGGCGTAGGACGTTGGGATGCTCTCCCTGAAAGGACACCAGACCAGCCATCAGCGCCTCGGCCAGAAAAAGGCGGAAAATCTCAAAGTGTTCAAGGCAATATCGCCAAAAGACCATAACTCCTAAACCCCGTATACCCTAAGTTTTGCATAGCATTATTCTGCCCTTGCCACTTGGCCTCGGCACCTCCAAAAAAAGCTCTGCCGAAAATGTTTCACCTTGCCGTAAGCCAAGGAAGAGCTTCCCCTGCTGTGGGGTCCTTCCAAGGTCGCATTAATATTCTCACTACAGAAGCTGTGCTGTACATGATTATAATGACCAGCCCAAGGGGGGGGGGAACATATATTGTCGTCCTTGCAGTGGTCCATGGTGTCTCTGTGAGCCTCTGAGGCTGCGAGTGCATACATCCGGTGCACCGGCGGCCATGTCCTGTTACCAAAAGTGCGAAAGAAGGGGGTTTGCAACTTCGTTGAACTTCAGTAGAATTCGCGATCGTCCACGCAGGACAGTTCAATCAGCCCAAAACACAGCTGGCAACAGTACTGCCAGCTTTGCTGGCATTGATTGATCATTAGGCCCATTAGGCACGCTTCTACAAGCATTCCGGACTGTGCACCCAAGCTGAGGTGCAAGATGCACGAAAAAGCGAACAGCCTATCATTGTCATGAATGTGACGAAAGCTTGTGCGCCACGTGCTACCAAAGGCCGGGGGCTGCTTTCTGCTTAAGACTGACCCATTGCTGTCTGTTACTGCTTCGTGCAACCCATTACTGTTTCGTTAAAGCAAGTGTTCTTCTGTCGGCCAGTTACGCGTCAGGAAGCTGGCCAAAGCGGAATCTGCGCCTCAGCACGTTCTGGGCCCACGGTCGACGGGCAGGTTGTCAATCATTTGGAACGCCCAGCTTTCCGATATCCAAGTATAGTAGCTAGCCTCAGACACGGCTAGGTGTAAAGCAGGTTTTTGCCAGTCGTTCCGGTGGCAAATATCGTGTTCTTGGGTTCTTGGCTGCTGCACGGCCCCCGTCGCACATCGTTAACATTCGTTACGAGTCTTTCGTGTTCATGATTTACACGGTTGATGTATGTTGCTGGGGTACCAAGTGCCTGCTTCTGAAGGCATGCCTGCCTACCGCTCTCTCTAAAACCCAACCGACAGCCTGAACACTTAGCCCTCCACCCCTCGCCCGGAACTAAGCATGAAGGATGTCGTTGGCCTGTCACGCATCCTGGGGCCTTATGTGTGGGACTCAGGCTCCAAGGTGCTTTTGGGGCAACGGCTTTGAAGAGTTCGACGCTGGTGGTGAAGGGTGCGGCAGCCGCAGCTGTGATGCATTTGCATAAGAAAGCAGGGTTGAGGATATTGCATTGCCGAAGTGCGTGCCCTCCCAGCAGCAGCAGGAGGAGCTGTCGTTGTTCGTTGTTCGTTCTTCGTTGTCGTCCCGCTTGCCTCCACCGCTGTTGCCTTCTTGCAGACCAAGATCTCCTGCGGCGAAGCTGCAGAAATGCGCGCGGATATCCCAATTTTAACAAATTGCGGGCCCCAACGTAGCGAGTGTCAACGAATGTTGTATTGCGCTAGGGCTTCTTCGCAGAAAGCCTATTCCGCACCAGAGCTGAAGCTTGCTTGTCGCCAGAAGGCTCAAGTTTTTCAGTTTGGGATTTGGACTCAGAGTTGGCAGGGTATGTGTAAGGGGCCAACCTCACAGCTGAGGTCACTGCGATGAATACGCAACGTTCCAGTGTCTTTGTGACGACAGCTCTTCGATGAATTCGTCATGCTTGGTCTGTTGGATGTTGGTTGAATAGCCAAGTGATGTTGAACAGCCTGAGTAAGAGCTTGCACAAGGCAAGGTATCACAGAGCAGCCAAGGTTCCCGTCGAGACTTCATGTGCGAAAAGTGCTACACGAAGCAGGGGTCTCAGGTGACCGGCAGGTCATGCGGGCTGTTAGCATTGTCAGACGAGTGGCATGCTTAGCGTGAGTGTGGCTTCGAGCAACTGTCCACCTTGCGTGGAAGGCAGGAAATCGAAGGGGTTGATTCTTGCAACTGATCCAGTACAGTATTGTGTACAGTGGCAGCGCTGTCTAGTTCCGAGCAACGGGCACACTCGCTTTTTGAATATCTGGAATGAACTGTCAAGCACGTTTCAGGGTACCCTGGATTTCCGAAATCAAAATGCGAGGCAAAACGCACACCAGGCAAAACCACCAACGTTACAAAAACGAGTGGCTCGGCTTATTAAGTTACAAAATTTGAAAAAAACACCGACATGCCCATTCGGCTGTTGGCAGACTGGAGACACCCAGAGATGTTGGACCTCGAGATTTTTGGACTGGGGAAAATAACACGTGGCCTGGGGATACCCTGGGGATATCCAACCGGGGATACCCTTAAGGGATACCAAGGCCCTTCCTTGGCTTCGAAGGGCCCCCCTCGACCGTGAGGCCTTGGACCCTTCCCCTTCCAGAAGCGGGCAAAGTAAGAAGTTAAGAAATCGAGCCCCTCCATTTCTTCAACGAAATCGAGCCCAACAGCTTCTGAAATTGGGTGTTCGGCGGTGTTCGGGGTTTGAGCCAACCCTTCTGGTTCTTTCACATGCCAGCAAGCTCTGGGAGGACGGCTTTGGTCTTTCGAAAACCCAAACAGCTTCCCAAAAGCCTCCCAAACAGAACCCCCGAAACGGCCAATTTCTTCAGTGTTCTGCCAACTATGGCTCACACGTGCCAAAGCTACGGGCGTGTGTGCCATTCGGTTATGCCGTTCAGTCTGTTTTATCATTAAGACGTGCAGTAGATTCATGGTTTTGGTCCGTGCTTTTGGTTTCTTTCACATTTCTTTTGCTTCGACAGGTGGTCAATTTCCTGGAGAACTTTCGACTTTATGGTCGTATCTTGACAGTACATGATTATATTCTTAATTTCTGGTGTCTTGTTCATTCGTTGTTCATTGATTCACTTGGCTCATGCTTTTCGTATTAGTATTTTCTCTCCTTGCTCTCCCGAATAGTTCACTCTTCACCACTGTCCTAACATGAATGGTGTCTTTTCAGGGAGCGATTTTCTTAGAATTTTTTTGGGGGGCCGAGCAGAGCAACTTAATAACGTTTTATCCAGAATCTGAAAGTACCCTCGATTGCTTGAATTTGAAGGATCCCTACTATATGACACTGTATATAGCAACAAGACTACAATGTAGCGTGATACACGTCAAGCCCTAAACCCCATATTACTGGTGGCTTGCACCATGCAAGTTGGACCAAAGCCTGACCCAACTGTCTGCCGTCAGGTCCAAAGACGAAGAGAGGCTTGTCGATCGCTCGGTTTCGGGATTGGGGGCTTAAACTTCGTAGAAGTTTGAGATCCTTCTAAAGCTGCCAGGTTTAGGTCGGACATAGGTTTGAGCATTGCCAGCACCTTTGTTCTGTGGATCTGGATAAACTATAGAGTCACGGCATCCGTGATCCAAGCTTGTTTACCGCTTAAGACTCTAAGTGCACCTAGGCTTGTGCCTGGCGCCTTCCACCTTTGTTTGTGGCATCTCATGTTGTTGTGTGATGAGTTAGTGAATGGTGTCAGTGAATCGTGTGTGGAGTAGGAGGAGGGCGGAGGAGGGAGGCGGCGGGAGGAGGAGGAGGAGGGAACTTCTGTACGGGAACGTTCAATGCTCACCTGAGTCAGACCCTGCTTCGGGTGTAGGCTTCAAAGTTCTGGTTCCATGCATGGAAGAGGTATAACCAGGCTTCCACGAAGTCACTAAAGGTCCAGTTTATCATCCTCAACGCTGTGGTATATGGAGATTTCCTCTAAGTTGGGGGCTTCCCTGCTTGTCATATCTTGTCATAGTAAACAGGAACTACATTCTCGAGCGTTCTCCAGCAGACCCTGATCTTAGACACACGCATCGAAGGTCCCAGTCTAACAACCTCAATCGGGATCAATTTGGCCCCTTTGGGAATTGCGGGCCTGCTGATGCCTCACGAACAGGCTGAACTGAGTCGCCGTGCCTGGAGCCTTGTCGGAGCACTTCACAGACATCCCCCCCCCCTGCGCAGAGCAATCACACCAACTACAAAAGTTGCCAAACACTTGGCCTCTGACTACTTAAAAAAGGACAGGAGCCATGTCAATGCGAAGTCTGTGCGTGAAGCCCAAAGCGTGGCCGGAACGTCCCGAAGCCTAAACCATGGGTTTTCATCTTTATGGACACCCTTTGCCACCAAAGAGCTGTGCAGTGGCGTGCCAGGCAAAGAAAGGAGGTGCCTCGGCGCATCTTATCCAAGGTTTAGGCTTTAGGGAGTTTAGCCGTCGAGCGGTTTGAACCCTAAGCCCTAGACCCCAAACCCCTGTGGCAAAAAACCTCAAGGGATTTAGGGAGCCCGTAGCCTGCCGGCCCCAAAGAGCCTGTGGGTTTAAGTGACCCGAATGGGGTACTGTAAGGGTAGAGTGGGTAGAGCAGAGTGGAGTAGTGAAGAGAAGAGTATAAGAGAGCTTTGGAGGGTTCAGGGCCAAGGACTTGAGATTGATGCAACGCATTGTGGTGGACTGGAGTATGCTAGAGTGTACCATACAACGAAAGTCTATCGGAGTAGAGTACATAGTGTGTTAGGGTGTGGTAGGGCCGTGGTGTTCCGGCTGACACAGCCTTGCATTCCTCGATGCGGCGTGGCTTTCGGGAGATTTGGGGAGCTTCGGAACCTGATCTCCCGATGCTGCTGATTTGTGTTTTTTTCACACTGGTGGAGGGCGGAGACTGGCTAAGTCCTACAGCAGCAGGTAGGTTTGTCAGCTTACCAACCCCAAGCCAACACACAAAGCTCAGGCTCTCGACAAGCTGCTTTGCAACAAGGGCCATTTGATGCGGCCGATCTCCAAGCTGCGGAGTCGTCGCTCCTTCGGTGCTTGCAACTCTCTGCAATCTTAGCAATGTTGCATCCCCAAGGGTCCCCATGCCCTCTGCTGGCTGTCCCCAGACCCTTCTAGCCAGAGTTGTTCATTCACGCAAAGAAAGACCCGCACGAAGTATGGTTTTTTAGTACAACCGCATTGAATTGTTTCGGCTTTCGGGGACGGGTTGCGGGCTGCCTTCCCAGAAGGCGATGGACGAACAAATTGATAAATGTGACCCCATTTACAAGGGCATATTACTGTAAATTTTAGTACACAGCTTTGAGTACAAAGGCCCTGCTCTGAGGTGACAGATGTGGCTCTGCAGAAGCTTCTTACCGCTGTCTTCCATGCCAGCTCAATGTGTGCGGCTCCTGCTACTTCAAGTCCGGCACCTAGCCCCACTCTGGGCGTCGTATGGTATGCAGTGATCGCGGATGATACCAGGCTGTAGTGCAGTCTGGTGTAGAATGGTGGTAAGATTGGTAGAGAGTACATATGCTATGATAGTCTGCAGTATACCAAGCTAAACCTAGATCACCCCCACAGGTACGAAACCCTGATCCCAAAAGCGCTAAACCCTAACCCCTGAAATCTAAAACCCTCAAACCCTTAAAGCCCAGAGAACCATTCGGGTTTGGGGTACCACCTGCAGGCCGTCAGCAAAGACACCCGTGCCTTGCCTCGGCTCAGTACTTGACATAGAGGTTTGATGGCGTGCAAGAGCAGTAGTGTTACTGGTAGAAGTAGTGGTAGTGGTAGGAGTAGTTGCGTAGTTGACGCCAGGTTTTTGTCAACGTTGATGGGCCGTTACATCTGTTTTTACAAGGTTCCATGTGTGTGAGACAGGCAAATCACTATTGTACGTTTTTTGTTTTTGTTTGCGGTTTCGGCTGCATGATAGTTGCAAAAGCGCTGAAAATAGTGTTTGCGGCATGTTCGCAAAAAGGCATGAAGACTTGTGACAGCGCGTCTGGTTGCAAAGGCATCAAACACGCTCTTGCAATGTATTTTAGAAAGGGCAAAAATTCTGAACATTCCAGAGTTGTGGGCATGTTCGCAAAAGGCTTGTGAGAGTGCATCTTGTTCCAGAACCGTCAAACATCCTGGTGCGGCATGTATACAGGAGCAAGAATAGTGTGAGTACCGGTGTTTTGGGCAGGGTTAGAGTAACACGGTCGTAACCAAACCCCCCCCCCCTTCTCCCCCCCTCCCCAACGTCATAGCAAGTAGGTGAAGGATGATAGGAAGCGAGAGGAGAAAAAGTACAATCCACTCTTTTGTGCACATTGCGCGTAAACCTAGGTTTTCTGAGCGTGAAATAGGGGGTAGGGGGGGTGGTGGGGGGTGGTTGCCCCTGCTCCAGATAGAATTGTTAGTACAGAGCAAACGCATAAGTGCTGCTAGTAGCCAGCCGTGCTCCGGCTAATGTTTTGGATGCTTCGACACGCTGTATACGCTGTACTATTATATATATATATATATATATATTTAGTTATTTATTTATTTACATATATATATGTATATGCTATGTATATATATATATATATGCTCACACCCCCCCCCCCCATGACCCACCGTGAGGCCGTGTCGGAGTAAGAAATCCATATTTAGTCGTAGGTATGAATTTAATAAGAACCCTATTAATTGAATGAAAACCCTATGAAAATCAATACGAACCCCTATTGAAATTAACAAGACTCTTATTGAAATGAAGAGGAACCTTATTGAATTAATAGGAAAAATGACTTGGAATCATTTTTGAGTCATAGGAACTCTCTATCAAACGTCATAGGAAAGTTATTAAGATGTAGAAAAATAATAGGGCCCCCATGAAGAATAGTAGGAAGCCTGTGAAAATGAAAAGGGACCCTTTCTGAATACACTGGAATGTGGGAATTCTTTTAAATCTAAATAGGAATCCTATTGATATTTCTCTTAATCTTGTTATGATGAATTAGAATCCTATTGAAATCATTAGGAACCCCGCTAAAATTCATAAGAGCCCATTTGCAAATTAAGAGGAATCTTTTTAAAATGAAGAGGGTCCTACCATCAATAGGGCTTTATAAGCAACACTCATAAAACTCATAAGAACCCTACTGCAAATTAATTGGAATCCTTTGACAATGAAGAGAAATCCTACCAAAATGAATAGGAACCAACAGGAATCCTATAAAAATAAACGTGGTTCGGATTTCTAGGCTTCCTGTTAGAATTAATGTGATTCCTATTAGAATCAATGGGACAGGAATGCTATTCAAATCTCTCAGAAAAGACCATTAAAATTACTTTGAGACTCACTAACATGAATAGGAACCAATAGGAATCCTAGAAAAGAAGTATGAGCCCTTTTCATTTTCAGAGGGACCCCTATTGAAACTAAAAGAAGCCATTTCAAAATGATTGAGAACCTTGTTGGAATTCATAAGAACCCTATTAAAAATAGCAAAAAAACAAAAACAAAGTATTAGGAGCACTGCTACAGAGAATAAGAACCCTATGAAAATTCATAAGAATAGTCTGAAATGGTAGAGGAGTCCTATTAAGATGGTTAGGAACCTTGACGTTAATCGGAATTCATGAGGAACCCCCAGCAAAATTAAAAAGAACCCGATTACAAATTGATAGGAATCCTTTTAAATGAAGAGGAACCCTACTAAAACAATTAAATAGAACCCAATAGGAATCCTACAAACTTCAATGTGGTTCCTTTTCAAAGTTTCTAGGCTTCCTGTTGGACTTAATGTGATTCCTATTAGAATTACTAGGACTAGGAATGCTATTCAAATTTCCAAGAATACCATTAACATTACTGGGAGACTCACTAAAATGAATAGGCACCAATATGAATCTAAAAAGGAAGTATGAGCCCTTTCTAATTTCAGAGGAACCCTATTGGAATTAAAGGAACCACTTCAAAATGATTAAGAACCTTGTTGAAATGCATAAGAGCCCTATTGAAAAGTATTAGGAATCCTCTGACGTTGAATATGAACCCTCTGAAAGTTCATAAGAATATATGTAAAATGAAAAGAAGTCCTATAAAGATTGTTAGGAACCCTTTAACATTAATAGGAATAGGAATGCTATTGCTGAGATTAATATAAGACTGACCAAAACCAACTTCTTCCCGCTGAAAAGAAAGAGCCTCCAAGCATGCTGACACGCCCTGCTTCGAAAGAAAACCGTCCACTGGACAGCTACATGTAGAGCTGAACGGTTCTGGCCCGAGAGAGGTACGAGGCAAATCAAAAAACCAAAAAAAACATCTTTTTCAGAGAATGCGGAGGGGATTTTGAAAAAGATTGTTTTTTTTTTGGTTTTGCCTCGTAAAAAGATGGTTTTGCATCTATGCAAAACTATCTTTTCACGAGGCAAAACCAAAAAAAACATCTTTTTTTAACATCCCCTCCTCATTCTCTGAAAAAGATTGTTTTTTTGTTTGTTTTCTTGGTTTTGCCTCGTAAAAGATGGTTTTTCATAGAAAAAGCCAACTTTTCGTAAAAGGATTGTTTTCCTGAGGCAGACCAAGCCAAAACCATCTTTTTACGAGAGAAAAGTTGGTTTTCCTATGAAAAACCATCTTTTTGCGAGGCAAAACCAAAAAAAACATCTTTTTTAACATCCCCTCCCCATTCTCTGAAAAAGATTGTTTTTTGGTTTTTTGGTCTCGCCCGTGTCGGCGTCCAGTCCTGTGGTCCGTGTGGGGTCTGTTTTGTCGAGAGACAGCCACTGAGAGTAGCAAAAAACGGCATAGGGCACGAGCGGGTTTTAAACGGTATTTACAAGGGAAAAAGATCACGGTGGGCCATGGGGGGGGGGGTGTCCATACTGCATATATATATATATACTATTACGACATGTGGTTGCGATATGTGACGTTCCATAAGCTATATTCTATCTCGAACTGTTCGCTTAAGCGAGGCCTCTGTTTTTCATCGGGGTCGGATGGGGCCCATTTGATTCGGATCCAGATTGAGGTCTCTGTCGAAGGGAGTCTGCAGTGGAGCCACAGGCTGATTGTTCAGGATGTAGGACCTTTTTCGTTTTTTCGTGTGGGTACCGCAGGGTCCATCAGTATGGGGCGAGCACGCCGCAGGCCTTTTCGCCAAACATCCGCTACCGCCACCAAAAACATGATGAAAGGCGGCGCCGGGCTGCAGATGGATAAAGTAGACGAGAGCGCACAAGAGCAATGGTGTCGCATGTCCGGGTCCGGCCCCGGTTGCAAGATGTTGTTGACGGACATAACCACGCCTGTCGCTTGCGAACAAGTGCTTCTATTCTTGTGATGAGATCTTGGAATTTGGCTTAGTCGGAACCATCGTAAGAAAAGAATCTGAAAACGATCAGGGAGGGGGGGGCCAGAGGGGAGGGAGGGGGGGAAGGAGGCCTCTCAAAACTTTGAAGCGAACTAACCTCGTGTATTGACACGTGGTGATGATGTTTCAGCATCGTATGAATTTCCGAGTTTCGGTGCATGGACATGCATTTCTGGCGACAGCGGCGCAAAAGGGCCGGGAACCCAAGTCAACCCTCCACAGACAGAAGGGCAGATTTTGGACAGCGTATGTACTTCACCTATTTCAATGGTCTCAAAAGCGCAAAATGTGGCTTCAACGAGGTCCTATCGGCAAAGTGTGCAATTGTCCGGAGAGTTCAGCATGGGTTCATCTGCGCATGCCATCAGGGAACAAGCAGCTGCGGAAGCTGCAGCTTGGCTTGCAGCCAAAAGTGCGTAGTTTTGGCTCATAAAATACTCAGCAGCAGAAAGACTCCAGCACTCTTCAGAACTTACCCGTGTATACATTTCGATCCATGATCATTGTTGCAATGACTTCGTATGGCAGATGCACAGACAAAGCGTGGCTTTTGTTGATGTTTCGAAGGGCGCGTCTGTGTCAGGAGGCATGGCAACGTTAGCTGGAAGACACGCAAGCCCACCAAGTACCCTAAACAGAATTCAGGTCTGTGACACACGCGCGCACACGCACACATACACATACACACACACACACACACACACACACACACACACACGCATGCCCAGTTTAGTTTGACTCAGGCTCTGAAGACCTCGCAGCCGCAGTGCAGCAATGGGCATCTTTTGGTTCTCAGTATCGACAACCTGTTCAAACATCAATTTGAAAACACTTGCGCCTTGATTGCAAAAAGCTGACCAAAGCCAAGTGGGAGCTCTCAGACTCTTAGAGCTGAGGCCGAAAATGTCTGAGACGTGCGGAATATTCGTACGAATGCCGCTCTTGCGCTTTCGCCCTCTGTGACGAATGCTTTTACAGGCGCCCCGGCTAGGGCTGCCTTGACTTGCTGCGATCTCCTACGGGGCCCCATGTCTGAGCGGAACGCAAGCTTGCTCTCAAACTTGCAGGATCCAGGCAGACATGGAGAAGGAACATGGGCAGGAGGCACATGAAGATTATTCCGTGCCTCGGCCACCCAGTTTTTGCATCCGAAACCCCAAGGCTGAAGCCCCCTTCGGCTTGAGGTGTGCAGGGTTTCGTTGGGGGTCTAAAGTTGTTCCTTTGTAGTGACCTGCCTGAGAGGTGGAGAAAGAACGCTTTTTCGTTCCATGTCACAGAACTGAATACGCTGGAGCTTCTACTTCGGGGTCAAGATGGAAAAGTTCATCCGCGACTTCCTACTACATCTAGGCTAGGTTCAGAGGAACCCCTCTGGTCTGGTTTTGCAAGGCCCAGGTCACCTGTGCAATGGCATCCTGGTTGCCTTGGTGTGGCGTTGCCTGAACCAAAGCCATGCTTCCTGCCTCCCTGTCTTCCCAGAAGATGCCCTGCCTAGCGTGCGGGCCGCAGTAGTGGCCCTCCATGATTAGTCCCGTGGTGCACTGTTGACAGTTCCTTGAGCTCGGGCCTTGTTTGCATGAACGCGCGCACCGAGGCGCCGCCCGCCAATGCCTTTCAGGATCTGTCAGCACTTGGGTGTTGAGCTACTACCGTCATGGATGTCGTGGGATGCATTGCAAGCAGGTGAACTGTAGGTGTCCATTCACTGCATCGGAATTGTTTGTCTGTCGTCCCGCGCCAATATTGTCAATGCACTGTGAACCATCCCTAAGGCTCCGGGGTCTTCAGCGCGGCATAACTGGAACCCCGAAATGGCCTGAAATCCCATAAAAGTACGCTCAGAGACCTTTCCTGTCCAAACTGGTGCTCCCCCAACATTTGTGGCTTTAGAGCTTTAGTAGCATGTTCTCGGGATGCGCCATGTGAGTTCTTTTGCATGCCCATCACGCACCTTTTAAATGGCCCTGCACCCTAGACCCCCGAAATCATGCGAAACTCCGGGAAGTGTTAGACAGGATCTGCCGAGATGCCCAAAAGGCCACAGTGTGACTTACCTGGGAGCTTCCAGGCCTTGTTTGTTGTTGTTCTCAACGGTTCTGGGCTGAAGGGTTTCAAGGGTTAGGCGAATTAAAAGCCGGGCTAGCACTGTGCAAGGGCTTCTTTGGCGGTGTCATGATGCATAGTATACTACAGTTACTATGCCCATATATTGCTTAGGGTGAATATGACGATCGCATAGTCTAATCTAGTCGAATCTAGTCTAGTCTAGCGCGCTCCAAAATAGCACAGTATTGCGCAGCCCAAAAGAGCCCCAACACCCATTTTCTAGTTTCATAACGACAGGGAGACGAATTGGAGATGCGATGCTTGCAAGCGTGGCAGCCCGGCGCCCGGTGGACTTCTCCTGTGCGTTGCTCTAGGATGTTTGGGCCAGTGTATATGCTGTAGTTGGTTATTGTATGCTGAGTTAGCAAAACACCTCCAAAGTAGCAGTTCCATGTCACGACTCGTGGTACAGATTAGGACTGGACTCAGTGAACTTACTTCATGGTTGGCAAGGTGTGACACTTCGTGTTTACTAGTACCTTTCCTCGTCTTAGTCCAACCTTGTGTACTTCACTGGCCAATAGCCTCACGCGACTTCACATCGACTTGCGTTCGTAGGTACTGATAGAGTAGAAAGATTCTCGTGAGACACAGGCGCGGGAGTCATTAAAACAGTTTAAAGGCTAACAAAAAACACTTTAACAAGCTACCGCGAAATACCGTTTAGTAATTCAAAACAAACGAGTTAAGAAGAAATAAAGAAAGAAGTACAGAAAGAAAGAAAGAAAGAAAGAGAAAAAGGAGCGAACAAAGGATAGGAATAAAACAGGAGGAGAAGAAGAAACTATTGCTACTGCTGCTGCTATTGCTAGAGTATATCTAGGATCATATAGTTTATACATGGAAAAACTAAAGGACGCACACATATTTCTATATATAGAGTATATATATATACTCTATATAGTATACTTGCTATATATACAACAATGTATTACAGTATTATATTACGATGGTATGGGTGGGTTGTGGCCCGTGTCTGTTGAGTTTGCAGCTTGCACGGTGGCCACACCGCAGTGCAATAATAAGGGCTGGCCTACGAGGTATAACTGGGTTCAGCCTTTGCAGGGTCGGAGCTACTATGAGGGCTGGTGCACTACTTCACGTTCCTGCCAACTGCGGGGCAAACGGCGGATCATGGCATGCTTCTGGTTGGCGATGGTGCTCACGCTGGATGTGCTGCGGATTGCACGGATGAATGGTGCGATTGTGTGGAAGATGGGAATACTGTGAATACATACCTTCCCGACACCATAAGCAGGCTTTCAGCTCGAAGCAGCTACATCTTCTGCTCTGAGCGCTCACGCGAGGGGGGCCACCCATGCGGGCGGCGCTGGGCCACTCCTGGAGTGGGGCACGTTCCAGGGAAGGGGCTCAGTCATCTGGCCACGTCAATGGTTGTCACCATGGGCTGGGCAGCAAACCCTTCAAGGAGACCTGTGACCTGCAAAGCTGCAGAGCAACACCGTCAGGACCTCGCTTTCGAGAAGATGTTCCAAAAAGTTTGCGCGGCAGTCATTCGGCATATGCTGGGCGTTCTAGAAGCAGTTCACTGTGGCCCAGTATGTGGCAGTGTTGTTCTTGATCTGGAGCTGTTCAGGCCCTTGAGAATCTTCAAGTCGCTGCTTGCTGCGGCTCTGCACTTCCCTTGGACTTGGAAAGTGCTTCGACCTTTTTTCAGGCCGTGCGATTGGCCCAGTTGAATCTCCCCGCTTAATCTTCCCTTGCAGGTCCCTGCTCCAGGAAGGCAAAGCCCATCTCTGAGCCGATTCTGACCCACCAGCTGAATGCAAACACGCCACGGATTCAGCGCAAAAAAGCCAAAAACAAACCATGGAATACTATAGTATTGTCTCACCATACTAGTTTTTGCATCGACTACAGACTGTACATGACCATCTTCTTGCACTAGCTTGCGCAGCATGACATTGCCCTTGCTGGCCAAGTCCACGCCTTCGATTCGCAAGAGGCGCTGGAGGGCATTCCCAGATACAGGTAAGTCCAAGGCAAAGACTTTCTTTGAGGGTACTTTCCTGCTAGCTAAAAGATCTCTCTCGGAGAGCCAGCAATGTGAAGTTGGTCTTGCTTGTGACAGTGTTTACACAAAACGTCTCGCGTGTTGCCGTTTATCAGCTGTGCATTCCACTAGTATATTGTATTAAGCCATGCCGTTTTGTGATGTGTTCTTGTATATGGAGCTCGAGTGTTTCCTGTTCTGCACTAATGACGACCTGCTCTGCTGGACTTTTTGACAGCAGAACACGAGTCCTAAAACTTTTGACCCTAAGCCCTCAACCCTGAAGCCCTCAACCCTGGAGCCCTAAACCCTGAAGCCCTAAACCCTGAAGCCATAAACCCTGAAGTCCTAAATCAAGGTATCGGGGGACACTTTCGATCCTAATGCCTCAGCGAACACTGCGAAGAGTACCTTTGATCATCTGTCAAGATTATCTGAAAAGTCTGAAAAGTGTGTGCCGGAGATGGCCTGGGAATTTGGTTATGTCCCTGTCCGAGATGTTAGTGGATGTACGCTTCCACCTGTCTCGTTTTGCCGTTTGGACTAGTTTTGACAGATGTCCTGTCAAAACATGGGTGATAAAACAAAAGGCGATAAGCTGTGTGCCATGTACGTCACAATCTGACGGCTACTGCTCCCGGCAACCTGACATAGTGTCTTTCTGCATCGACAAACACTGTAGCATACGTAGCATATAGCATAGTGAACCTATATAAGAAAGTAGCGAAAGCGTGGCATCGTATGCTCTGCTACAGCCCCAACTCACCAACAAGCCCCAAAACTAAGAGACTGCAGGATTCGAACATGTCAAGGCGAAAAAGTGTTAGTTCCTAATAAACCCCGGTAGCCCAAAACCTGTTCTCACATGATGTTCCAGGAGTGTGAGTTTGATCTCTGCGGCCGATGTTTTTTGCCACCAGATCCTGTGGAAACTTGGCATCCTTGAAGTGTAAACCTGCGGGTTTAGGATCAATGGTTGTAGGGTAGAGTTCTTGCCCAAACAGAAATATTGCCAGTGCATTAAGCTCATGAATTTGCATGTTTCTTGGTGATTCCAACCCGGGTTCAAGGACACCCCGTTTCGTTGTTGTCCCTTTCGTCTACCTTCGTGTGGCTGGCTTCTTGAATCTCCCGATTTGTGGCCAGTCTCCTCAACTCTCTCCCTTCATGTTCGTGGCCTTTGCCGTGTTCTCGGGCACCTTTTCTGTCTCTTCATTCCGGTGGCCCGTGCTGGGTTTTGTGGATGCTTGGTGCTAGACTAGAGCTTTGGGGGCGTGTCCCAAGTGAACGCAATCTAGCAGAGAAAATAGTTAATGTGTGTTGAGTTCAGCCAGATTTGTCGGTATCTAAGAGCTGCCATAAAGGAAGCACGGATCCAAGTTCTGCCCCGATGACTGGGATGCCAAGCATGCTCTTCCTGACCCGGCCATAAACACCAAAGGAAGAAGGCTGCATGACAAGCTTAGGAGCCATTGTGCTACAACGGCCATCGCATGCTGCGGTGGAAGTTTCGCTGGAGGTACTGCAAAGGCAGGTGAAGCTCCACTATACTAGCATGCTGTAGTATAAGTATGCGGTAGCGCGTGTTTCATTCTACTGTGCGTGTGCATTGCGTAGTATACTTTGCTTACTCGATCGAGCTACACATTCACGTTTGTGTTAACACTCCATGAGGGCCGTCAGGGTTCAGGGCTTGAGTTTAACCAAAGGGGCCCGAAAACCTGAAACCTAAGCTCTAGACCTTGCCTCGGGGGATTTCTGCACAAGTGCACAACGCGAAGGGCTTGCACACTGCATCCCTAAAGCTACTACGGTTTGCTGTATCATCTATTGTGTTGTTCCCTCTAGCATACCACGTTCGGCTATGCGATTTTTTGTAGGCCATGGCAGGCTACAGTGTAGGTCACGCCACCGTTTGCGAGGAGACTCAGGAGACCATTGTGTTTCCACGCGAGGAAAAGCTATCAGAAATCTAGAAGAGAACATGCGCCTTGTACGTCAAATCTTGCTGCACCATAGTACATGCAACCTGGGTGAAGCAGGCGAGAAATGCAGCAAATCCCCCACGGTCTACCGTTGTCGCGCATGCGACCTGGACCTCTGCGACTAGGCTTTCGAGCACAGATTTTCCGATGCTTTTTGAAGTGCATCGGACAGAAGGCTGATGTTTCGTAGAATACGAGTAGACTACAGGCCCCATCGGTTCATACCGTTTTTGGAGCTCTGAACTTAGGCAAAACTTGCGCGGGCAAGCCAGGACCTCGGTTCAGCTCAAGAGTTGCATGACCCCCCTTAGCGATATGGCGGGCTTTTGACTGGTGCTGTGCTACAATCAAATATTGCTGCAACAGGGACAGCGCTGTTTAAGAAAGGGGTTGTCCAAGCTGAGGGTACCCTCGAAATCTTAAGCTTCGCCCGTCTGAGAGCACCCTCGATTTCTTGATTAGTTTCATACATTGGGTAGCCAAACACACATCAGGCGAAACCACAAGAATCAGAAAATGAGTGGCTCGGGTTTCCTCACATCGAAGCCCGACACGCTGCCATTAAGCTGCTGGCATCCTGGGAGATGCGTACTGGTGTTAATCTTGCAACTGGGATTCGACACCTGAAACCCTGAGTTGCCCTTTGATGTGGGGGTGGAAGGGGTGGGGGGTTGCCTGGGAGCGCTTGCAGAAAGACCACTGCGGGATGCCAAGGCCCTGCACCTTTGAGGGGCCCTGGTTACACATCTTGAGGCCTTGGAAAAGACCCTTTTTTGCTCAGAAATCTTCGGTGTTTTCCAAGCACTCATGGTACGTCCACGGGCCTCCATGTTCCCAAGGTTGTGGGTTCAATCGCAGTCCTATTCCAAGACTTCAGAAAAGGAAAGGCTCGATTTCTTAATCTGGCGACCTGAGCTCATGCGAGCACTCGATGTGCAAATCCCTGCAAGCCGAACTTGCTTTTCGCGTACTCCGAGTGCAAGACCGCAAACCTGAAATTGCACCACAACATTCCTGAGCCCTAAAAACTGACACCCAAACTTCCTGAAATCCAGTCCCAAGGCAATGTGACAGAGGCGCACAGAAGAAAGGAGCTGAGGCGCCCCGGTTTGGGAGGAGACCCACGGGTTAGGGTAGAGGGTATACTTTGTGTACTAACGATAAAGTCTACAATTGATAAACTGTGGTATAACATCTGTATACTGTGCTTGTGCTGCTGGAGCATGCTCCTCGTGTCCATGGCTTCATTGGTTTCTGATCTGAATTGGGGGCCGTTGCCTCCACTGTCCTGGTCTGCAACTTCAGCAGCTGCTGCTCCTGGCCTGTGAGGTGCCGTTCAGGAGGACTAGGAGATCCGACGCAGCTCCGACATCGGAGGGCGGAGAGGCTGACGCGTTCGGCCTGTATGCAAGAGCCGGTGCAGAGCTGCGTCCTCCTGGTGTAGTAGTAGTAGTAGTAGTAGTAGTAGTAGTAGTAGTAGTAGTAGTAGTAGTGGTGGTGGTGGTGGTGGTGGTGGTGGTAGTAGTAGTAGTATTGGTAGTGGTAGTAGTAGTAGTAGTAGTAGTAGTAGTAGTAGTAGTAGTAGTAGTAGTAGTAGTAGTAGTAGTATTGGTAGTGGTGGTAGTAGTAGTAGTAGTAGTATTAGTAGTAGTAGTAGTAGTAGTAGTAGTAGTAGTAGTAGTAGTCGTGGTAGTGGTGGTGGTGGTGGTAGTAGTAGTAGTAGTAGTATTGGTAGTGGTGGTAGTAGTAGTAGTATTGGTAGTGGTGGTAGTAGTAGTAGTAGTAGTAGTAGTAGTAGTAGTAGCAGTAGCAGTAGCAGTTGTAGCAGTAGTAGTAGTAGTAGCAGTAGTAGTAGTAGTAGTAGCAGTAGTAGTAGTAGTAGTAGTAGCAGTAGTAGTAGTAGTTGTTGTTGTAGCAGCAGCAGTAGGAGGAGGAGGAGTCGGTGACACGCCTTGAGTTGATCCCCGTTCTCTGTTTTGCTGGGTGGAGAGGGGGTAGTAGTAAGTAGTAAGTAGTAGGTAGTACGTAGTTAGTAGTTAGTAGTTAGTAGTTAGTAGTTAGTAGTTAGTAGTTAGTAGTAGCAGTAGTAGTAGTAGTAGCAGTAGTAGTAGGAGTAGTAGTAGTAGTAGGAGTAGCAATAGTAGAGTAGTAGCAGTAGTAGCAGTAGTAGTAGTAGTAGTAGGCGTCGTAGTAGTAGTAGAAGTAGTAGTAGTAGTAGTAGTAGTAGTAGTAGTAGTGATGGTGGTGGTGGTAGTAGTAGCAGTAGTAGGAGTAGGAATACTAGTAGTAGTTGAGGAGTAGAGCTCAATTCCCGTGGCGCCCTACTCGAACTTGAAAGCACACCACCAAAACCTCAGAACATCTCATAGACAGGAGGAGTTGCAAACATGATAGCAGCTTCTTCAACAAAGTAGCATCGCATTTTACACGCTCCACGATGCTGCGTTCCAAGAAGCATTATCTATACGACCTGTAGAGAAAGTTATGGAAGCCTTGCACTGTGCAGGGGCCTGGCCTGACGGAGACCTCCGAGGATGACACGCAGCTGGAAGTAGCCGTCTTGGGCTTGAGGTACGAGCATTCTTGTGGTGACAATAGTTGACTTGGAGACCTTAGTTTTTTTCATTAGGTGTGAGCGGATTCGTTGAGCTTAAAGGAGTAGAGTTTGAGTACAATGTGTCGTTGATTTGTCTTGGCAGATGGCCTTTTTGACTTTGGTGGCCTAACCCTCAGCCCATTTTGCCTGCGCACGTGATTTTCCCAATGCCACGACGTCCGATGACGATACCGCAGCCATCATCTTACTGTACTACACTCAAGAGTTGAAGCACAATAGCATACGATACATACGATACTTTGGATGGTTGAGGATCTCCGCATGACCTGCCAAATTCTAGGCTCAGAGAACCAGGCATGTGGTGCGCCCGGAGGTTCCCCTCCTCCGGAAGCATGCACAACTTCAGTACCTTTGCAGTCGTGAGCGTGTTGTACCTGCCGTATACTAAATCAGGTTTGCCAAAGCTCGGCTCCCTTTGATTTTATAGTTTTTGTCTAGCGTCGTAGAGAGCGCCGCAAGAGACCAACTCTCGGTAGAGGGATGGTTGTAAACAGCCCAAATGTCCCAGTTCATCGTAGAACTGATTCAAGCACAGCGACATAAGGCGCAAAATGTGGAACCGCGAGGGTTAGCTGAGAAGGAATGCCGATGAGTAAAGAAGCTCCGGGCAATCTGCGCTATATGCTGTATGATATGACTATGATAAGGGATGGTGAGTTTAAACAAAGGTTTGCCTGGCCATAGCCGGATAGTCTATTCAGATTTGGGGATATTTGATCCCCACCCCAAACCTCGAGAAGAATTACATCCATGTTGGTTTTCTACGTCTGCCAACCAAAGCCTGACTGAGACGCCCGAACCGCTGCCATCACCAAGCATGGTTCAGGCGTTGCTCGGATGAGACCAGTTGAATGAAACAACGTTCATAGGTTGTGGAGTCGAAGATGGGGTATGGGACTTACGATTTTGGATCTTGTGAGTTTTGGCTACGTCATGCAGCGTTCGGCATCCGTCATCTTAGAGGGTGTCGGGTCTGGGCTTGGGAGCCGAGGTTATCGCGATCAAGCTTCCCGAGCATTCATGTCCGCACGATGGGAATGTCCGTGTTTCCAGGGCATCCATGTCCGCACGATGACAACGTCCGTGTTACCAGAGCATCCATGTCCGCATGATGATAACGTCCATGCTAACACATCGGTATTTGCTGCGAATGGCCAGAGCATCCATGTCCGCACGATGATAACGTCCATCCATACCAATTCTTGCCCTTTTGCGCATTCTGAGACGAAAGTGCAAATGCATGGGAAGTACCATGACACATATCACACATGCAAGCCGACCAGGAGCCTGGGGGCGCGGTAGCCGAGTAGTAGTAGTAGTAGTCGTCGTCGTCGTCGTCGTCTTAGTAGTAGTAGTAGTAGTAGTAGTAGTAGTAGTAGTAGTAGTAGCAGTAATTGCACTTGCAATAGCCATAGCAGTAGTCGTCGTCGATATAAACCCATATAAACCCTATGAACCCTGATAAACCTGAGGGTTTTTGGGTTGTTAGGCACCGGAGGCCCAAGGCCTTTCTTTTCGCTTTGAGGCTGCTTCGGCCCATCTACGACGCAGCCGCCGAGGCAGGCTTCAAGGGAGTTATTTAGGCTGTAGGATTCCAGGGTTTATGGGGTTTAGGGTGTAGAGGTTGCTTAAGGTCATCTACTTATCCTCTACAGACCTTACTAACGGACAGGGTGCAAGATCGCTCGAAGCACTTCGCTCTTGACCAGGACCGTAGTCTACGAATTCCTGTGAAGCCTAATCCCTTCTTAAACCCTCCAGAAGCCTCCAAGCTAGCAGTATGCCATACAATATACTACGAAAGCATCACAGCAACAGCAAAAATGCTGTACACGAAAGCAGCTCGAAGCAGGTCGCCCTTGCTCGCGCAGCAGCTCAGGACCTGTCCTTAGGGTGGTGGCAGTGGCTAGTGGCTTCCGGAGTTTCAAGAGTGAGAGCGCCACAACGTCACAATACCATGGCCGATGTTGGGACCTATACAGAAGGAAGGATTTTGCTTTCCTGGTTTTGGGCCTTCACCAGCTGTGAGTGCATGTTGCTGCAGAGCACCCAGGATCGACGAGAACCGCCCATCATGGCATCATTTAACTTGCTAGTTTTCCAGTTGCCACTTAACGCTGCAACCAAAGCCCAAAGGCACGGGAAATCCAGAGATCCTGCCACGTGCACCGTGCCCGAGTCGTCTTGATGGACATGAGGACCGTTGAGGAACAGATTCTGTCTTATTAGTTGCAGAATGTTGCAGAGGGTTTTCTGCGGTCAGATGCTGTTCAGGAAGCAAGTGCGCGCCGCGGGCGAGGTCCAGCGCAGTTGCCGTGTCCACCTGAGCCGGCTGCAGGCAGGGTTTTTTCATGTCTCTTCCTCCTCCGTCCCTGTTTGTCTTGCACGACAGTGGTAAATGAAATGATGATGACATGCGCCAGCTCGCTCCGCTTTTAGAGGTGCGTGATGTCTTGTTGGTGGCCAAGGAGCAGGCGCTCGGACTCGGATCAACTCGGATCACTCGGGCCCTGTTGTAAGAGTCGTACTGAGTCGCACTGCAAGGGGTATCCGAGAAGGAGAGGGCAGAGACTGTGGGCCAGGGTTCTGGCGCGCACGTGTCATCAGAGCTGAGCCCCTGACAAGGAACGCATGCGCACCCGCGCAATCATGCGGCTGCAGACGCTTCTGCAGCTTGGACTTGTGAACAACTGGGGAGAGGCTGCACACGTTTGAGTCCTTCTGATTGCAGTTGTTCGCCTGAGGAAAGGAATGAGGGCAAGACAAGAGTTGCGTCATCGGCGCGTGCTGGCTCGCGCAGCAGCTCAGGACCTGTCCTTAGGGTGGTGGCAGTGGCTAGTGGCTTCCGGAGTTTCAAGAGTGAGAGCGCCACAACGTCACAATACCATGGCCGATGTTGGGACCTATACAGAAGGAAGGATTTTGCTTTCCTGGTTTTGGGCCTTCACCAGCTGTGAGTGCATGTTGCTGCAGAGCACCCAGGATCGACGAGAACCGCCCATCATGGCATCATTTAACTTGCTAGTTTTCCAGTTGCCACTTAACGCTGCAACCAAAGCCCAAAGGCACGGGAAATCCAGAGATCCTGCCACGTGCACCGTGCCCGAGTCGTCTTGATGGACATGAGGACCGTTGAGGAACAGATTCTGTCTTATTAGTTGCAGAGTGTTGCAGAGGGTTTTCTGCGGTCAGATGCTGTTCAGGAAGCAAGTGCGCGCCGCGGGCGAGGTCCAGCGCAGTTGCCGTGTCCACCTGAGCCGGCTGCAGGCAGGGTTTTTTCATGTCTCTTCCTCCTCCGTCCCTGTTTGTCTTGCACGACAGTGGTAAATGAAATGATGATGACATGCGCCAGCTCGCTCCGCTTTTAGAGGTGCGTGATGTCTTGTTGGTGGCCAAGGAGCAGGCGCTCGGACTCGGATCAACTCGGATTACTCGGGCCCTGTTGTAAGAGTCGTACTGAGTCGCACTGCAAGGGGTATCCGAGAAGGAGAGGGCAGAGACTGTGGGCCAGGGTTCTGGCGCGCACGTGTCATCAGAGCTGAGCCCCTGACAAGGAACGCATGCGCACCCGCGCAATCATGCGGCTGCAGACGCTTCTGCAGCTTGGACTTGTGAACAACTGGGGAGAGGCTGCACACGTTTGAGTCCTTCTGATTGCAGTTGTTCGCCTGAGGAAAGGAATGAGGGCAAGACAAGAGTTGCGTCATCGGCGCGTGCTGGCTCGCGCAGCAGCTCAGGACCTGTCCTTAGGGTGGTGGCAGTGGCTAGTGGCTTCCGGAGTTTCAAGAGTGAGAGCGCCACAACGTCACAATACCATGGCCGATGTTGGGACCTATACAGAAGGAAGGATTTTGCTTTCCTGGTTTTGGGCCTTCACCAGCTGTGAGTGCATGTTGCTGCAGAGCACCCAGGATCGACGAGAACCGCCCATCATGGCATCATTTAACTTGCTAGTTTTCCAGTTGCCACTTAACGCTGCAACCAAAGCCCAAAGGCACGGGAAATCCAGAGATCCTGCCACGTGCACCGTGCCCGAGTCGTCTTGATGGACATGAGGACCGTTGAGGAACAGATTCTGTCTTATTAGTTGCAGAGTGTTGCAGAGGGTTTTCTGCGGTCAGATGCTGTTCAGGAAGCAAGTGCGCGCCGCGGGCGAGGTCCAGCGCAGTTGCCGTGTCCACCTGAGCCGGCTGCAGGCAGGGTTTTTTCATGTCTCTTCCTCCTCCGTCCCTGTTTGTCTTGCACGACAGTGGTAAATGAAATGATGATGACATGCGCCAGCTCGCTCCGCTTTTAGAGGTGCGTGATGTCTTGTTGGTGGCCAAGGAGCAGGCGCTCGGACTCGGATCAACTCGGATTACTCGGGCCCTGTTGTAAGAGTCGTACTGAGTCGCACTGCAAGGGGTATCCGAGAAGGAGAGGGCAGAGACTGTGGGCCAGGGTTCTGGCGCGCACGTGTCATCAGAGCTGAGCCCCTGACAAGGAACGCATGCGCACCCGCGCAATCATGCGGCTGCAGACGCTTCTGCAGCTTGGACTTGTGAACAACTGGGGAGAGGCTGCACACGTTTGAGTCCTTCTGATTGCAGTTGTTCGCCTGAGGAAAGGAATGAGGGCAAGACAAGAGTTGCGTCATCGGCGCGTGCTGGCTCGCGCAGCAGCTCAGGACCTGTCCTTAGGGTGGTGGCAGTGGCTAGTGGCTTCCGGAGTTTCAAGAGTGAGAGCGCCACAACGTCACAATACCATGGCCGATGTTGGGACCTATACAGAAGGAAGGATTTTGCTTTCCTGGTTTTGGGCCTTCACCAGCTGTGAGTGCATGTTGCTGCAGAGCACCCAGGATCGACGAGAACCGCCCATCATGGCATCATTTAACTTGCTAGTTTTCCAGTTGCCACTTAACGCTGCAACCAAAGCCCAAAGGCACGGGAAATCCAGAGATCCTGCCACGTGCACCGTGCCCGAGTCGTCTTGATGGACATGAGGACCGTTGAGGAACAGATTCTGTCTTATTAGTTGCAGAATGTTGCAGAGGGTTTTCTGCGGTCAGATGCTGTTCAGGAAGCAAGTGCGCGCCGCGGGCGAGGTCCAGCGCAGTTGCCGTGTCCACCTGAGCCGGCTGCAGGCAGGGTGTTTTCATGTCTCTTCCTCCTCCGTCCCTGTTTGTCTTGCACGACAGTGGTAAATGAAATGATGATGACATGCGCCAGCTCGCTCCGCTTTTAGAGGTGCGTGATGTCTTGTTGGTGGCCAAGGAGCAGGCGCTCGGACTCGGATCAACTCGGATCACTCGGGCCCTGTTGTAAGAGTCGTACTGAGTCGCACTGCAAGGGGTATCCGAGAAGGAGAGGGCAGAGACTGTGGGCCAGGGTTCTGGCGCGCACGTGTCATCAGAGCTGAGCCCCTGACAAGGAACGCATGCGCACCCGCGCAATCATGCGGCTGCAGACGCTTCTGCAGCTTGGACTTGTGAACAACTGGGGAGAGGCTGCACACGTTTGAGTCCTTCTGATTGCAGTTGTTCGCCTGAGGAAAGGAATGAGGGCAAGACAAGAGTTGCGTCATCGGCGCGTGCTGAATGATGAGGCAATGCCGTGCCACCGGTAGACAGGTAGTGAGAGCCGTAATCATGGTCTAAGCCACAACCCTTAGCTATCCGAATTGTCCTTCAGCGAGTAGATGCAGCGCTACAGAACTTTCACCAAGTGGGCTCCAAGAAGTGTGTGATTCCTTGTAAGCCAGAGTTCTGGACGCCAAGAGCAGGCTGAACACGAAGCAGCCCTTGCTGCAGCTAAGGCAGGGGCGATGGGCTCGGCAGTACACGGGAGCGCAGATACAAATTCGGTTCCACAGTGCACATATAGTGTAGCAGAGAGAGAGAGAGAGAGAGAGAGAGAGAGAGACATATTTTGGGGCCTCCTAAGCGTGGAGATGAAGAAGACGACATATAATTAATATATACATATATACATATATACATATATATATATATGTGTGAGGTTTAGGCTAATGCCTTGCTTACGACAGCTTATGAATCTACGTTATGGTGCAAAGGGCAGAATATTGCGATCATGACAATGAGTCATGAACATCTAAAGAAATAGAATAGTACAGCTGGGGGTCGGCATGAAAGTCTTGGCAAGCGAGAGTACTGTGAGCAGATTTCATGCCCCCCGGACCTCCCAAAAGCCTGCCAAGTCAAATTAACGAAGCACCCCCTGGAGTCAACAATGCACGAACGAAGAGTCCTGGGAACATTAGCTCCTCGCTGTAGGTTGTGTTAAAACCTTGCGTCTTAGAATTTTGAACAACCCGATGACGCCCCACAGATTCCACAGCAGTGGGGAAAATGAAGGGAATAATTGACACATGATACAGTTTGGAAAACATTGGCACCCGATGTTTTCCATGATTCTGCCACTTAAAATCATGGTAGAAAATTTCCACGTTTTCTATGAAGATTGAAACCGTGCCACAGACGCGGTCGGCTGCGCGAGGGGAACAGCCCGGGGCCGCAGCAGACCAGAGCGTGGGCATGCAGCGCTGTGATTTTTTCGAAGGCGTCGAGGCGCCGTCTGCACACATGGCGGGGACCAGTAGGCGCAGGCGCCGAAGCAGCGCGTGGAAGCTGGCAAGCTTGAGCGCTCGGCTGCAGAGGGCAGTGAGGTGAGAACCCCGGCAGCGAAGGGGGCCAGATTGGGACTCGAGGAATGGCGTCGAGGCGTCTCCTGAGGGAAGCAGCCGATGCATCCTCGACTGCGTGCGAGGCCAGGCGGGCTGGTCACCCGCAAGGTCAAGCGACCGGGGGGTGTACAGGGGCGAGTTGCTCCCATGGTGGGGCTTGGAAACCCGAGTCAGGCTGCGGATCACGACCCTCTTATCCTTGAAATAACTAGGTGGGGGGGGGGGGGGGTCATATGTTGAAATGTTTCGATGTGAAATGCTCCAACATCAGCAGCTGGATGTCCTAGCGGTAAACATTTCAGGATCAGGGTCGATTGTGGCTACAACGTCGAGATATTTTTACTCTTTGCTTTTCATGCTGGAAGGCACATACTGCATCATATCTACATATGTACACTGCAGTGTTCTTTCGAGATTAGATATATTGCAAAGTTTGCCGGCTTGTCTGTTTGGTGGCTACTGTAAGTCTACTGCCCGTGGCGCATGAGTGGGGTGACCTGATGCAGTCAACATTAAACCCTCGATCGTGAACTCACGAACAGCCGAAGACACACGTGTTGTGAGAAGACATGCTCAACCCCCCTTCGTCCCTTCATGGTGCATCCAGTAGAACCTTTGGAAGTACCAGTGGCAATACCTCGTCACAGCCCACGGCTGCACCACATAACAGTTTATACAGGGTGGCAAGACAGATTCACCGCATGCCTCCATGGAACCTTCGACTCAAGAGTGAATGCCGCATCAACTTCGCCCACGGCTTTGTGAGTTCTGATTGTAAATTGTAACCTAGACCAGGCCGCCAAGCAAGCTGAACATGAAGCAGCCCTTGCCGCAGCTCAGGCAGGGGGTTGGGCTTGGCAGCAGTGCGCCAATACAGTGCACACGTTCTATAGTGCATGCGTAAACGTGTGGATATCTGCTTGTTTATGTATATATGCTACTCCCTGCACCCTCATGCGCCTACCTTTTTGTGATTTGGAACACGTGTTTGGAAACAATGGCTGCTTAAGGTGTGCTCATGTTGTACATACAGATTTGTAGAGTCACTCGCTCCACGACTGCTTTTAGCACGGAATTCGCGGAGACGATTAAG
>CAJNDS010002377.1:60000-80000 GCA_905221605.1 Symbiodinium natans | reverse complement strand
TTACTTTACTTTACCTTACCTTACCTTTACTTTACGTTACGTTACTTTGCTTGGCTTTGCTTTGCTTTGCTTGCTTTGTTTCTCTTTGCTTGACGGTACTTTTCTTTACTTTGCCTTACTTTCCTTCGCTTTGCTTTGCTTTGCTTTGCTTTTGCTTTGCTTTACTTAACCTTACTTAGCTTTACTTTACTTTACTTTACTTTACTTTACTTTACTTTACTAGCTTTACTTTACTTTGCTTTACTTTAATTTGCTGCTACTACTACTACTACTGCTACTACTACTACTATTATTATTACTACTACTACTACTACTACTACTGCTACTGCTACTGCTACTGCTACTACTACTACTACGAAGACGACTGCTACTACTACTACTACTACTACTACTACTACTACTACTACTACTACTACTACTACTACTACTCCTACTCCTACTCCTACTCCTACTCCTACTCCTACTCCTACTACTACTACTACTACTACTACTACTACTACTACTACTACTACTACTACTACTACTACTACTACTATTCCATTCCATTCCAGACGCAGCCGCAGTCTCGATCCACAGCTTAGCGTACAGCCTAGTGGCACTCTTCAAGAGCGCCAACGGATTTCCGTTACAACATGAGAGATCATGAGAGAAGAAAAGGCAGGTGATCCGCTACGAAAAGCCTGCAACCGCCAATCACACCCACGGACAGTACATGAACTATACAAGCACAGGTGCAAAACATGTGGTCAGCTAGGATGTACCGCACTCAAGCAATCAGTTGAGGACCACCGTGGAGAGTTCGGAACTACAGTGACTCGTCGCATCACGCAAGTTGCCCCCGAACTAGCCACGGGCCAACCCACAGATTCCCGATACGGCTACGTGGGGAACAGGAGCCAACAGTCCACAACGAATGTCGCCACATCTCCTTCCAGTTATTGCGTTTGAAGGTGAGAGCTCCATGAGTTTGGACATCAGAGCAATTCCACACATTGTCGTATCCTGATTGGAATTCCTGTGGCCGAAGAATCGGCACACACAGATGCCCTGGTTTCAAGACTAAGGGCCCAGTCATAACGACTGTCACACGTCCTGGGTGAGATCTTGCCCATGTTGCCCATATATATGCTGTGTTCCGCATTGCTTCAACGCTTGAGTTTCTGTTGAGGTTTGTTGCGTCTCGCTTCCCCCGGCCCCTGCGGACAGGACCGGAACCTTCACACCATACGCAGACCAAACTAGGTCTTGAATCTTGAGCAGGTTGTAGAGGCATCTGCGTACCCCGGACTTGGGACCGGGCCGGCTCTTTTGTATTTTGCTGACACCCATCGTCCAGCAAGCACCACTTTGACGAAAACACTTCCTGTCCTGCATCGGAGCGCCGTCGGCACGACCCTGTTTTCCGAGAACAGAGGAGGCCCCCGTTGCTCATCCCTTGCATGACCCAGGAATAAAGTGTCGCCATTCTGCAGAGCGGCCTCTTGGCAAACTGCGCAACGCATCGGCTTCTCACAATGGGGCCGTTTTGCACAAGCCAGGGGCCGAGAAGTACTTTCGGCTTTGGATTGACCCTTGCACAGCTCCGTCGGCACGATGACGAAAGCCCTTCCTGTCCTGCATCAGAGCGCCGTCAGCACGACCCCATGTTCCAAGAACAGAGGAGGTCCCCGTTGCTCATCCCTTGCATGACCCACACGTTAATTTGGGCAACGCGTCGGCTCCACAATCGGGCCGGAGTGCACAAGCCAGGGGCCGAGGAGTACTTTCGACAGTGGGTTGATCCTTGCATCACAGCTCCGTCGGCACGACCCCATGTTCGAAGAACAGCGGAGGCCCCCGTTGCTGATCAATTGCACGGTAAGGAAAGTGATAGGGTCACGTCACTAAATGGCGGGGCAGTCCGGTTCAGAAGGTAACAGTAGTGCTTGAGGTAGCCACATGTACCAAAGCCCCATTGGCACGACCCCACGTTCCAAGATCAGAGGAGGCCCCCGGTGCTTTTCTCTTGCAAGGCCAATCGTCCAGCTGCATCGCTGTGGTGCGAAAGTTCATGGATTTGTTTGTAAAGAGTCACGTGCCACTTCCTGCCCACGAGCATTCAACACCGCCTCTAGCGAGCTAATCCGTACCTCCATGTAGGGGAAATCCGTGAGCATTGCAAAGGAGGCAAGAGCCATAGAAGCAGGCGCCAGCTATCACTAAAAAAAGGAGCCCCGCTGTCGGGACATAGCTGAGCCGTGGTGCTTACTACTACTACTACTACTACTACTACTACTACTACTACTACTACTACTACTACTACTACTACTACTACTACTACTACTACTACTACTACTACTACTACTACTACTGCTACTGCTACTGCTACTGCTACTGCTACTGCTACTGCTACTGCTACTGCTACTGCTACTGCTACTGCTACTACTACCACTACCACTACTACTACTACTACTACTACTACTACTACTACTACTACTACTACTACTACTACTACTACTACTACTACTACTAGTACTGCTACTTCTACTGCTACTACTACTACTACTTCTACTGCTACTGCTATTGCTACTGCTACGATTACTACTACTGCCCTGCCATTACTACTACTACTACTACTACTACTACTACTACTATTACTACTACTACTACTACTACTACTACTACTACTACTACTACTACTACTACTACTACTACTACTACTACTACTACTACTACTACTAACTACTACTAACGACTACTACTACTACTAACTACTACTACTAACTACTACCTACTACTACTACTACTACTACTACTACTACTACTACTACTACTACTACTACTACTACTACTACTACTACTACTACTACTACTACTACTACTACTACTGCTATTGCTACTGCTACGGCTACTGCTACTGCTACTGCTACTGCTACTGCTACTACTATACTACTACTATTACTATTACTACTATTGCTACTACCACTACTACTATTACTACTACTATTACTACTACTACTACTACTATTACTACTACTACTACTACTACTACTACTACTACTACTAGTAACTAGTAACTACTAACTACTAAATACTAACTATTAAGTATTAACTACTCACTACTAACTACTAACTACTAACTACTGACTACTAACTACTAACTACTAACTATTAACTGCTAACTGCTAACTATTAACTACTAACTACTAACTACTAACTACTAACTACTAACTACTAACTACTAACTACTAACTACTACTACTACTACAACTTTTATTATTACTATTACTATTATTACTATACTATTACTATTACTGCTACTACTCCTACTACTATTATTACTTAACTATTACTATTACTATTACTATTACTATTACTATTACTATTACTATTACTATTACATTATTACGATTATTATCTATTACTATCACTATACTATTATTATTACTATTACTATTATTACTATTACTATTGATTATATTACTCTTACTATTACTATTACTATTACTATTACTACTATTACTATTACTATTACTATTACTTACTATACTATTACTATTCTATTACTTACTATTACTATTACTATTACATTACTATTACTATTACTATTATATTATATACTATTTTACTATTACTATTATTATTACTAGTTAGGTACTATTATAGTTACTAGTTGCTATTACTAGTAGTACTATAACTACTACTACTACAACTACTACCCTACTCCTAATGCTACTGCTGCTGCTGCTGCTGCTACGACTACGACTACTACTAACTACTACTACTACTACTACTACTACTACTACTACTACGACTACTCCTACTACTACTACTACGACTACTACTACTAACTACTACTACTACTACTACTACTACTACTACTACTACTTCTATTACTACTACTACTACTATACTACTACTACTACTACTACTACTACTACTACTACTACTACTACTACTACTACTACTGCGACGGCGACCACGACCACGACCACGACCACGACCACGACCACGACCACGACCACGACCACTACCACCGCTGCTGCTGCTGCTGCTTCTGCTGCTGCCGCTGCCGCCGCCGCTGCCGCTGCTGCTGCTGCTGCTGCTGCTGCTGCTGCTTTTGCCACTGCTCTTGCTACGGCTACTGCTACTACTACTGCTGCTACTGCTACTGCTGCTGCTACTGCTGCTGCTGCTACGACGACTGCTACGACTACGACAATTACTATTTTTCCGACAAGCTGTAGCAGTACTGGCAGTCGTGGTTGCAGCAACAGCAGCAGCAGGAAAGTGGGGTTAGGAGCAGTACAAGGAGGAGAACTCGCAGCAATAGCTAACGATTCAGAGCTGCAAAAGCCACCTTGAAGCCCAATCCCTAAACCCGGTACCTTTCTAAACGCAGGCACTCGGGCGCGAGGCCCGATCTCTGCACGCGGCTGCCATCGTCGCGCAGGCGCCACCACGTATGCGGAACTGCCATGATTCAGGGCTTCAGTAATCAGGACATCGAGGATTTGGTTCAAGCCTTTATTTGGCACAGTAGGGGCTACGACTTAGAGTACTACAGTAACAGGTACTGGCAGCATAATGGGCTGCAGCGGGGGGGAGGGGGGGTTGTTGATGGGCATTGTGCCCTCATAGTTGGGTTATGTAGGGTCTTTAGTTCTGGGCTTCAAAACAACGACCCTGCTCGTGGGCAGCTTGACAAAAGGAAGATCCTTTCGAGCGGCCCTGGTGTATTCGGACCTGTTTGAGGGCCAAAAAAGACCTACCTCTAGAGCTCTGATCTAGAAACTCTCCCCGAATCCTTCTGTTGATTTCCGAACCCATTGAGAACCTGCGAGGCAATGGCTGTGGAGTACTTCGAGGAGGATGACTTGGATGCCCCTGAGGGCCCCGACGAAGCTCAGAAGGACCCGCAGTTTGATGTCTGAGGGTTTAAAAGTTAGCATCGAGATCCCAAGAGAGACGGGCCACTTATCTCCTCAGAGAGAGAGAGAGACAGAGAGAGTGAGATGTGGATTGCTCGGAATAGTCACAGAAAGACCCTCCAATCCACGAGAAGCTCGTGAAGCACTTCACAGAAGTAAATTGGCGCGGAAGCGCTACAAAAAAAGCGGTCGGACACAGAGGGTCCCCAATAAAGAGAAGAAAGAGACCCCCTTATCGCGGCGGCCTCTGGAAGCATATCAAGACCGTGAATGACCGTGAGACACTCACCATCATCTTGGAAGGTCCTGCATAGGAACTAAAGTTTAGTCATTGTCCCTTGGTTAGCAGCTACACAAGTTACCGAACAGAGTTCGGGAGAAGAGGTAGCAGGCCTGCCATAAATACCACCACCCCACAACCGGAAACCTTGAACCTCTCAAAGCCAAAGGAGGACGAAGCCCCGAAACCTTGATCAATGAGAAATGCGAGCATCACTTCTACTTGTACTCACAGACACATGCAGATAGAAATATATGCGCAGTAATATGTATGTCCCCAAGACGCCATACGTGCCGTATCAATGAGGCAAGTCAAGCAAGTCAGCAAGTGGAGGCTGCAACGGTGCAAGATTCTACCGTTTCCCACCTTTTTTTCAACAATGAAACAAAATCTGTCTGCTTCATAGTGTTTTTTCGCAATGCAATAACATCCGTCTGCCTCACAATGATAATGCCCACGACGCCATTCAGAACTCTCTTCAAAGATTTCGAAAGCCGGCCGTTTCAATTGAAACGTTTCCGTTTCAATTGAAACGGCCGGGATCCAAGATCCAAGATCCAAGATTTCCCAGGACTCTTGCCGAGGCATCTTGGAATCCTAGATCTCGAAAACCGGCCGTTTCAATTGAAACGTTTCCGTTTCAATTGAAACGGCCGGGATCCAAGATCCAAGATCCAAGATTTCCCAGGACTCTTGCCGAGGCATCCTGGAATCCTAGATCTCGAAAACCGGCCGTTTCAATTGAAACGGCCGGTTTGGGATTTAGGATTCCAAGATGCCTCGGCAAGAGTCCTGGGAAATCTTGGATCTTGGATCTTGGATCCCGGCCGATTCAATTGAAACGGAAACGTTTCAATTGAAACGGCCGGTTTTCGAGATCTAGGATTCCAAGATGCCTCGGCAAGAGTCCTGGGAAATCTTGGATCTTGGATCTTGGATCCCGGCCGTTTCAATTGAAACGGAAACGTTTCCATTGTTGAACTTCAAAACTCCGGGTTCCAGGATTCAAGATCCCGTGGAAACTTTTCCTGCAATCTTGAATCTTGGATCCCGGAGTTTTGAGGCTCAAAACTCTAGATTGAAGTTCAAAACTCTTTGAACCTCATAGGGCTAAAGTTTGAAGGTTTAGGGCTTCAGGTTGAGGCATTAGAACCTGAGCCGGCAATTAAAACTAAACCCTTAACCTTTAAACCCTATAGGGTTAAGGTGTTAAGGTTTAGGGTTTACGATTTAGGCATTCAAACTTGAGCCGGTAGTTCAGCCTAAACTCTCGACCTTTAAACCCTATAGGGTTAAGGTTTCAAGGCTTAGGGCTCAAGATTTAGTCATTTAAGTCTAAGCCCATAGAGTTTAAACCTCAAGGGTTTAAGGTTTATAGGTATGAAAACATGAACCCTAAACCCTCTAGGGGTCTAAAGGGTTCAAGGGTGTTCAGCCCACAGGCGCTGAAGGTATAAATGCCCAGACCTTGGGTACATCAGGTTTAGGCATTGAAACCTTGAAGCCCTATAAGGGTTTTTAAAGGTTTAAGGTCTGGGGACTGAAACCTAGGTTTGGGCATTCAAACTGGTTTAAGCCTTAATCTCTGTAGGGCTAGGTATTTAAACCGAATAGCTTACCTTGAAACGCTATAGGTTTAAAGGTTGAGGTTCAAAACTTTAAAGCTCTGGGGTTTAAAGGTTTAGGATTTTGCAGAGTTTGCCTACCCTATTCGGGGTAGCCCTATAGGGTTTTGACTCTATAGGGGTTCAAGGTTCAGGGTTTAAGAGGGCATTGCAACAACCCAACCCTAAACCCTCAGGGATTGAACCCCTTTACTGTTATCCTTAAGCCTTAAAGCATATAGGGTTTAGGGTTATAACGCTGAAGAACCCTCAGGGATTTAACCCCTTTACTGCTTTCCTTAAGGCTGAAAGCATAAACGGTTTAGGGTTATAACGCTGAAGAACCCTCAGGGGTTTAACCCCTTTACTGTTTTCCTTAAGCCTTAAGGCATATAGGGTGTAGGGTTATCACGCTGAAGGTATAAATGCCCAGACCTTCGGTACATCAGGCTTAGGCATTGAAACCTTTAAGCCCTATAAGGTTGTTAAAGGTTTAAGGTCAAGCCTTAAACCCTATAGGGCCCTATAGGGTTACGGTTTTTTCAGGGTTTATCAACCCTAAACGCTATGAGGGGTTTAAGGTTTAGGGTTGAAGGTTCAGGGCATTGCAAAAACATAACCCTAAACCCTCAGGGATTTAACCGCTTTACTGTTTTCCTTAAGTCTTCAGGCATATAGAGTTTAGGGTTATAACGCCAAAATCTATAGGGCCTAAATCCTAACCGTAAATCCCATAGAGTTCTGCCTATGTTTGTAGGCCTCGCCTCCTGTGGAAATGCAAAGGAAAAGTAGAATAAGTACCCACGGCATGTATGTATATAGGGTATATATGTATTGCATATCAAATACAGATAATGGAGATCCTCGAACCATAAGACTATGAAGTATTCGAGCGCAAAAGGTGATGCGGAAAAAATCATGTACTGTAAGCCCCGGGGACGCGAGAATACTATGAGCAAAGACCTTTTCACTATTTCCCTCTTTATTGCCGGTTCGGTGTCTTGGGTTGGTGCAGGATCGGTTACCTATTGTTACGAGGGACTAGATCGGAAGGGATTCTGGATCGTAAAAGCATTACAAAAGGGCAGATCTCTGGGGGGGGGAAGCATATATATATATATATGGTACCCCCCCCCCCAGTGACCTACCCTTTTTCGCCTTGTCTCAAGTCACCCAGCTGCACTGCAAGCAAACTCGGTGTGCAATATAGCGTATTTCCTAGGGCGTAGACTAGAATACAACTAAAATCGCATACACGGGACAGTAGAAAAACCAAAAATACCAAAACCAAAAAAACCAAAAAACCAAAACCAAAAAAACCAAAAAAACCAAAAAAAAACCAAAAAAAACAAAACCAAAAAAACAAAAAAAAACAAAACCAAAAAAACCAAAAAATACCAAAAAAAACAATTTTCCGGGACTCTCAGGAAATCCCTATGAGGCTTCTCCAAGAGTCCCGGAAAATTGGTTTTTTTGGTATTTTTGTTTTTTTTGGTTTTGGTTTTTTTGGTTTTTTTGGTTTTGGTATTTTTGGTTTTTTGGTTTTGGTATTTTGGCTTTTTGGTTCGCCTTCACGGTCACGAGGCAACAACTACGCATTTTTAAGTGTGCTTATGCTAATTGTGCTTTTCAGAAATAGTATACAAGTGGTCTTTCTAGTGCTTCAGAACTATTTGTTTCGTTATTATGTAAGTAGAGCCGCTAGTGTTTAGTGCATCTTTTGGTTGTACTCAAGTGTAGTAGGCCTTATTCAGCCATTACTTGGTGCTCTGGTAGCTCAATTCGCATGGATAATATTGGCCTGGTAAATGCGATTAATTATCTAGAAGCAGCATTTGCAATACTTGTCTTGAGAAAAGCATTTATTGCTTAGAATTGTTTGCTTAAAAAGTGACTCCTACTCGTCCAGGAATACCCCAAAACCCTATAATCCAAACTTTACCAGAGATTCTCCTCAAAAGCTTGCGCTTTTGGATGTTTTTATGTATTTGTGAATTTGCTTGTGTATGGCCTTCACTAAGTACTTTTCTAGGATTCTTGTGCAGTTTTTAAGCCTGATTGTGCAAGTTGCGTTTTTCAGGCATAGTATATATGTGGTCTTTATTGAATACTTCAGACATCTTTGTTTCATCGTTATGTAAGTAGAACCGCTTCTATTTCCATTATTGTGCATTTTTAAGCTTGCTCATGCAAATTGTGCTTTTCAGATATAGTATATAAGTGGTCTTTAGTGAATACTTCAGCAATCTTTGTCTCATTGTTATGTAGGTGGAACCGTTTCCATTTCCGCAAGTGTTTATTTCGTATTTGGTTAAGTATGGTCCTTTAAATAGTATTCACTTGAGTCAAATTGGGCTATTTGCTTAATAATTCCTCTAGTAGTGAAATTCGCATAGAATGAATACTTCAAAAAAATTGTTTCATGAATATGTAAACATAAGGTGTTTCACTTGACTTTGCAGATAGTACTTCAATAATACTTTGCCTGGTATAAACACAACTGTTTCAATGCATTAGTTGCTCAACAAAGCACTATTTGCCCTTTAAACCACACTTTGCCATATGTTGGTTGAATAGGGTGCTTCTTTCGTATTTTGGTTGAGCATGGTCCTTTAAATGGTATTCACTTGAGTCAAATTGGGCTATTTGCTTAACAATTGCTCTAGTAGCTAAATTCGCATAAAATGATTATTTCAAAAATAAAAACGATTCATGAATATGTAAACATAAGGTATTTCAGTGGACTTTTCAGAGAGCATACTTTGCCTAGTACAAACACAATTGTATAAATACAGTATTTGCAATTTAAACGCACACTTTGCCATTTTTTGGTTGAGAATGGTGTTTATTTCGTATCTTGGTTGAGTATGCTCCTTTAAATAGTATTCACTTGAGTCAAATTGGGCTCTTTGCTTAATAATTACTCTAGTAGCTAAATTCGCATAGAACCAAGAAAAATGTTTCACTAGTTGATTAATACTTTGCCTCGTACAAACACAACTGTATAAACAAAAATAGTTGCTCAGCAAAACATTAATTGCCCTTGAAACGCACAAATTGCATAGAAAAAACACTGATCTAAACATCTAAAAACAGCATTGTCCGCTACAGATTCAAAATGTAGATTCTTCCAATGCTGGCTTATCGGGGTCTGTGAGGTGGGTGTCCCAGTAACTGTCCTTCATTACCCGGTGATTAACTACGCGACTTTTGGGCCTTCTTTGTTGTTTTTTGTGAAAAAGGCCTAAAAAGGCCTAAAAAGGGTAGGTCGCTGGGGGGGTAGCATATATATATGTATATATATATGTATATATATATATATATATGTATATATATATATATGTATATATATATATGTATATGTATATATATGTATATATATATATATGTATATATATGGATACATGTATGTACGTACATGTACAATATGTACACTTCTTCATTTTACGTGTGTATCCATATCTATCTAAGCAGGATTACAAGTAGTTGTTGTAAGTATTTACCTATTCATGAATACACTTTGGTTGCCTGGATGTTTAGTTAGCTTTTTTTACCAGGGCCTGAGTCGAAGTGTTCTTAGATGCTACGGTAAACGCATGAGTGTCTACTGTCATGTAGCAAAGGTAGAATCGAGAGTGTAGTGTGAGAATTATGGAGTATAGAGAGCCCTTAACCCTAAACCCTGATCCTAAAAACCCTGAACCCCCAGTAGAAACTCTACAGTCTGAAGCTTGAAAGGCCCGGAATTCATGAGCTTTGTCTTCTTTCCAGGAGACGGCGCGAGTGGCCGCGGCCTCGTTGGCACCAGCGCCTGGATTCCATGCAGATTTTGTTTGCTCAGACTGTAGTATAATATATAGCATACTAGGCTAACGGACTTGCAACCCAGTGCAATCACGCAGGCCCCTTTTGCGCCTGCTCGAGTCCACAGTGCCCCACAGGTTGCGGCAAACAGCTACTCTACAGGCAAGCTATCAAAGCCGTCATCTATGCGCAAACATGCAAGAGAAACTTAAAGAGACTACTGGCAGGCAGCCAGGACACATTCCCACCAGCTGATGGCTACACTTACATGCACTCAGAATTCGCCCCTCAGCCGTCGGCCATTTCGAGCGAGGCAACCGAGGCAGGTGGCGTTACGCGCGCCGGGCGGTGCCCGCAACCCTGGGACCGCGGCACACTACTTCAAACTACTTCAAGAGCTGCCAAAACTCTCTGGAGAGGCTGACGGCCTTCTGTGCGGAGGGAGGCACGCGGTGGTCCCCGAAGTGTCTGCTGGCAAGCACGCGGCCGAGAACGACCCGAGGCTACGTCGCGCAAAAAGAAGTGCGAGGTGAAAGCGGTGTCCAAGGCAAGGCCGGCCAAAGCCATGGGCAAGGACACAGCCTGAGCTTGACAAGTTTCTTCACTGGCGCTGGCCCACGCAGCCTGTGTTCTTCCCTGTGTTCTTCAACGCACTTGGGCTTCGGCACGGTGGTGCCGTTCGGGTTGCGGTTGTGCCCCATCTGTATTTTGGTGATATAATATGTCATCATGCAAAAAAGGCCGTCGCATCCTTATCGAGCTGAGTTTCGGGGCACGCGTTGTGCGACAGTTTTGTTCTGCTGCATGCTGCTGTTCCGTTCTTAGAGCAGCGTTCCTCAAAAGGCCTGCAGCCAACGGGTTCAGCTTCCAGCAAGGTTGCGGAAACAGAACCCTAATCCCTATAAGCCCTAAACTCCTAAAGGGGGACTGCGGGCTGAAAGCACCACATTGGGGGCTGCGGCCGGCCGCGAGATGATGGCCCAGCTCATGCCGAGATCCAGGGTTTCGACGGTACTCGTAGCGTTTAGGGTTTGGGATTAGAGAACTGACCAACCAACAAGGAGCATACAGAGGCTTCCTTTTCGAAACGCTTAAATTACTCAGCTTTACCCAAAGCTGTAGCCCTGATGGTCAGAACTCAGTGCAGCGCCAATTTTGCTGTGATGCAATCTCTTTCTAAGCCCATGGCAGCATTCCTTTGAGCTTAGTTCTTTGACTCTGTGCCAAACTCAAGCTTGAAATGCATTGAGACTTTGCCCAACTTCCACACAGCTGGTCTGGCAGGGTGGGAGTGTACAACCTGACTTCGCCTGTAGCAACAGTGTGCTTTCAGGCTGAATGACATAGGGGATCGGGGGTGAATAAGCCACTTGGCACTCCCTGCTCGCAAAGAGCTAATAGCTGTTCACATTGGCAGGCTGCCAACGTCCCCATGTTTTCCAACATCATCCAAGTTGCCCTCCAGCTCCACACTGCCCATGCGCAACCTTCTTTTGGAATTTAATACATGTAAGCATATCAAGTTATTAAACAACTACACCATACACCGGTTGATGGTTTAGGGTTCCTTGATTATGCAGCGCAGCAGCGTGACCAGATGTCTCTGCTTCACGCCTGCGACCCGCCAAGCCCGATGGGTTGAAGTCCACCTCATGCTGCCTCTTGACGTCAGTCCTGGGGGTCTGGTACCACCAGGCGCCCCCGACTCTACGGCAGTCCAAATGAGGCCCTGCCAATCCTCAGACATGGGCAGAACAACGCATCCTTTTGTCAAGTGTGCTTTGTGCCCAGCGCCTGATTAGTCTTCCTGGCGCTGCATCACTTGGGCCTGGGCTTGGCTGCGCAGCCAATGCTGCTGGAAGTCGAAAAGGGCCATGGCAATTGCCGGCAAAGCCCTGCAATGCAGCGGCCAGCTGCTGCCAGAGGCCCATGGTCAAAACTAGGGCTTTAGGTCATACCCAGCTTGCAGGACGTGCTGAAAAATGGCCAATGCTGGAGGTGGCGGTGCCGAGCAAACTAGCAGCCGTGCTCATCTGGAGCCAAATCCATCAATTATGTACAAGCACTACAGACAGGCAGCAAGGGCATTTGCCGACAGCACCCCTGGAACATTTCTCTGGCTACATTTACACGCACGCATCTAGTTGGTCAGGCTGCTGGGGATGAAGGCATCGTGGTTTTCTGCAGGGGCCTAACCCCCAAAACCCGAAATTCCACACCTCAGGCCAAAGCCCCTAAACTTATGGTAAGTGCGGGCCTTGCCAACAGTATACGACAAGTGTAGGATACCAGGAATGTTGTTTCCATGTCGGGCAGTTTGTAGGTCAGGCATTGATTGGAAGCGAAGAGCTTTGAGCCCGGTTGTTCATTTACATCTGTCCCGTGCGAACAAGTTGTTTGTTCTGAGTCACTCGGGAGAATGTTGGGCCATGGTCTCAGCGAAGACGGTACAAGTAGCACAAACTCCCGGCGAATACTACCTTAACCCTAAACCGTTGACGGCAGCATGCGCGGAGCACACGGTTTTCTTCATGCGCTCTTCTGGATCCTAAAATGAAAAATGTAAGATGTTTGACCAAGTCCAAAGTCAGAGCAAGCAAATTTACATAATTTGATTGCGGTTTAGGGTTCCAACTTTATTTGGCCTCAGGACCATCCTCTGGCAATGTTGGTGCGGCAGCCCCGCGGCAGCAGCCTAAACACTTGGCTGAGTGCGGGCGCACTTCGCACCTGCGGGAAGATGTAAGTAGGAAGAATGGATTCCTTCGTGAGTATGCGGGTGAGCATTCCGGGCAGGAAGCAGCACTCCGAACAGCTCCCGCTCATATGCACGGTATCAAGTATAAAGGGTTCTTGACAAGGAGCTTCAAATCCGGTTGTGAGGGAGAGGGCGGGGGGAGGGCAGCACCCTGAAGGACCCTCGGAGTGGCACGCCCAGCAGGCGGCCGCAAGCAGTCCACGCTGGGCACACCTTTGACGCCGGGCCTTAATTGAGCTTAGCTCGGGTCCTCTGAGGGTCTAGGGTTTCGGGTCTAGGTCCCTACATCAGGACCCTACCCTTATATCTCCCTAGGAAGCTCTCGGGAGGTTAGCACAACAAGCTTCAAAGCGCCTTTTTTGTGGGGAGGCCGGTTCTGGTTGGGCATGGAAATTCTTTACTTACCAGGACCTAAACCCTCAATCTCTCGAATATCCTGAACCGTACACGTCTAGAACACCTAGAACCCTGGAGCCCCTTAGTGCCCCCAGAACAAACCCTAAAACCCGAAGCCAAAACGAAAACTTAAAACCCGAAAGCCCTAACCCCCAAAAGCGTTCAACTCTAAACCATGAAAACCTAAGCCCAGGAGGAGAAGGGTCTCCAATGTTCCGCTGCAGCCCTTGGCGTGCGAGCGGCGGCGGAGCTCCGGAGGCGGACGGTTTCCGGGCTTCGGATTTAGGGTTTTGGGTTTTGGAAGTTGTTTGCTCTTGCGGCTTGCACACGGCTGCTCGGAGAGCGTGAGTGCAGACACTTTCCCGTAACACGCCTCGGCCTCAGCACGGGTTCAAAAAGGGTTTGGGGTTTGGATGTGTTTTTTAGGGGTTGGAATTTGGAGGTCTAGGGAATCCGGGGGGTGTAGAGTTGGTTGAGAGGTTTAGAAATTCTAGACGTGCAGGGTTTATAGGGGTTCTTTCGGATGTAGGAACCAAAATTATACTACACTACACTCCTGGCTTGGCTTGTCTCATCAACCTAGCACGCCCCCACGGCACCGTGCCTCAAAGTTCCTCCAGGCGGATTTTGTATCTTAGCTTGAATGGTTCCGGCTGGCTTGCTGAGGCCTTGCAGGAACGTGTGACTAAATGGTCTGGCTATTCAAAGTTAGCTTCTTCAAGTCCACCCACCGATTGGAATACAGAACTGGTCGCCAGCATGGGATTGCAAGCGACGCGAGGAAAGAATGGAGACCCAGTCCTTCAACCCCAAACCCTACACCGCTCTAAAGCCTAACGGGCCCAAACCCCAAATCTGATGCTGATGTCCAGCCCGAACAAGGTGAGCCTGTTGCCGATGTGCTGAAGGAACAGCCCAAGGCTTGCCACTGTTTTCTGGTACCAATACTGCTTTGCTGCTTCTACTGCTACTCCTTCTACTCCTATTCCTACCAATACTACCACTACTCTTACCAGTACTACCACGCACCTGTTTGGGGAAAACACACAAAGTATATCCTGGTAGAGGAACACAATCTGAACACAGCACAGGTCGTACTAGACTTAGTAGAGTAACACCACATAATAGAGCAGCACCGGATGAGTAGAATAGTCTACACAGAGTATGTAGTAGAGTAGCGACAGGCAAGCCTGAGCTTTGAGCAAGACTTAGCCCCGAACTTCGAGAACGCAAAGGGCAAGCCTGAACTTCAACAAGACTTGACCCCGAACTTCGAGAACACAAAAGGCTGCGAAATGCTGTACTACGCTTTACCTTTAGGTTTAGGACCTAGAGGACTTACTGTAGTAGTTGTTCTAGTACGCTGTAGTCCGCTGCAGTATGTTTCAGTAGAGTACTCCAGAACGATGGTTGAGGCTGAATCGTCAGGTAAGAGCGGAAGTTGGAATTCTTGGGTCATTGACGTAGTGCCTGAATCCCAAATCCTAAACAAAGACCTACCGGTAAGAGTTCCACTTCGGCTGTCGGCACCAGGATTCGGGCGAGAACTGTTGGACCATTTGGGTCTTGAACGGCCTATGGGGTGTAGGCGAAGGTCGGCTGCCCCTATTCCTGCCTCGAGGCGGGAAGTCCTGTAAACTTCACTCTAGAGCAGGGTTTAGGGTAAGGGTTTGCAGTCCCCTCTGTGCGCCTGTCACTATTCGCAAAGTCTTCTATCAGTCGGTGCGCAGGGAAGGTCGTACAAATCGAAGGAGCGTAGTGTTTGCTTCATAATGCACTACACTGACCCTTAACCCAAGACCCGAGCAAACTACCAACGCAAAAAAAGAACCAAAACCTCAACCCTGAAAGCAGGATTGGGCACCAGCAACCCCCCCCCCCACAAACCTCCCCAAAACCCTGAAACGCTAGGCCCTAGGGTTTAGGGTTTAGGGAGAAGGGTAAGCCCTAAACCCCTGAGTCCCAAACAAAAGTGAAAGAGGAAGGGCGATCCGCATCGCGCAGCTCGCACCGGCACCGGGGTGTCAGCGCCGCTCGGCTCATGGCGTTCGGCGGTTTTAGGGTTTTCGGGTTTAGTATTTTAGGTGTTTTTGGAGTTTTAGGCCTTGCGGCTCTTCTGTGAAGAGTCCTAAACCCTAAACCCTAAACGGTCCTGGTGCCGATGATGGTTCAAGACGGTCCATGGTGCAAACCAGGGTTTAGGACTTGAGGGTTTCATTGTTTTTGGTGTGTGTTCGGGGGCCGCCCCGGTGAGTGAGTGACCGACCTCACCCGCAGCAAACAAACAAAAAGCGCGCCCGCACACGCAGCTTCAAAAGAACGCCCGCAGCAAGGAAGAGACCGTACCCCGCACATGCTGCAGGAGTGGTTGTACGTGTGAACAAGTGTTCACAGCAGGGCTCGCAACAGCAAGTAGGCGCCTTGTCATGCCCGTCCGCCCGAAGCCACTGGCTCGCACGGAGAAGGTCCTGCCTGGTCTGCTTGCCCGTTACATTCTGTTTGGCGCGTCGAATAAAGGTAGCGAGGGGAACGTTGCACAAATGGCATGGAAAATGTTCGGGTTTTGCCTTAGCAGGTCTGCGAATGATGAGATGGATGTTGATGATGATCGAATACCTTCGTCCTGGACGTGGACATGAAGGATACGAATAAATGATATTGATGACGATGATTATGTTGGAGGTCGGACAGCTACATCCTGGACGGCGTCGTCGTCGTCGTCACAGGTACTGAATAGCGACGGGCAGGATGCTGGATAATGCTTGCCTGGATGATGTCTGAAAGAGTTTTGACGGATGTAGAGTCGGCAAAACCGATGAGTGACATGATGTGCATGTACAGTTGCATGTCATGCTAAGCTCTCTGCATGTCTGAGCCGCCGCAGTGCGCACGGAGGAACAGGGTACCATAGTCGGGGTAGCCAGACAGGAGGAGATGAAGGACATGCAGACTAACTTCACCGCGGATACACAGCGAGAAAAGACGGGGTAGCCAGACAGAAGGAGATGAAGGACATGCAGACTAACGTCACCGCGGATACACAGCAAGAAAAGATGATGAGCACGACTGCAGTTCGGGAAAGGGACGACCTGTCCACTGAGAAGAAGAGACATGGAGAGCATAAAGAGGGACGCGGCTGAAACGGAAAGGAAGCTGAAGAGACAGCTTAAGGCAGCTGCTGATAAGGTGCCAGTTTGGCAGCTGGATCGGGTGCACAGGTAGCTTGAGCATCTTTCCTTTGCAACAAAGACTCTTACCATCTATTTCGCCGCAAGCACCTCATCCCTGGCGACTATCGTGAGACCACATCAGCGTATGCTTCGAAAGAAAGGCGAAGTCCTCTGCCCCTCCGCCTCCCCGTCCTTGAATTTCAACTGCCACCTCCCATACCCTGAAAGCTAGCGGTCTGGGCCATCAGGACAGCTCGGCATCCAGAATGCGGCCAATGGGCAAGGAGGCACCATGATGTGAAATATGTTCATAAGAGAACGATGCAGTACAGGGTAGATGGAACGTGGTATAGCATGACGGGTATATACGGGTATACAGACTGTCAGACAAGTGTCTTACAGTATATGCAAACATTAGAGTGTACGGCATAGAGCAATGTTGTGTAGTTTCACGTGTCGTATGTTCTAGTTAGTTAAGAATAGGCTGAAATCTTAAGGGATCTCTACTCGCGTGTGACTTATTTTTTCATGTGCATGTGGCTGCATGTGGCTGCCACTGCATCTTCCCTTGTGACTTTTGCACGCACAGGTACAAACATCGTCAGTCACAGCGTTTTGCTAGCACGTTTATCGTTATTGTCGTCGTTGTTGCTCTTGTTCTCTTTTTCCTTTGTTGTTTACTCCTTTCTTGGGGTCTGTTCCCGGGCTCTCTTCTCCGTGCGATTAATAACCCCAAAGCCCCAAACCTGAAAGCTCCGTCGCAAGCAAGCAAGTAGAACGCACTACTATCAAGCACGTTGGGCAGCAAGTGGAACACGCTGATCCCCCCCCCCCCCCCCCCCCCCGCCACCAGCCTCCGTCAACGCTGGCCACCCCCCCCCCCCCCCCCCCTCCTGAACACGCTATCATCAGGCCCCGCCCCCCGTTGTTGGGCACCAAGTGGAATGCAAACCCCCCCCCCTGTTGTTGGGCAGGAAGTGGAACATTGTTGAGCAGCAAGTGAAACACGCTATCATCAACCCCCCCCCCCCCCCCCGGCCGTTCTTGTTGGGCAGCAAGTTGAGCACGCTATCCATGCCTCACACAGCAAATCACAGGCCAAGCATCGCGCATCTTGCCGTGCTTTTCGATACCACGCAACAAATCGTACCTCTTGCCATGCCTCGCCAAAATACTAGCAAATCACAGGCAACAAATCGCAACAACTCGTACATCTTGCCACACCTCACCTAAACACTAGCAAATAGCAAATCACACGCAACAAATCGTATTTCTTGCCATGCTTCCCCCCGCTCCCCCCCCCCTTTGTTGCTCAGCACCCCCTCCCCCCCCCCCAGTTGTTGGGCAGCAAGTCAAAGACGCTATCATCAAGAACACGCTACCATCAACCCATCCCCCGCCCCCATTGCTGTTGGGCACAAGTGGAACACGACACGCGCCCCCGGCCTCCCACCGCCTTTCCACCCTGCTGTTCTCCCCAAAATCCAGACTCATTTGTGACTACGAAGAAGTCACAAGCAAATCACTTAGTTCCAAAAAGACGCAGGTGAGCGGGAGCTACGTTTTCTGCAGTTTATAGTTGTATGTGAGTCGACAACAAAAAGCAATCATCCGTGAGAGAAATGTATAGTCACAAGTGACCCCAAAATGACAGTCCCAAGTGAGCAATTTTGGTAGTCACAAGTGAGTGGTTGCCCCTGATTCTTGTTTCCCGATCATACGGGCATACGGTGCATCGCTAGCTTTCCTGCGCAGCGCACTGAGATTCCGTACATGACGCATGATAGCGGGGCCACCCTACACCACAAGATGTCGCACGCTTGCTTTCTGGCTCGGCATTGTACTCTCTCACAAGCAGTAGGGTTTTTTGTTCTTTTGCGCCTCCCTCATAAGTAGGAACGCGCTCCTGAATTCGAGATTTGCACCTTTCTAAGACATACAACAGGCGCCCATACCGCAGGCGCCTGAACTGGAAGACCCCTAAACCTTGAAAGCTTGATTCCGAAGCCCTTTGTGTCGTGTGCAGGAGCGCATGGACGTTTTCAAGCAGTGCCCTAGCTGATTCGTCATCATCCCTTTTCGGACCGTGTTACTTTGGTGCACCGTATAATATCACGCTAAATTACGGCATTGCAGACGAGCAATTTCATAAGCTTTATGTATATGTGTGTCTATATATATATATGTGTGATCAACCTGTTCTGTACCTTATTTCTAGAAATCGGACATCAAAGATAGTGCTTCAAGGAGCACCAACTCCACTGCATAGCCTGAGTCGCCCAGCTTACCCAAGCTCCCAAGCCTCAAGCGATCCTGGGGCTTGGAGTGAATTGGAGTGTGGGGTTGAGTTGAGGGTTGAGGGTTTCGGGTTTAGGGGGATGTACATCTACCCTTGGAGGTATCTTCGGGACCGGGAAATGGCTCGGGTGGCGCACCTCCTGGCCCTGAGCGCCTCGGAGGGTTTTTTTTGTGTGGCCAAGGCCGAGAGCGCAAGGCCAGAAGCCCATGTCGGGTGGTTTGTAGTACGCTATAGTGTAGTGTGTATTTCAGTATAGTACCGTACCACTACGGTATTTCGTTATAGAGGTTTGTTATAGAAAGTATCGCATAGCACGCTGCAGTGTCAAGTATAGAGTGTACGAATATATTGTCACCTCAAGAGAAGTTGAAGCCTCCAAAGCCTAAAGCCCTACGGTGATTATAGTGGGCTGCAAAGCGGAACCAAAGAGGCGTCGTTGTTGGAGTATTGCCCCGTCTCTTTTGCTGGGGTGGCTTGGAAGGGCTGGAGCTGAAGCCATTGAGGGTTAAGCAGTGTTCACGGCTGCAGGCTCTCATTTTGGGAGCTTGAGATTCGTGGTCCAGGAGTTACGTGGAACAACAAGAGTTCCTCCATCCAGGCAAATGTTTACTCCAGTTGGCTACTTGCTTCGAATCCTGCCCCATATGATCATACTACTAGCGAAATTTAGAGATCGGAATTTTGGCATTTCCCATTTCTGTGCGTGTTGGCTTGAGGTGACGACTGGGAGACACAGACCCGAAAGAAGCTCCTCGAGGTCCACAAGCACCTTGGCTAGA
>CAJNDS010002377.1:30000-55000 GCA_905221605.1 Symbiodinium natans | reverse complement strand
GCCTTGCAGAAGCGCGCTATGCAGATCAAAAAAGGAGCTGGAGGCCATGAGACTCTACAGTAGACCGTTGCATACCATGATAGAGTTCACAGGATAATCTGTCTGTAAGGGCCTCATAGGAGTGTCTTGACAAGAATATAGATTCTGTGCTGGGGATGAAATCTCTGCATCTTGGAGAGTATCTTGGAGTGTAGCCCGGGAGGTAGTGCGCGCATGGGGTCGGGAACTTTTGCCGACAGCCAATTGCAGAAAGTCCTGCTCTTCGCTGCAAGCATGCCATGTCTGTGTTTTTTCCATGGTACCAGTAGGGGCTGTATATGCTTGAGTCTCAGGCCTGCTTCCTGAAAGGGCCCAGTAGTCCAATGATAGGGAACCCACTTTGTTGGAGGGATACCATGGCTGCTGGTCATGAAGCTTCAATGCCCCCATAGGCCTTCAAGCCTCAAGTCTTACAGCCCAACCTTGAACTTAATAACAAAAACGCCCAGAGCCTTGAAGCGTTGGCACACCTCTGACACCCTCACGTCATGAAGCCCAAAACCAAAAACCCTATGTTTGGAGTTGACAACCTTGAGACTGGACTTGCTTCAAGAAGGCGCATACCGTTGTAAATGAATCTAGTGTAGGAGACATAGTTCAAGTCCCCATCCATGTCATGCACATGGCCATGTGCTCCTTAATTGAAACCTGCACTCTCGGGATCCTCCCTTGTCCGCGGATTGGCATGAGTTTGCGTTGTTCTTCTTCACCTCATGTATGTATGTACCGCCAAATCACCCAGCCTGTCAATGAAGGAATGTGGGGTCTATTATTAGGGAGGGGGAGGGCAGGGGGCATTTTCGGATTCACACCAGGTCGGAGCTTGAGAATTCGAACTGAATTTTGGGGACGTGTTTGGATATTTTGGGGACGATTGGCTCCCACAAGCTCAAAATCCACACGATATACGCGTCGGGAAAGCACCCTACAGGCTGCACACATGATCTTTTCGCGCAGCACACTATCATACATTTAATGACCCTGTTTGGTTGAGTGTTATTGTGTTGCAAATAGGGAGTACAATCATCAATTGTAGGAATCACCATCAACACCAAATCAGCGTTAGATAGGTTTGGAGCTGAATATTTTCAGTGGCCCAGGAGCAAGGTTGAAGCACACTGGAACTCTTTCAGCATTCTTGAGACTCGCGACCCCCTGAGAAGGCTTTCTGGACAACCTGTTTCAAATCCAGATTCTGGATGGGCCAGGAATTCTACATCTTTTCATGGTAAGACGTGTTGCCTGGAAAAACATGTCTGGTTTCCAACTGCTGTTTTCAAGTTTTCCCTAACATCTGGCTGCGTTCTCCATGTGGCCTCACATTTTCATGTGCCATGGCGACACCAGAGCCAGCTTGGAGCACGCCTTTCAGCAGCGCTCATACTTGGCTCCAAAAGGTCCCCCAGCTCCCCCGTGTGTTCATGTCACAGTCTGCCATGGAGAAGTTGACTGGCCATTGGGTTCATCCCAAGGCCCCCTCCGTGGTTCACGTGATCCAGAACGGCACCTTGTTCTGGGCTGATGACGAGAATCCAGGCACCACCTGGAAGCTGAGAGCTGATCCGGTGCAGAAGTATGGCAAGGATCACTTCTCCGTCGGCGAGCGGAAACGCAAAGGTTCCAGGGCCAGTACTTTGAGGAAGCGCGGTGGTGGTTTCAGCCACATTGTTCGTCAACCAGATTTGGGAATCATTGGTTGAAAGCCACTGATATTCGGGGTGTTTCTTCAAGTTGTGGCACCCAAAATCATCATGAATGGTCTGGTTTACTCCGTACTCCCCCCCCCCATTTGAGCAAGTAGGCGAATTTTGTTGGGAATGGCGCGACAACCCTCCACTCAGGAAATGCATCCTCAGATCCAGCATGGACTTAGAGTGGATGAGCCCTTCAGTAGCTCAGCGCTGGAGGCGCTTCGCTCCAAAGTTGGTCAGCTTCCAAGAAGTGAAGCTGGTAGATGCGAATGGCTCCGATTTGGCCTTGCTGGATCTGAACTTGGAACCTGGACGCCGGCTTCAGCCACACTTTTGTTTTTTGCTTATGTAGGGTTTAGGGTTTAGGGTTTAGGGTTTATCCACCACCTAGAGGATGATTGCTTGAAACCACAACCATATGTTTTTGGAAGTGTCAAGCCACCATCCAGGAAAAGATCGTGAATGTCGCAGACCTGCGCAATGTGATCAAGCGCAAGTATTTTGCCACGAAGCCTCTCTCTTCTGATGACATTTCTTTGACTGAAGTAGCTACTGGCAAGCTTTTGAGCAACGAATCAGATGTCTCGTCTGGCGACATCCTACCGCCAGTGGTGAGAGTTTCCACCTACATCTCAGATATGATCTCCCGAAATTCCTTGCACCTCATCTTTTCTGACGGCAAGCAACGGGACGTCAGCTCGGCCGAACGGTCCCGCGGGGCCCCGGTGCAGTCCATCCGGGACCTGATGGCATGGCTAGCGACAGAAACAAAGCGATCTGAACATTTCATCACGATCTACCATGGAGATGCGAATTCGGCATTAGGCACGTGGCACAGCTTACAGTTGGAAAGTGCAACTCTTCGAGTGCAGTTGATGGAAACCTTCGGTGAGTGGTGGGTCCGCAAGAAGTTGAGCGTGCTAAACTCTGATGGAACACCCTGTACCTCCGACCTTGCAGGGGCTGCTGGTTTCATGGAGGCACGGCAGATAATCGCCAAGGACACCCTTCGGCCCACCAGATTCGTGCGGCTTCTGCTGGGAGATGAGAGGAAGGAGATGATCAACTGGGATCAGAAGCTCATGGCAGAACATGAGCATCTCACCTTGGTGGTAGAGATGGCTCCCTGCATCCAGGAACTCTTGCACAGGGGCGTGCAGGTGAAATACATGAGTGGAGAAGTCGTGGACCTTTCAGCCTTTGAGGGCCAAAATGGGATCCGCGCCCCTTGCCAGTATGAATATCAGATCTCACAACTCCGACCTGGCCAGTCGGTTTGGATCTCTTGCGGGGCAGGCTACAAGGAGATTGCAGCACCATGGGACGCCGGGCTTGTTGTGATTCTTTTGATTTATTCCTACCAAAAAATATCACCAAGAGTCTGAATGGTGCGATCCGCTTCGACCGAAGGTATGACCCAGAATTCAAATCATGCATGAATAACCAGGCTAGCCGCCGTCGTTCCCTGCAGCTCACTGTGGCTGTGGGTCTTGCGCCACCCTGGTGGCCTGCTATGAACCCCATCCCAAAAATCTGTTCAGAATAGTGGCTTCTTGGGATGAGCATCAACTCAATGTTGGTGCGCGTCAGTAGTCTGGCCCATATCGATGTGTCAACAAAGATGGAAAGCCCCCATCATGTGCATGCATGCTTTACTTCTTTAAAAATGAACTCATGAATACCGGAATTGAGTGGCATCATGTTGTTAACTGTAAACGCTTGCGCACGCCGCCTCGGTAGCCGGGCCGGCCCAGAGCATGCAGTATGTGGAGATGACGTCGGCCTGGAGGGTTTGTGGGAAGGGCACTTTTAAGGGGGTCTCAGGGTTTTTCAGTGGGCGGGGGAAAGAGCCAGGGCAAAAGGACGGAAGGAAGGGTTGGGTAAGGGGGCAGACTGGGTCTGCTTGTTCCAGACGCTTCCCGGCAGGAAGCCGAGGCGAATATTGAACACATTTTTAAGATGGATGGATCGATAACTGATTAATGGCAATCAACCGTCATCAAAGCCGCCACCAAACACCTGAATACACTTTACCATTGAAAATCAATATCCATCGGTGTCTTTTTGGAGGAGGTGACTCTGCAGGGCCTTTCGATGATGTTGAGTCATCAGTATTTAAAACTTCATTCACAATCATTCATTCAATGATCATGACTAGCCATATCTAGCCATTGGCTCAAAAACCTCTGAGCAAAACATATGGCTATGATCTGCCATCATTCAAAAGGGACTCTACTCAACCATAGGTTTTTTTGAACCACCCCCCCCCCCCCCCCATCTTTCCCACTCCATGAACATTCCCCAGCATCCCAAAAAGGAAGGCCTCTTTGGCTTGGTCTCGATCCAAGATCTTCGTGAAGCCATCGCATCAATCCTTCAGCTCCGCGCCACCCACGTGTCGCTGATCACCGGTGGGAAGCGCCTCTGGGACTCGAATCCCTTCGACCTCTGTGACTTGCAGGAGGAGACCATTACGGTGTGTGTGCGCGACCCGCAGCTGTGTCAGCAGGACCAACATGAGATCCCTGGCTTTAACTTTCATGGCCTTGTTGGGTTTTTGTTGAGGATGGAGGATCGTGGGCTCAAGTTCCGCATTTGTGTTTTTTCAGTGACATGTCCAGCAGTTCAGGAACCATGTGTTTTTCCAGATGGCTTTTTTCTAGCCCCAAGGATCCTCACCTTTTGCAACAACGGCTACAATGACAAGGTGTGCATCCACTGTGGCGGTGAGTCGTGGATGGAAAATCGGACCCGGGAGCCGAAGAGATAGGTTTGTTTAGGGTTTAGGGTTTAAGGTTTAGGGTTTGTTCCTGCGGATCTCAGCGGAGACTACTTGTTTGAGTGTCTTGTACTGCTCGGAAGGGAGAGTGCAGTGAACTATATCTGCACATGTACCCTGGGTAGTCTCTGGCGATTGCACAAGCCCAGATACAAAAAAGGGTTTAGGGTTTACGGCTTGAGGAAAGCTTTCAGCCAGTGGCCCCCAAAAGGGGGACCGCGCCTGATGTACAGTGCACAGGTCCCGCGCTTTCCACGCAGAAAATCAGGAGAACCGGCTATGAACCCTAGACCCTAAGATGTTGGGAAAGCTAATTCTGAGAGATTGGCCTGCGTTTGGGATGATTCATAAGGGTTGATGGGATGGTATAGCAAGTTGCGTAGCTCTCATTACCACACAGAGATCATCAGTTTTTGGGCACCCTGAACCCTTTAAACCCTACTAAAGTGAGCGACGTAAACCCTAAACCCTGACGGTGGGGCGCCATCCTTCAGCACCACACTTGATTGCCATATGGCTTAAGTCCCAGGGGATTTCGACACCATCCCAGGTGCCTGGCATGGCTTCAGCCACAAATCTTGGCCAGGAGGCCTTAGAGAAGACCCTCAACCCTCAACCCTGAACCCTAAACCCTCAACCCTAAACCCTAAGCCCTAAACCCTAAACCCTAAACCCTAAACCCTAAACCCTAAACCCTATCCATTGCGAAGAGCTTCCTCCAGCGCTGGAGGAGGCAGGCCGTGACGTGCAGATTTAGTGAGAAGCTTTTCGGCTCCAGGCCCCCTTTTTTGGGGTGAGAAACCAAACTAGGCGCCCTTTTTTTCATTTTTATTTGTTGTATTATTTATATATACATATAAATATATTATGTATATTCATCTTGAGCCGTACCTCATGTTGATGGTCATTGATGGTCATGATTGGCTGTTTGCTTTCAATACTTGTCGTGGGTATACGCATAGTGCGATAGAGATGGCAACATCTGGGGTCAAGTCAACAACCATCATTTTTTGCAAACTGATTTCAAACAGCCCTTGACCGGGAACTGACTTCTGCTTTCCGTGCAACATCTACGCCGGTCCATGCAAAATTCGATGGGCGCAACGGCTAGGAGGTGCTGGGGAACATGTCCCGCTGTTCGGAAGTTTGGCAAAGTAGAAATCTTGTGTTGTAGACAAAGCTCCTTTGGAAGACACCAGAAAGCAGGGCACAGAGCAGCAATATGAAGAAGCAGCGGCGGCAGTAGCCGCGGCGGTGGGAGTGGCAGTGAGGGGGAGGGGGAGGAGGAGGGATGAGGAGGAGGCTTCTAAGGCGTGTAATGTCTGCAGCGGACAAGCTCTTGAATGCTTTGTTACTCTTGTTGGAGCTATTTCAAGGGTATGCTGTCTATAGTAGCCTTTGCATTCTTGCAGGGAATGCAGGGCGAAGTCGCATCTCATGTCAGAGGCGAGTAGCCTGGTACAAGTTGTTCATGCATACTTGCCATATCTTGCCGTGACGTTTCTTGTCAAGCCCTCGCTGTCTACATGGCACTAGTGGGAGGTTGTGTTGTTTGCTGGCGTCTTCCTCATCTTTGCGGCGTGCCAAATCAACAGAATCAAGAAGCACCACCGTGGAATCTACCTAAGTTCATCCGCAGACTGGTCCGCAGACCACGGTACAGCAGATAGGGGACTGGACGACGCAAGCACGTGGATTGCATCATAACTTCTCACTGGAATTGGATGCTAAGCTGTAGCAGCTTCTTTGTTGCCGCTGTGCCGATTACACTTCGAATCTCGAGGAGGCTCTGATCCGTTGCTTCACATGCCAATTGCTAGCGTGTGGTTTAAACTTCGTGCTGTTCGTGCTTTGCTTCATTCAGCAATTTGGCAATGACAAGAAGCCGTGGCGAAGACAGAAGAGGCTTGGATGCTTTTCGCCTGTTGCAGCGTCTGTCTGCTTCGCTGGCCTGCCAGGCGGAGCTCCGTGATGGATACGGAGGCGAGAACCTTTGATGAATGAATTATGGCAGAATAAACATACTGTAATACGATGTGGCATGGGCCTCTGGGTATGATGTGAACTTTCCTTTTCATCAATACGAAAGTCTCGTTGTTCTGTTTCATGACCCAACTAGCACGAATGACAAATCTAGCTTCTAGCAAACGAAGGTCCTCATGTGTGCGTGTTGACAATTCATTCCTCTCTGCACAGTCCCGGAAAGGGGCGAAAACTGGAGGATTATTGAGGGTCAAGACTGAACGCCCGTGCGCTTGAGAGCAGGCTGTATGCACAGGGCAATGTTTCGTACGAGGGGTGCAAGCCACAGGTGGTGTCGCGCTTGCACAGCTCGACCAGCCAGCGATAACAGTTATGCTGCAGCGCCCAAATGCGAAGTAACATCCTGCCACGACGCAACAACCCGCCGCCACGGAGCAGCTTACATGCCGACAGCTGTGCGACCGCTCTTGGCTCATGAAGGTTTACCCTAGCACGAAAGGAGGGGACATACGACAACCTGTGAGGGATATGTTTTGACTTCTACAGTGTTCTGAAAGTGCAAGCGTTCGGAACAATATAGGCTGTTTTGCTGCTTGTGCACCCTATGGAGCCGCGATTACGTTACCAGCACACAGGGGATAAACATCTCGAATTACTTAAACCACCGTTTTTCAAGGGCTCTGAAACAAATTCGCAGAGCAAGAAGAGTTGGGTACAACCCTGCTTGCTCTGCAAAAAGATTCTACACAAGCGCAAACTTCCCTATGTTGTTCCTAACGTTTGCACTTTCAGAATACTGTAGAAGAATAAACATATCCCTTAGCGGTTCGTCGTATGTCCCCTCCCTTCGTGCTCGGGCTTCGTGAGGGCACTTGAAGTTTGTCGCATGACCCCTCCCTTCGTGCTCGTAGGATGAGGCCCTATAGAGGTTAGGCCTGAAAGCCCTAGACCCAGAACGTGCTTGAAGGGGCCCAGCGTGCGAGGTTTCAAGGTTTCAGAGAGCCGTCTTGGTTGGTCCCTGTGTGTGTGCAAAAAGACTGAGCGTATTCAACTAGCATCCTGCTTTTTTTCTGGGGGCCAAGCGTACTCAAATAGCACCCAAATTTCCAGGACCGAGCATGGTCAACTAGCATCCTGCTTTGCGGGACCGAGCATACTTAAATAGCATCCAAGTTTCGGAGACCGAGGGTGTTCAACTAGTGTCCTGCTTTTTGGGGACCGATCGTACTCAAACAGCACCCAAGCTTGGGGACTCAATACGCCGTAGAAGCAAAAACATATCCCTGAGGGCTTTATCGTATATCCCCTTCTTTGTGCTCGTAGGATTTGGAGAGGGCCGCCCTTCGCGCTCGTGGGGCGATATCGTAAGCAACTAGCTCCCCATTTGCGCAATGATGACCAATTAGGTCATCCATGGCAATTTGAAACATTAAAACACATATTTTCAGAGCTGGTCGCAGGGGCACATTCACAACCCTTATGGAGCCACGATTACGTCTCCAACACACACCTCTTTCAGGGAACGCATCTTTTACTGGTCACAGGCACGTTGGCCTGATCCGGATTTCAAGTTGGGCCCATCAGGGGCATGTTTGTTGGTCGGATCCGTGTTTCAGGCCGGCCCACGCGTTGGCCGGATCAGGGTTGCAAGTTAGGCTCATCAGGAGCATATTGGCCGGATCCGGGTTTCAAATTAGTGGCCTATCAGGAGCATGTTTCCGGATCCGGGTTTCAAGTTCCCGTCAGGGGCACTTTGGTGGGATCCCGGTTTCAAGTTGGGCTCAACAGGGGCATTAAGTGAGGGCCCTAGAAAGTTGTCGCATGTTCCTTCGTGCTCGTAGGGCGAGAGGGCCCTAGAAGGCAGGCGGCTTATGGGGCCAAGATTATACGTTACCAGCACACGCATTTGGATCCGTTTTCAAATGCAGGCGGCCACGATTATGCTACAGAACACTTTAACGTGTTAAAACACCATAGATGTTTCCCCTGTGACCAACTAGCTCGCGTCATGGCGCAGCTATTTGGTCACCAGGGCGCAGATGGGCTATTAGTTCCTTACGACGTCACCCTACGAGCGCCAAGGGGGGGGACAAACTTCTATAGGGTCTTCACCAAACCCTACGAGCACAAAGGGAGTGGACCGACATGCGTGTTCTGAAAGTGCGGTCCCCAAAACTTGGGTGCTATTTGAGTACGCTCGGTCCCAAAAAGCAGGATGCTAGTTGAACACGCTCGATCCCCAACACTTGCGTGCTATTTGAATACGCTCGGTCCAAAAAAGCAGGATTGGGTGCTATTAGAGTACGCTCTGGTCTCCAAAAACCAGGATGCTAGTTGAGCATGCTCGGCCCCCAAAACATGGGGGCTACGTGAGTACGTGCGGTCCCCAAAAAGCAGGATGCTAGTTGAACACGCTCGGTCCCCAAGACTTGGGTGCTATTTAAGTACGCTCAAAAAAGCTCGGGCCAGCGACCAAACAGCTCACGCCCGGGGCGTTTTAGTACGTTCCAGAACCTTTTCGCAGAGCAAGCAGAGTTGGGTAAAAAATGGGCGCGGCCCTTCACGGATCCCGGGGTTTTTTACCTTTGGGTCAATCCAAGACACAAGCGCCGACCATGGAGAACATCGAGAAAGCGTGCGCGGATTGGTTTCCGGGGCATTTGGGACATGCAAACGGTTTACAAAGATGCAAGAACCTTCATGCCTCGGAGCCTCGTGTGGCAAACTTCTCCTTGCAAGTTGACCATTGTATGGGGGAGAGGGGGGAGCTCTAGCGCGAGCTATTTGAAACCCAAGAACCTGTGCCGGTAACGTAATCGTGGCTCTATCAGGGTTGCGAATAGCCCCTACGACCAGTAAGATTTTTTGACTTCGAACATCCCCACCCTCTCTTGGTAGAGATACTTTGGGGTTGGGCACTCCGGGGAGACACGCCGGGGACACTCTGGGGTTGGGCACTCCAGGGAGATTCTGGGGTTGGGCACTCCAGGGAGACTCGGGGCTGGGCATTCCGGGAACACTCTGGGGTTGGGCACTCCAGAGACTCTGGGGTTGGGCACTCCGGGAACACTCTGGGGTTGGGCACTCCAGGGAGACTCGGGGTGGGCACTCCGGCGGCACTCTGGGTTGGGGATTCCTCCAGGTGGGGTTGGGCACTCCAGGGATGAGCGAGGAGTAGACCGGGTGAAGAGAAGAGTTGAGTTCAAAATCTAACAACCCCACACCGAGGGTGGGGAACAAGTTCCATAAAACAGGTGGTGTTATTATAGTATTGAAATGTTTCCCTGTGCTGGTAACGCAATCGCGGCTCCGTAAGGGTTATAAAATTGCCCCTGCGACCAGTCCTGAAAGCTTGTGCTTGAATGTGTTAAAACCCCATGGATGTGTCCCCAGCGGCCAAATAGTTTTTGCACCATGGCGCGAGCTTTTTGGTTCCCCAAACAGTGGTGCCAACACTAGGGGTTCTTACGTTAAGAGTAAAGGAGAGTTAGATGGCAGCATTCTGGGCGGGTAAACGAGGTAGGGCTCTTGTTTAGAGTGCGGCCCCCCAAGCCCCAGACACTTTGAGTTCCTCAGCTTCGAAGAAGAATTAATTCTTGACACTGAGTTTAGAGTCGTAGAGGGTGACCCTGCTACGAACAAGCATCTTAGACCATGGATAGGGCTTCATAGGGTTCAGCGATGTCGAAGGTTGCCGGCAGCTTACTATAATTACCAGAAGGGAGGTTTTGCACTTGGCTTCCGCAAGTGCCACATCCAACCCAACCCGTAAATTCAAACCCCCATGCCGGAAACCTCTCCAGAAAGTGAAGCCAAGCACGCAAAGCAAACGATAGCCCCAAGAGCCATACTACAACATGCTTGAAGCCACGAGCCCGAAACTCCCTTAGAGGACCGTGTGCAGCACTCGATCACAGCCAACACCTGGCTCGGAGACTTTACGCACCTCGCGGTGTACGTCAGGCGCGGAGGGGTTGCGGGGCTGAGAGATTGGCTTCAGTCTTTATAAGTGGAGGGCAAGGGGTGTCCCGGCTGTCCCGGTTTGGGGAGGACGCTGCGCACGCAGCGGCGCAGTGGTGTTAAAAATCTGATACGCAGGAGTCCTAGGCAGATCTGAGGTGGGCATAGTCAGGCGAAGAGTTCCGGGGTCCTAGAACGATCATTCGAGGAGTTCGAGGGGCAGCGCACGCGGGTGGAGTCCTGCCTTAGGTGCAATCCGAGGGGGCTTCGGGTCGTTGGAGGGTCCAAGGCCCATCGCCATTTCCCTTGTAGGCTAGACCGCCCCTCGCAGCATCAGACGGCAGCGTGGATGAGGGGAGAAATCTGATTTCGTCCTTTCGTCGGTGTGCCAGGTCCAGTCTGGCCAAGCAGACGACTCCAGATGCGCTGCTCGTGAACGATACGCGGGGGTCCCCAGCCTTGCTTCCCACCGCTTACAAACTTATAGAATCGCAGTAAAGGGAACACTGGGCCGCAAGCTTCAGATTCTTTAGATGACTGAACCAGCAGAGGCCACAATTGCTGGGTCTCCGTGTCATGTCGCTTCTGCTCTCAGGTCTCTGCTGCTGGGTTAATTCCCAAACTGCGGCTCGGCTACAAACCTTAAATCCCGAAACTCCCACAGCGCGGCTGGTTGCTGGGGCCATGGCGAGACTACCCCAAGACACGCCTAAAGTGTTTGAAGCCAGCTTTTGGGAAAGATGATTTTCACCCAGATTTTGGCTCAGATACGGTCACAGGAACCTTTGCAGCCTTTGCATTTTCGACTTGCCATTGAAATGTGGGCACGCAGCTCAGACATCATGAGATTGAAGCACGAGTCCAGTATTGACAATTGCATAGCTCGGCTTAGACGCCCTCGCTGATGCTCTGTGGCTTGGCCCGACTCGTCAAAGATGTTTCACTAGGGGAACTTTCTTAAGCTTGCCTGTGGGAAGCTTTTCTGGGATCTGGAGAGACCATGACGCGGTCAGCGCCATGATGGTCAAAGCAGCTTTTCCTCTATTTACATGGGGGTTTCGATAGATTCGGGCCTGTGGTTTAGGAGTATTGGATGTTGGGCTCCTTACAGAATTAATACAAAATGACTCCTAATCCAAAAGATGGCTGCTGAGAGTTTAGAGTTTAAGGTTGAGGGGTTAGGCTTTCCACATAGCGAACTTGAGGCGCTGCAGCGTCGCCGCCAGCGCTTGAAGCTGCGACGACGCCTTCGCACTGTGGGCCTCGCGCCTTGGCAGGAAAGTTCCCACAGCCCTGACAGCCGAACCATGATTACATACATGTTGCGAGTGCATCCATTGGCCAGAGCATGCGTGGCGAACCATGAAGTAGTTGGGAAGGCGTCCTGCAAGCTATAGAGTTGAAGATCCCCTCTAGATAGGGTGGAGGCCAGAAGTGCCCAGGGTTGACAAATAATCTGGAGTAAGGCGATCGTCTTCATTCGCGAGGTGCAGCGCGAGGCACTGGAGGGTTTAAGCTTAAAGCAATGCATGAGACAGGGCATGCCGTTGGCTGTAAAGGTTAGGAAACTAAACCGACCCCACATGAAACTGCGTACAATCCTAACAAAATGATGCTGATGAAGACCCAAAAACACCCGTCTGAATCGGAGGCCAAAAGAACTGCAGCGCTTCACAATGTCAATTCCACAGCGGGAATGGCCCAGTACTTGGGGCAGGCAGTGGGCTGGGATATGTACTTAGGGGCTGCGGATCTGGGATGTGCCTCCAAGGCTTTCTCCTCCACCCAGAAGCGATGGTGCCGGAGGCGCTTTTGCTTTTGCCAGTCCTGGATTGCCAGGTTACGGAGTCTCATTCCTATAACTAGCCATCAAATCCCAAACGGTACACAGGCACAGGGAACTTGTAAGTTCGTGGGAAAGTGGACCCCTAGCAGTGCTGAATCAAAAATGCACTCAAGCAGCTTTCTGTCACGCCAGGTTTGGCGCCATGTTTTTGCTTGGCGTGCTCTACCTGCTTCCTGACAGCGTCTCGACTTCTTCCCGGAACCGAGCTTGGGCAGACTCAACTTTGGATGTATGACGCGATGACCATACTGATTTCCTTGAAGCTTGGACACTTGGAGTTACGCCTTCAATCCCGAAAGCGCTTGCAGGTTGGAGGAATCGCGCTAGCCCAACCCACCAAGCCACGCCCGAAAAATCTTACATGAAGTCTGATGAGTCAGGGTATCAGCACGCCATTGTTGGTGCCTTGTTTACCTACTCGTTCGTGAGGTCGGGGATACGTATCAAGAAGGGTACGTATCACATAGGAGGCCTTGGGGTTTGCAGAGACTTGAAGAAACTTGAACAATTTAGAAGGATTTTGAATAATTTAGAATATTCTGGCATATTTTGGAATGTTTTGGACTGTTTTGGAATGTTTTGGAATTTTTGGGTTGTTTGAAGGATGTTTTGTAATTTTCTGGAATTTTCTGATTTTTTGTTGGGTGCTTTTTGTTGTTTGGATTTGCTGGGTTTTTTGGATTTATTGAATTTTCTTGAGTCACAAGTTCTGGAATACATTTACGATTGTTTTTTGTTTTTTACAATTATGCAATTTGAACTATGTAAAGTAAACATTATATAGACTGTGTGTACTGCACACTCTTTCTTATATATAAGACAGTAGTATTTAAATACGCACTACATATTATATATATTAGGTATTATTCATGATAGATTTTAATGGTCACCCCCCCCCCCCCCCAATGGACCCACCGCGGGCCTTGATCTTTGCAAAAGTACCGCAAATACCGATAAAACCTATGCTGTCTGGTGATTTTCCGGTGACCGGATTTTTGACTGTATTCCTTAATTCACCCTCTCACACACGCACGGAGGGTTTTTCTTTCTGTTGGCTTTTGTTTATAATTTAAGATCTAGGCATTTAAGTGGGCCTATCAACTGACAACCCAACCCTCAGCCACCAAGCGCTGTACACCCTAGGCCCTAGACTGACAGGAGTTGAAGGCACTCGTCGGAGAGGCCGTGGACATCTGCCTACACCTTAGAGGGATTGCAACGTGAAACAGGCGACGGGAGACATTCACGATGCGTGCCCTTCGAAATACCTTGGAGGGGCCGACCTGCAAACCGACCCTCCAATGCTTGTCACGTTTCAAAAGTTTGCTGCACGTGGCTGAGGCCGCATCTCCGCAGGCGCCGATCTGCATCCCGTGAAACTGGCCGCATTGTATGAGCTGGCACGCGGCATGGAAGAGATGGGCCACATCGAGGAGGCCGAGCTGCTCTTCCGTGAGGAGCTGTCTCAGTGCCCCTTGGACCTGAGCGTACTTCACGTTACACGCATCGCTCCTTCACCTGCGCCCGACTGAAGAGCTAAACCACAAGGGCATCTCCCACTGCCATGACTCAGACTGCGACACTGCGTTGCACTGCCCGTCTCCGAACCTGAGGTCGGTTGATGCTTGGTGGTGACCATCGTGACACAGTTGCTTCTGTCCACAATTTGATGAGATTCTATCAGGACTCACCCTCAGGATTGCACACAAGGGAATGCTGGCAGCACATGCTGTCACACATGTACATATCTCTGCATTTACAAAGTTCATATATCTTTAAGAATGTTTATGTTTGTATTTGTGTGCGCATATGCTCCCCTCCTTATGCACCGACTAGGCCATCATTCAATCGACCCAACAGGCCCGCGGCCAGACCTGCACGTAACGATGTCGGGACAAAGGCCCTCACTCGATGCATCCGTCGCTCCCGTGATGCTTCGCCTGTAATGTTGCATGCCACCCACGGGTCGTTTGCCCAAAGTTACGTAAACGGTTTCGGCAGAAGCAGCTAGCAGAGTTTTTTAATGAACTCGAGGCTGCTACTCCTCTGGTTCCTGTTCAACTGTTCGGCGAAAAAGAAACTGCTTTCCTCTTCTTCCTCAATTCATCTGAATCTTATTCTTGATAGAAGAATGCTCGCGAGACATGAACTACTCTGAATTCGGTCGTTCTTCAACAATACAGGAATGAACTGGTCTTCTCTTGACATCTAATAGAAAAGCCCCTTCGCATTTGTACGACATGGCAAAGTTTCAGAACAGAAAGCAATCCCCATCTGAACTGAAAACAACCAGCATACTTCTTTGGTGGTTCACAAAACTTGCCTTTCTAAAAACCACCTTTATTGAACATAGAAGCGCTTCCTTGTTCGCTACGCAACTAAAACAGACATTGTTACGTGAAGACATTGGAGGCCTTTTCCTTTCTTCAACTCCTGGCATTTTATTGAGTAAAAACTGGTTTCTTCTCTTGCCAAGAACATGATTTTTTGCACATCCTTGTTTCAACATGCATATGAGGGCCCAAACTGCTGCAGGGTTTCTATTCCCAAGCTGGAGCAACAGATCAAAGATATGTACAGAGAGCGCAGGCTTCTCTTAGAATAGCATGTCCTTGGTTTGTCATGGGGGGAGCTGACGTTTAATGAAACTAGAAGTTTGTTTTTATGTGGGGGTGTGTGTGCATGTGCTGCAATAAAGCTGGCCGACCTTCGAACGGACTGTCGTTCTTTGCATGAGAGTGCCTGGAGGAGCACGAGAACATCGAGAAGTGGATGCAGCCAGGGAATTCAAACTACTTTGAACCAGAACCAATCCTCAAGACGCTGAAGTCCTCCGAGTCCAGGCTCCGAGCCTGAGGCGAGCGTTTTGGGTGTACATGAGTGGTGTCTCACGTGCAGGTGGCTTCAACTTGTAGCTTACAAGAGGCTGTGGAGCCAGCAGGCTTATAGGTTCTGAAGGTGCATGGCATGACACGGCACCGATTTCACGGGGTTGCTTGCATGCTGATTCAACACCTTTAGCATACTAATCCCCACAAATTCTCATCTCGAAGAGCTGGTAGGTTGTGCACTTGAAATATGCCATGTTGGCTTTCCGTGGAGCGGTTAGAAAGAGATCGCAACCGGCCTCCATACTGAGTCAAACTCTGCACCTTGCGAATTTCGCCTGAGTATGATCCCCAAGTCTTTGTCCCTCGCAGTTTGAGCCGTCTCCAGCGTAGCCACCACACCAGGACATGGGAATGCTCTGGGCTTTCCGCTGCCCGGATGCAACGGAGGAGACAGCCCGACATTGAAGCGTTTGTCAGCTGAGCTTGAGACGGAAGACAAAGCAATTTTCCTGGGCTATGCACTCACAAGAAGTGACATTGAAAGAATGCTTTCGCATTATGTTTTATTGCCATTTTCCGCATGTGCCGTTTTGATTTGTGAGCAACGGCGCAACGCCCTTGCCCCGAGCTTGCTAATTTAATCTTGCTTCGGCTTGGTTAGCGCCCTTGCCGTTGCAGAACGTTTTGCTTGCGTGCCACCGCAAAGACAGCAGATCACCCGCGACACTTAAAGCGGCCGAAAGGCCTCATGAACTTGCTGTGCAAAATGGAAGCCGATGCTCCTCGTTCGCCAAAACTTCCGACGACCAGGTTGTTCCTCCCAGTGCGCATCGATTGCCAGATGTCCCAGCCTAGATACAACAGTGGATGGAAAGTGTGAATGGTGCCGTGTTCGGGTTGAGCAGCTGAAAATCCAGGTTGAGGGACATCGGCTTGCATGCGAAATGCAGATTCCCGCAGCGTTTTGGAGATTACCGGTGGAGGGAGTGTTGTTGACTCATGCGGTGAAGAGTTCCAGGATGAGGTTCTCAACCGAGTGTCTTCGCAAAGGGCCGAAGCCTTCACAACGACATCTTTTGACCCCTCAAAAACCCGGCCTTCACAAGCACATCTTTTGAAAGGAACTAGGGTTTCGGGTTTAGGCTGGCATCTCTGTGCTTTGGGATGTAGGCTTTCTGGTCCTTGCACCCTGCACATGCAACGTGTACGGTCCTTGGCAAAGCCGCCCGCCTCGCAGCTGCAGGCAGCCGAGACTAGTAGTAGGAGTAGTAGGAGTACGAGTAGGAGCGCGAGTGCAGCGGACAAAGTCGTGTTTGTTGTTTACAACCGTTTGTTGCAAAACATGCATGCATGCTTATCTACGTAACTCACACTTGTTTTCTGTCGAGTTTTGGCTTTCTTTGCTCTTTATTGAATCTTGAAGCCTAAATTGCAGGGGTTTTCAGCCTTCGCGCTTCAGATTGTTCACGTCTTTTTGAATCTTCGCGCATTCCTCATGCGTCATCGTCGTCGCAGCAGCTGGTGCCGTCGTTATAGTAGTGGTCGTAGTAGTAGTGGTAGTGGTAGTAGTAGGAGTAGTAGGAGTAGTAGCAACAGCAGCAGCAGTAGTAGTAGCAGTAGCAGTAGCAGTAGCAGTAGCAGTAGCAGTAGCAGTAGTAGTAGTAGTAGCAGTAGTAGTAGTAGTAGTAGTAGTAGTAGTAGTAGTTGTCGTAGTAGTAGTAGTAGTAGTAGCAGTAGTAGTAGTAGTTCTAGGTTTAGTTGGGGGGTGGTTGTGCTTGGTGCTGGAGCTGGTGGGAGGTAGAGGTGGAGGTGGAGATGGGGTGGTGGTAGCGGCGGCGGTGGCGGTGACGATTTCACTACCAATACGATTCAATACAGGCACATCTCGACTTGATTCATGATGGTAAAGCAGTGCACTACCTGGAGAATGCATTGTTCGCGTGATCTTACATGGCGCGCACTCTTTTCAGTTCAAGCTGGCTCTTGTGCCGGCGCCCAAATCCAGCCCACAGGAGAAGAGAGACATCAACACTTCGGCGACGCCTCCATCGCCCAAGCGTGCTCGAACAAGCCTGGAGGGTGAGTCTCAGCGCAAAGCTGATTCAGTTGAGCAGAAGAAGGGAATCCAGGTCGATCGCTGGTTTGCGCAGATCTCAACGCACATTGTGGGCGTCGCTCACTACAAAGGCGGGGCCGAATGAATGTTGCCCAGTTCAGGTTGCGCTGTCGGGAATGGGGTGCAGGAACGGGATTTGCAACTTGCTGCACGTCCTACATGCACCTGATGCCTTCTGCCGACTGTAAATCTGCAAGTGCGTTTTCTTCACGCGGCCAGGTATGGTCGATGTCATCCGGGTAAAGACAGTAGAACGATAGATCGGCAGATACGTGGAAAACAGCCCCGTGAAATCTGAAAGGAGAAACACATGGACAATTCTTATGAGCTCGGCCCAAGTCAGCGCCTACCTTTAAACCCTCAAGCCGTGCACTCAAGATGTCAGAAGTTTGATCAGTAGACTTGTTAGCCGAAATAACCCAAATCAATGTTGCACCTATAACGTAACTCTACCTACAAACTCTCCTGATCAGATATGTAAACCCGACATCAAACCCTCACGAAATCACCCGACACATTATAAAACTCTTGGCTTGTAGTTTTAAAGCCCATATGACAGCCATAAAAAGCATCATTACAACTTCAAAGGCCCCTAAACGTAACCTACAAAGCACATGAATACTAAACATTTACCAGCTGTGTGGGCAGTCCAGGCCAAGTAAAGAAGGACTGCGAGATCGCCTTTGAAGGTAAGAAGATCATCAACGCGGAAGGCATCCAGGCAGCTCATGTTCTGGGGAACAGGGTTCAAGGTTTAGGGTTTCGGGTTTCGGGTTTAGGGTCTAGGGGTGCTTTGCAGTGGGTTGAGGGTGTTATGTAGCACGTCAGGGCCTTCTTCATGAGATTTTTACAGTGTGTTGTATAAGGGCCTGATACGTCTTCTGTACAAGAGCATCATTTTGTGTTTTGTTGTGTTAAAGACTTACTTGGGCCCTTAGCCGGGTTTCTATAATGATAAGGGTGTCCGAAGTGATTTCGGAATTTCGGGTGTTAGGCTTTCGGTGTTGAAGGTCGATAGGTCGTGTTGTTTAAGTTGCTGGCCTGATGCATGAAGCTGAGAGTTAGAGCTGAAGTGTTGGAGAAATCCTTGAGAGCTTTGGATTCACGGTTGACCCTTTTTGTTGCGACTTCGGGTGTTTAGGGTTCAAATATGTTCGAATATGTAGAGACTGAGGGATTCGGGTTCGGCATTGAGGGTTCGAGGTTCCGGGTTGTAGGGTACTGGTAGTGTCTGCGATGGGTTTGCAACGAACCTGGGCAGCATGATCTCTTTCCCGGCAGGCTCACCCAAGCCTGGATGCCAAAATGGTACTGGTAGGGATCAGGATGTCAGTTCTGGTGTATGGAGCTTTTAGGAATCAGGGGTTAGGGACATGACGCACTGTCCGAGCTAGCAAGGCTATGTCGCAACGGGCGTTGCACCTGCGATCCTATAGGGCTTCGGTGACTTGGGGGTTGTAGGATTTGAGGGCTGAGGGTTTGAAGGTTTCGGGCGTAGGGTGTGGGTACAGGAGCATGGCCTCAAGGTTTCAGGGTGGTTGGCGTGTTTTGTAAGGAGCTGTCCTTGCCAGCCGAAAAGGCCTAGGGCCTGAAGGTTCGCTTTCAAGGTCCTTCCTTCCAAAACCAAAGTACTACAGGATGCGCACTTTAAAACAAATCCTAAACCCCTAATGTAGATCAGCCCATTGCTTGAGCCCTTGTTCAGGTTGGCTGGCTGCCGAAAGAGATCTCGCCTGTGCTGCTTCTGGTCTCATTATCTCGCTACGAGCATGAAGCTCGCGACTTCGTTTGTTTCTTTCCGGGTTTTGAGCTTGCATAGAAGAGAGTGGCTAGAAAAGCCTAACAGCAAAACGATAGCCCTCGCCCGAATAAGCCACCTGTGTATTTGGAATAGTTTTCTGGTTGCCAAAAGTTTAGGCGCCCCAAAAAGCCTATAACCCGCATTGACAGTATACAAGGCAGGGATATCACTGTACGGAAGGCTCATGCGGATATCCTTTTGAGGACCCCTAGGTTTACAGAAACTTGTCAAGAGAAGGAGCCCTCCATGCTGGGACAGGGGTTTAGGATTTCGTGTTTCCTTTTCATTTCAAAGGTATCTTGCAACCAACGGGAGTTTAGGGCTGTATAGAGACTCAAATGAACTTTAAACCTACATCCTCGATCCTAGAGCCCCACCTCAACCGTGCCTTTTCACTGATTGCAACCGACATATCTACCATGAGGGGCCGCAAGGATCCGAACGAAGCTCTATGCGCTATACCCTAAACCCTAGAGGAACCCTATACAATACCATAAAGCCTAATAGACAAGATCATTTAGCCAGAGACCGGGAGCTGCTCTACACCCGAAACCTTACCCCGCCCCGAACCCCTAAACCCCTAGCCCCTGTAAAGGCCCCAAACCCCATCTGCCCGAAACCTAAACCCTAAACCCCTGAAGGCCCCTGAAATGCAGACCCAGGCTCCCCCTCATCCAGAAAGATGAGTCTGTGCAAGTGGAGGGGGTGGTTCCCTCCGGGGCAGACAACAAGATCAAGGTACCATTCGCAGGGTGTAGTGTGTAGGCTTAAAGGGCTTAAAGGGCCGAAGTGTTGAGCTGTTCGGATTGAGGTTTGGGTGTTGGGGATTGGATTCAGGTGTTGAGGGTCATGGTTCTCGGGTGGAACATGGCAAGTTCACGCAAAGAACTTCCGGCGGCGTTCCCATCTTGTCATGACTTGATGGTCATAGTTGCTTTCGCCCGCCACTGGCCCAGGTACCTCTGGACATCCAGGCTGGGCGCAAAATACCAGACCCCGCCCCTCGAGCCAAAACGCGTTCGGAGTAGGAGATTAGGGACATTACGGTGAGCAGATGCACCCGGACCTCGGTATACAACCTGATTCGAACGGTTTCGTTGTTTCTGCAGTTGTGGAATACATCTAGTATGTCCCTAACCCCCAAACCCTACTTATACTGCAATCGGTTGCAAAGACGGCAATGAAAGCTACCATATAACTCATGGGCATGAAGGATTTTGTCCGTGAGCCGTCAGGGTTTCGTGAGCATGCAACAGGGCTATGAGGGAGGGCGGCAGCAGGGCAGTCAGGCTGGGTAGCTTTGAGCCGGAACCATGGTGGCAGATCCAATATCGGGGCTTTATAGAGTCCGAAATCTGCATCCCTCAATCCCAGACGGTAGTCCCATCCCGGGGGTTTCCAAAAACTTGCGGGACCCAGCTACTGCAGGTACACGAAGTTTGAATCACCGGATCCTTCTTCGAGTTGCCAGTAAAGAAAGGGATCCAAATTCGACAAACCCGTGTCCCTTGGGCCCTCCTCCCGAGATATGCCCGGGCAGGTGTACGGCCAACTTGACGCTGAGGAGAAGATAGCCCAGATCTTGGACGCGCTGTCGGAGTGCACCTGGGATCATCATCAGGGCAAGTACCCCGAAGAAATTATTGATCCGAAAAGGCAACTACACTACAAAATATTCCCTAAAGCCAGCCTTAAACCATCCTTTGCAGCCAGCCCAAAATCAAAAACACTTCAACAACTCAGGATTTGCTGCAAATGTCTGGGTTTTTGGGGAACCCAAGGCAAGCCGCGCTATGGTGGCCTCCACATCATCCGCGCACCGACGGGTGGCGTGCAGATTCAGGCACTTCAGCACAGCTCGTGCCCTGCAGGCCCTGAACCCTTCCACGACAACCCGAGGTGCTACGGTTTGAAAGACTTTTGGACTTTGGTTTCTGGGACTTGTTAGGGTAGCTGTGCCCACTGAGTGGAACTAATTCCCGCGTTCAAGGCTTTTTTGGTACCTTAAAATACCCCAAATTCTTGCATCCGCATGCCTCCCTCGTATCTGCATGCCTCCCTCGTATCTTCAACCCTGAGTCGGAAACGTCAAACCCTAAACTCCTTATCCCGAAGAGATCCTTGAGCCCTATAAGCCCTCAGCCCTTAACCCACACCCTCTCTCCCTAAACACCCCAAAACAACCCAAAGCCTAAACCACCGAAACCCTCAGCGCCCAGCGCCTGCCCTCGCTCGTCAGAGCTGCCAGGATTTAGAGCAGCTTCGTGCGACCAAGGACTTATAGGGTTCTTAAGGGAGTGGGGTTGAAGGGAGATATGTGACCCAAGGTTCCCTACTACTTCCCGCCACCTCCCTTAAGAAGCCTATAAAGGACACAGGGTTTAGGGTTTTTGGGTCCAGGTTGCAGAGTTCAGGCCTCAAACAGATCCTCAGTCTTTCTAGACATAGAGACCACTCGTAACTTCTTTGTGGTGTCTTGTTCTTCCTGGCAGTCATTCGCAGTCCAGTTGCAAAACGGCTGAGGGTTGTTTTCTCCAATGGCAAGTCATAAACAAGCACCGGCACCTATTGATACAAGAATTTCGATCTGTGTCAGAGATCCATGGCTAAAAGGGCTTAGTTCCTGAAGTCCTTACCACATTAGTGACTCATAGTGGCCTCTTCCGTTTCTAAAATCAGACGCTTTAATTGCCCACCAATCTCGGCCAGACGGACCTAACCATGTCAATGGGGTTCAACCCCAGACTCCCACTGGCCATGATGGCTCTGCTGCCACCGCGACCCTAACCCCCTTCAATCGCGCATAAACCGGCGTAGGGTTGAAGGTGTTTCAAACCTGAGAACGAGACCCGGTAAACTCCAACAGGTTTCTGTGGTAGAGCTCATACCCGCCCTCTTCCGCCATTCCACTGTGGAGCTGCTTGCGACTTGTGCGTTAAGTCCTCACGATCCGGCATCCTACAGCCAATCCTAAGCCCCCAGCCTTAGATACCCCTACATGCTGAAGCCTACAAAAAGTTTCGGGAAAAAGGGTTTTGAGGGGTTTAGGGTTAGGGTTTCAAAAGTTTGGGGTTTTGGGGGCTCTGGCGTTTAGGGTTTGTGACAGGATTGAGGATCCATTGTGCAAGGGCTCTTAGTTGAGGTTCCTCACCTACCTCCATACCTCAATCCCACTGTTGGGGCCTGAATAGCTGCCCTCATAAGACCCACCGCTGACAGAGGACAAGAAGTTGAACCTAGCGCAGCTGCTGGGCTCGAAAAAGCCTCTCCGCAGCAGTGTGGCGGGGGGCCGGTACTTGGGGACTCGAATAATCGCAGGCTTCACGATCTAGGACCCACCTGTTTAGGGATTCTGTTGGGTGCCTCATTCCCGCCGCCCTTCCGAGTGTTACCGGTTTAGTGAGGGGCTTTAGGGCCGACGCGTGTATACTCATGCTTTGCTTCAAGAAGTATCATAGGATCGGATGATCAGAAGGGAACCCTCCCTAAACCCTGAACTACTGTACTCGAGCAGGATGGGGCTAACCAAGGGGTTTCGAAACACACCCGGCAACGAGTGAAAGAATTGCAGCACGAAGAACATATCAAGGCTTCTCATTGTGGTAGTAGACTTTGATCGGGGACAATCATTCAGAGCAGCAATTCTATGGGTTTTGGGTTTTGGGTTTAGGGTTGCCTCGGCACCAATGCCAAAGCATCAACGCCTGGGGGACAAAACCAGCCGGGTTTGGTAGCCAAGCCGGGCGTTTTCCCTTAATCATCATCATGCTCCTCACCATCATTCCTCACCATCATCATTACCACAATCGCCCATCATCATCATCATCATGACCATTGCCTCATCACATCATCGTTAAATCAGGTCTCTCAGCTTTCGTTTGACGGTCTGCGACCCCAAGCCCACAACCTTCGAATGCTTGGGTTTGGGGTTAAGGGTTCAGGGCACCAATCCTGTGCTTCCACGCGCCTTAGGGGGTGTTCGGGGGCCTGAACACAGTCTAAACGACCCAGCCCGGGCCTCAGAAGGTCGAAGGGCCCCCAAACCCGAAGACGATACTAAGGAAGTCACCAATCGACTGGGGTGGCATATTTCAGTCATCCATCCCTTATGCAGACATGGAGGAGGCCCGACCAAGCTAATCTCGAACCCAAGATCGGACATATCGGACAACAGCAGTGCTAAACCCTGGGCTCTCAGCCGGTGCAGTAACTAAGGGCTCTGGGATAGTGTGCCTAAAGAGCCTGTTTCTTTATTAGCGGTGGTGGCCACTCACACTTGCGAGACCTAGGGCCACTCCCCAAGGGCTGGCCACGCATGCTCATCATGTTGGGTCACGCTGGCCATGTGGTTGTACAGGCCTCTCTTTGAGGTATCACCACATGCTAACAAACTATAAAGCAAAGGTGGGGTGTCGGGTCACGGGTTCCCGAGAGCATAAAGGACGTGTGCGCGCGTGACTGTAGAAGCTGGATCTGCAGGCGTCTTAGGGGGGGAGTTTCAGAGTTTGAGGGCCTCAAGAAGCTTACAGTCGAGATGTTTAATGGTTGTTTCGGGACATCAAGAAGCCTAGAGACTTTGAGGCAGTTTCGAGGCTCCAAGGAGCTTAGAGACTTTAAGGGAATTCAGGTGGGTCAAGAAACTTAGAGACTTTTCAGGGAGTTTAAGGGCCTCAAGAAGCTCAGGTGAGGGGTATCAAGAGACGCAGAGTTCGGAGTTTAGGGACCTGCAGAGATATTAGCTGGTTCTATGGGTCTCAAGAACGTAGAGACTTTAGGCGGGGCCTCAAGCCACTTAGAGTCGTGAAGGGGATTTAGAGGCTTCAAGAAGCCTAGAGACTTTAGGGGGGTTTAGGGGCTTCGAGCAGCTTGGCTACTTTAACGGAGTTCAGGGGCCTCAAGAAGCTTACAGTAGAGACTTTAAGGGAGTTTATGAGCTCTGAGAGGCTTTAGAGACGTTAAGGGAGTTTAGGCACCTCAAGAAGCTCACGTCAACGAATTTTAGGGGCTTGAAGAAGTTCAGCTTACAGTCAGCTCACAGAAGAGACTTTAAGGGAGTTTGGGGCTTACAAATAGGGCAGACTCAAGTTAGTTTAGACATAGTTTTGGACAACGGGGTTTCTGGGAAATGCTTCTCTCGATGAGAAATTGTGTGTCAAAACAAATGGTTTCCAGCACAAGCAAAGTAAGGTCTCGAAACTAGAAGGGCAGACGCAAGGGCGCTCATACTCCTACTTTGCTACTACGGACGCTATCACGATTGCGATAGGGTCGTGTTACGCTACAAAGCAAAACGAACGTGTGTGCAAAACTGTAGTTTCCGAGCCCCAAAACTAAGTGTTCACTCAGTGATTCGAAGCATTCGTTTCGATGCCTAGGCTCCTGGCCAGAAGTAAAGGTTTGCCGCCAACGTTTGTTTTCTCCGGCTAAACTAACTCGAGCCCGGGGAGTTAGTTAGTTTGTTCTCCCTGGTTAAACTAACTCGAGCCAGGCGAGTTCGTCATAACGCCGTAAACGTTTGTTCTCTTTGGACAAGCAATCTCAATCTGACCGAGTTAGCTAGTTGCTCCCCCCCTCAACCCCCCCACCCATCAGTTTCTAGGCCTGAACAAAGGTGTCCCCACGTTTGTTTTTTCTGGACAAATAAGCTCTTGCCGGGCGAGTTGGTTAGTTGCCCCCCCCCCCGCCACCCTCCCCCGGGTCACCAGCATCGTAAACTCTTAGAATAAACTTCTAGCTCGCCTCCGCAACCAATAGTTTAAACTCTTAGATTAAACTTTCAAGCCTCCCCACTTCTCCGGGCTTAGGCTTTGAAGGTTTTAAGAAGAATTTAGGGGATGCCTTGGATGATGACTGGGATGATTCGTGTTTTCTTGAGGTTTCGTCTTATCAAGAAGTTGCGTTTTCGGGACAATCGTTCTCTAGTTCCTTCTAAGGGTTTGCTTTGGCATCCATTG
>CAJNDS010002377.1:0-25000 GCA_905221605.1 Symbiodinium natans | reverse complement strand
CACCGCACTCCTCTTATCGGAACATCTCGGCCGCACCTTAATCGTGTGTCCCCTCTCCGTCCTGTCCGTGTGGAAGTCTCACCTGCAGTCCTTTGCCCCCAGCCTCTCCGTCAACACCTTCCATGGCAAGGAGACGCAAGGCCGTTCTTGAAAAAGCTGTGAACTTTTCGCAAGTTCTCCAGATTTCAACTGTGCACAGTTCCTTACAAAAGAAGAGCACCCGAAAAACACAACAGTCTTGACAAAAAGGGCCTCCCAAGCAGAAGAGCCCAGGATGGCGGCCGAGTCTTTGAAGGGCTGCGACGTCACCCTCACCACTTCGAAGACCTTTGAGTTGAACTCTGAAGTCTTCCGCAGCTGTGAATGGCGCCTCGAGGGAGTTTAAGGAATTTAGGGCTTACGGGGGCGCACTGTAGTCCAGATCCTCAAAGCTACACCCCCAAACCCAACATCTGGCGGACATGAGCATGTCTTAAGGCGAAGGCGTCAAGGTTTTTGAGTACAGGGATCCTACCCAACTGAGTTTCAGAGCGGTATGAAGCCAGAAGGTTGTTTGATGTAGGAACCTAGCTGATTCTATGTGTTGTGCTTATTTAGTTCGAATTTGTCGTCCCCTTTTGTTTGAAGGGAGGGAAACAGGGGTCCTCGCATTCATGATCCGATCCCATTACCCCCATTTCCAAAGATCAGATGCAGACAGGTGGCTTTTTCGACACAAGTGGTGGCAAGAGGCCAAAGTGCCTTTTGCACTCGCAGTTTTAAAAAAAAACACAAAGTTCCCTACCCCTAGCTCGACTGTCGCAAAACCCTGCCCACGGCCGAAGTCCGTAAGATCTACGAGAGAGCTGAGGCACCGAGTGGTCCTGGACGAGGCACATGAGATCCGCAACAGCAACACCCAGCTGTTCAAAGCTTGCTCTCAAGTCTCCGCGGCAGTTCGCTGGTGCTTGACAGGGACCCCGATTGTCAACGGCTTCAAAGATCTCTACAGTTTCATCGCGCTCTTGCGAGTAGAGCCATTCCACCAACGGGACTGGTGGATGCGGATGATTGAGAGGCCGGCCAAAGCTGCGAATGCTCAGGGAATCAAGCGGCTCCGGTTCATCTTGGAGAGCATTTTACTGCGCCGGACCAAGCATCTCAAGACCAAGGAGCTTCTTAAGCAACACGTGGGGTTCCGGGATTGGCATGAGGATCCCAACTCTCATCACCAGGTTTCTGTCAGACATATAAGCAACACATCCGGGGCTGAGCCTTCTTTGTCAAAGCTTTTCCGAGCGAAGGATCCTTCCGGCCACGAGCGGTCCATTGTTGAGCTGCCAGAGACTGGGGCGTTTGGATTGGAGCATGATTTATGTGTTTCAGTGTTGCTTTAATGTTGTATTGCTTTATTCTGTTTCTGGTAGCTTTTGTTGTTTTCGATTTGTTTTTGTTTATGATTTGTTTTTTATTTTTTTTTTTTTTTTTTTGGGGGGGGGGGGGGCGGCTTCTGTTACCTTCATAGGAACCACAACTATTTAGACCAATTGCTCTCAGAACCCAGGAGAAGCAGGCTTTTGTTCAGAGGATTCCACTCTCCGAGGAGGAGCGTGCTCTGTACAACACCTGCCACGAGTTGATCATGAAGCTTTGCTGAGTTGGGATAAACTCTGAAGCCGAATTGAGCGCAGTGCCCTACTCAGACTTGATCTCTTGGCTTGGTCAATCCTGCGTAGGCCCGACGTAGGCCTATGCAATCTGCTGCCATCGTGGAGATGGTAACAATAGTAGTAACAATACAGGTAGCAGACTGTCAGTCAAAGTAGCAACATGGGTAGGTCTCTGCTTTCGGTTCCCTTTCTTGGTTCTTAAACGACGGCGGCGCTTTTGTAGTCAAGGACCCTAAACGGGACGCGAATGTAGAGAACTGCTGAGTGGCCATTATCATATTGAAGCCTCAACGTCTCCGTGCGGAGCTTAGGGTTTCGCGGTTTAGGGTTTAGGGTTTAGTCTCGAAGCCGTAAGGAAGCTCCTCAGCAAGGAAGGGGCGGAGGCACTGGGTCGAAAACTCCTTGAATCTAAATAATCCGAAATTTTATCCATCATCCTCTAAACCCCCTCAGCTATCCAGAAAGACAATGTCCGAAACCCCAAATCTTTCACTCTTAAACTCTCAACCCAAAATCGTAAGCCTAAATCCTAATTGTCTTACGTCCGAAGCCCTAAAAGAGGCGCAGATCCAAAATCCTCTTGTCCTTCTGCTGCAGCTGCGGCAGCTGTGTTGCGCCTGCGACCTCCTTCCCGAAGCAGCGATTTGGCAGCATTTCAGGTTTGAGGTTGGGGGATTCGGGTTTTTGGGGAATAAGGGCGAAGCAGGCAGTGGTGAGGAGACCTGCAAAAAGGGTTTTTCGGGTAAATCACGTGGCCTCGAGGACCAGAAACCTAAATCCCTAAACCTTAGACGAGACATTCTAAACTTGCACAGGTGCTGCGAAGCCTGCATACTCGCAGCCTCGGGGAGTTACAGAGGCAAGTCCTGGGTGTTGAAGCTGATCTAGGGCCCGTGCCTTTGGGGATTCCGGGGTTTTGGCCTCAGGGTTTAGGGTGCAGGGTTCAGGGTTTCAATTTAGGGCTGTAGGGAATGGGGCGTAGTTGTAGCTGACACGATTAGCTGGAGCATATTGAAGGGTCTTCGGGCTTCAAGTAGAGGGCTTCGCGGGCTTGGTGCCGCTGGACCTACTTCAGAGATCTGGGGACTTAGTACAAGCTTAAAACGAGAAGTGAAAACCTTTCCATAATGTGATGGGATACAATGGGTGGGTGGCTACCGGAGAAGGGAGCTTCACTCGTGAATGCTTGGACTTGAGATGCTAAACTCTAAGCCCGAAACCCTCGAAGGCTGCTGGGGGGAGGTGGCAAAAATCCTCGAAGTTTGAACCCTAAACCCGAAAGCGCCCCTTCGGTGCTCAGGGCGCTCTCCGGGCTCAGTGCTGCGCAGCAGACGCGGGTGGCTCGGGAGGTCGTCGAAGCCCCAGGCATCCCCCGGGGGGGGGGGGGGGGGGGCGTTTAGGGTTTAGGGTTTAGTTCGTTTTTTGTTCTTGTGTTGAGAAATGGTGTTCTTCAACTATTGGCTTTCTTTGTGTTTTGTCTGTGCGTTTGTGGGTGTGTTGTTTAGGATGTTTCGATAGATTGCGGCATCACTACTCTCAGCATTGTGAGTGATCTGCTGTACCGGGCTGCTGCATCACGAGGCCTGTTGGAGAAAGAAGCAAAGGTGTTTTCTTTGCTTTGTTGTTCCCCATTCTTGAAGGCTTTGGTTTTCATCATTAAGGGGTTTCGATTTATGCGGCCCTTCGCTTACGAGCTGGATGCTCAAGGTTCATGGCTATGTAGTCTGAAGATGCTGCTCTCCAATTATTTCCGGCTATTTTTCGCTTCAGATTCTGAGGCTCAGGATGTAAGGCCCAATCTTCGGTACCATTCAGAGAGCACGTACAAGACCGTTCCGATACCCCACGAATAGGAGTAGTTCTTCGAATCCTGAAACCCAAAGCCCAAGCCAGTGTAGTACCATTTGGTACCACTCGAAAGAAGAGAGATCCGTCCTAGCGGCAGCCCTAAGACTGGACAGGCAAGGGTTTCTTAGGGTTAAAATAGAGTTGGGGGGGGGGGGTAGTGTAGGGTTTCGAACTTCAATAGCAGGTGCTACCTGCTCCATATGTTTGGACCCACTCCTGGCCGAGAAGATATCCACAACCAGGCACGGACAGTCGATTCACGTGTCTTCCTCGTACTGGCTGGAGGGTCAGCAAGGGGCCTGGTGGAAGAGCACCCTGAACTGTTGCAACATGTAAGAAGACAAGGAAGTACTCAGTCAGTATTCGCACTTTAGAGCTGCGGGGAGTGGTACCTGTTCAGCAAGTTCAGCCCATGAAAGGCCAAAAGCCCTTTTGACCCTAACCGGGTCCTTGCCGACTTAATTGGGCAGTGGTCTTCTCCCGCCGAGAGGAAGAGGGCCGGCCAAGCAAAAACAATTACAGAAGAATCCTCAACAAGGAACCTGAAAAACACAATCAACGCTAGGACCCAAAGAGCTGTAACCAGTCCTCCCCACACCCCGTCACCCTTCCTGAAACCTCGAGCTTGAAGCTCAGGTGTTTTCACTTCTTCCACACGTCCTGCATGAGATCCTGGCTGGAGGAGTCACCCAACAAGGATTTAGTCTGACCGCTCGGCCACTCACTTTGTTGGGTTTTCGGGTCTCGCTTGAGGGTTAGGGCCAGGGTTTTGATTTGTCAACACGTACTTAGCACACCAGCTCTCAAAGCTCGCCCGGCCCTGCAGGCATCGAACATGCCCATTGTGCACTTCTGAAGCGCGAAAGGAGGCGGCCACAAACCCTGAGCCTTAAAGCCTTAAAGCCTCAGCCCGAAGCTCTATAACTTCAGTAGAACCCCTGAGCCCCAAAAGCCTTTCAGGAGTGATACTCATAATTTGTCATCACCGGCATCATCATAGATAAATAGTGAGTGGGCAAAGAAATTGATAGGCGTATATGTATATACATGAATGTTATACAGTGATTCGGTATTTTTATGTATAACATAAGCCCGAAATCCTAAACCCCCTACTACGCCAGGATCTCTTGCAAATCTCCGAGGCAGATCTCGAAGAAGGATTGGACCCGAGGAGGCTCAACTTTCCGGTGTCTTGGCCGTTGCCGTGAGGGGGTTTAGGGTTGAGGGTTTAGGTTTAGGGGGGCCCTTTTGGGGTTGAAGCTGTTCAGGGGATTCTAAACCCTAAACCCTAAACCCTAAACCCTAAGTTATAGGGTTCGGGGATCTGGGTTCAGAGCTTCCTTGAATCCTCACCCCGAACGTCTCGCTAAATCCCTAACCCGACCAAAAAGCCGAAACCAATGCACTCCTTGGAGATGAAGGGCTCCCTGCTTCTGCCGCCCCCATCTCTTTTTTTATGATTTGTTTATGAAGTGAGAATACCTCCTCGTTTATTGTGTAAAGCTTGAGCACATGCCGTAACAAACACTCACATTTAGGAAAGCCCAATGAGCAGCATGATTTGTATAGCGTACATACCGCTGTGTTTTGGATCGCAGGCGCCTTGAGCTATAGGCAAAAGTGTGTCCCTGGTGTGCGCCCGTGTTCAAACTGGTAGCGGAGCTTGCTTGCTCCTTTATTGGAGGCAGTTCCGGCGGGCCCATTGGGTTGGAGTGTGTGTGAGTGAAAGGCGAACTACAATTTTTCCCAAGTCCTCTGACCGATCGGCTGAGGCAACGTCGAACTATTGTTGGTTGATTGCGAGAGGAGTGCTACGATCGATTTGACGTAGTGACACGATTGCTTGGTTGCGTGGTGTGATCGTTCGACACATCAAGAAGCAAGTTGGTTGTTGGTATCTTGGATCATGACAGTTGCAGGTTTGAGATATCGACAAAAGGTGTACGATGCAGCCCCCACGGTCACGAAGAATGGTAGTTTCATCTACGGAGGATCGCCAGAAGACTACCATGAGTGGGAATTCCGAACACAGTTACGGATTGCAGCCCAAGAACAACGATCCCGGAAAGTCCGTAAGAAGAAGAAGGATGAGTCGTTTACAACTTCAAGCAAGCCCAAGACAGGGAAGAAGGAGAGAACCCCGAAGGGAGCATCGTCAGAGAGAGGGTCGGAGCATGGACCTAGATCGGAAGGGTCGTTTGATGGAATGGAAGGTTTCATCCACGAAGACGCTGATGAGCGTGGCCGCGATCAAGATGGCGATTCAGAAGAAGATGATGACGGCAGGATGGAAACAGTTCTTAAAGTGCTTGAGGGTTTGAGAGGTGATGCTTTCCAGAAGGCGAAGGATTTGGGCATTGCCAAGTTGGGTGAAAAGAATGGACTTCAAGTTCTGATTGATGAGATAAAGAGGATGGTTTTCCCGCTTGGTACACAGGAAGCTCAGGCTTTGTTCCGCAGTGGTCAGGACAAGTTCGGACCCTTGGCTAGGCAGCAGACCGAGTCTGTTGTCAGCTACGTAGGCAGGCGCCGTCGTTGGTGGCTGCTCATGCAACAGCTAGATCCTCGGATTAGTCTTTCGGACAGTTTGAGGGCCGAATTGCTACTGGAACTTAGCGGTCTGACTAGAGATCAGCAATTGATGATCAAGGCATGTGCCGGTGGGATAGATACCTTTGAAGGTTATGCGAAAATCATGATTGAGCATCACGGACTGATTCACCTACGCAGTCAACGTATCCTTGGGTCACAGGACAGTTGGCCGAAGGGAAAAGGAAAGGATCAAGGGAAAGGTACTACGAAGGGTTTCCCCAAGGGAAAAGGATTCGGAAAAGGATTCGGCTCTTCAAGTGCCTCACCTGGATGGAAAGCGTACGTGGCAGAGATACCCGGAAGCATGCCTGAGAACGTGATGTACACACATGAAGAAGAAGAAGAACACTGGGGTTATGTCACTAGCGCACATGAAGAGCAGTATGAGGCGGAGAGTTGGTATGACGATGAAGCTAGTCATGCAATGGTGAGTCAGAGTAGCGAGATGGAACAAGTGGAAGAGGTCTCGGATGAAGACGTGGCTACCGCCTTGAACGTGATGGAGTCTTGCGATCATGAAGCCCACATGGATACCACAGCCGAAGCAATTCAACTTCAGCTAGCCGCTAACATGATCATGGGAAAGGCTGGTGGTAAGGGCAAGAAAGGCTCGGGAAAAAGTAAAGGCCAGAAGGGATTCCCTGTGGTGAAGTCTAGCTTGACCATAGAAGAGAGGAAGAAGAGACTGCAAGAGATAAAGTCCCGATCGAAGTGCCTGAAGTGTGGACAGGTAGGTCACTGGAGCGGGGATCCCCAATGCCCCAAGGGACGCGGAGCGCCCAAGGTTCCTCCGAAGCAGGCTTTCATTGCGACTCTGTCAGATTCTAGCGATGATGATGAGGATTGCCTGGTGATTTCCGATGGAGGACAAGGGACGCCTCATGCCATGATGGCCTACAAGGCAGGCGCAACGCCGAAGTCAAGCGCCGCACCTAGACTGTCACCTTCCCAGGTACGTGATCTGTGTAGTCAGGTTGTGCCACCCGGAGGGAATCAGAGATTCAAGTTCGGGCAACATACAGGATTGTCGTTTGAGGAAGTGACGTGGAAGTACCCGGGATATGCGGTATGGGGATTCAAGGAGAAGAAGCCTTCGTTGTATCTTGCAGCATATCTGGATTGGGTGCGCAACTACTACGAGATCGATGAAGATACAGTAGAGGTCACTAGGCGAGAGATTCCTCTCGACCGTATGGGACCATCTCAAGCCTCTGGACCGTCCGGCCAGGGAGCGCAAGTGTCTGCACCAGCATCATCCAGTCACTATACGGCGAAGAAGAAGCCCCCGAATCCTCCACTCCCGGTGAAGTGCAGGGTGTGTAAGGACGTCAGCACACGTGGAACCAATGCGTACGTAACGGTGAGGACTTGCAGGGATTGTGGACATGTTGAGAAGATAAAGAAGACCCAGCCAGAGAAGAAGGACATCACACAGTGCAGTCATGAGCATACGAGCGGATTGGGCAGTTCTAGATCGACGATGAGAGTCTTTTGCAAGGATTGCGGAAATTTCATCGATGAGATGCCACGAGAAGAAGCAAAGCGCAGAGAGAGACGACAGGTAAGAGCATCGCATCAGCTACGTCGCAGTCGTTTGATCTGGTATCTAACATCTACCAAGACATCACAAATGAGACCCAGCTGAGTACCGCTCAAGTCCTGAGAGTTCTTGATGATCTCCGAACCCAGGTAGAGAATGAGTTGGTAGCGCAAGATTGTGCAGGGGAAGTACCGTCTATCAAGGTGGGTACGCTACATGCAATCGTGCAAGACAGTGTTCTAGCAGCAGTGGTAGAAGAGGAGAGACCACAACCCCCGACAACGACGCAGATCCCCGACATGCCGTCACGCGCACGCGCTTTCCCAGGTCATTCGATGTCAGCAGCTGCGGGAAGCGAGAGACGAAGGACCACGATGTCTGACATGGATGAAGATAGCTTGAGTGGGTACATGGCGGTTCTTCAGGATGACGAGGTTGCTTTGACCCTACCCGAGGTAGATTTGATGTCCAGCCCTGACATTTACGCAGTGCTTGATGAAGGTGCAAATAGCTCCGTTGCGGGTGGAGTATGGATGCGTAACACAGAGCAGAAGCTACACCGCCTGGGGTTTGAGGCTCTATGGATGAGTTCGGAGGCCAAGACCTTTAACGGGTTAGATTCCACCACTTCTACCCTGGGTACGAGACGCATTCCTTTTTCCATATTGTTATTCGACCTTGACCGTTCCGGCAAGGGCAAGACATATGAAGGGGATGAACCCGAGCTTAGTGGAAGGAATTTGGTGTCGGGACTTCTGGATGTTCACGTTCTTCCGGAGTCGAACAACGCCCCTTTGCTGCTATCCCAATTTGCTCAATGTCGGCTTGGACTGGTCAAGAACATGAGGGACTTTACATGCACGATACTCAGAGACAACATAGAGATGCATGTGCCACTAGCCCGTGCAAAAGGAAGCAATCTCCTATGCATCAACCTCAGCACTGGTCTGAAGCATCGCAGCGTACTACCGAAGGGAGTACGAAAGCTTTCGACAGCATCAGCGAATGGACCCATAGTGCTACCCCGGAACAAGAAGGCACGGAGTCACGAGAAGCAAGATGATCGGAATGAACCATGCAACGAACGTCCCCAAGACGATTCCCCAACCCTTGAGGGTCGTTTGAAGGGTGGAGAGCTTGGTTTCACCGATGGCCCTGTGAACTCTGATCCTGCGAGTCTTGTGAGCTCAGACAAGCCCTCGAGCTCTGGCAATCTTTTGGATGTGAGTTCCGATCGTTTGCATACTGCTGCGACATCCACTACTTTTCCCGGCGAAGCTGAGACATCTGGTGGTTCCTTGAGTTCCGATTTTTTGCCCGACGCCGCGAGTCTTGATACATCTGCGAATATGGCTGCGAGCAGGCCGGCTGGTAATCGCACGACTGCACGACTGTTTTTATTGGCTCCGTGGGGCATCGCAGTGGAAGGCGTATGCAGATGGCCATAAGCAGTACGACTCTGAGGCTAAACGGGCCGCGCTCGAGCTGGTGAGATCAGTTTTCGGGCCCCAGGTGCCCAGCAACGGCTCATGTTTCGTCTGCGACCTCGCTGCAGTATCCGACCCGGCACCCATCACGAACCATATAGGGAAGAGCCCCGCTATTTTGGATCGGGTGGCGCATGCCCCGGCTTTGGTTAATGCTCTTGCTGGCCTACGCACCTGGGTAGCTAAGAGCACCCGGCCTTCCTCGATGTACATCTTATTTATTTGCACTGCTGCGAGACACCGATCTGTGGCCGCTTGTGAGCTGACCACAGCTATCCTCGATGCTGAGTGCAATTTTGAGATCGTACACGCTGGTCGTGATGACAGTTGGGCATCTATGCGCTCCTGTTTCGGCCGCTGGGAGTCGACCAATCCTCCTGCAGCTGTCGCTAAGGTCATGAAGGACATGCGACGCAGCATCGCCTACACCCACGTTAGCTGGGATGAGCCGACGCTGCGGGGCTCTGGATGGTACGGGCCGTGGAGACGAGCGGTGCCATCTCAGGAGGTCGTCGACCTGGAGCAGGAGACGCCCAGGCCTTCGCAGAGGCATCCTGGGGCATACAGCGGTACGGACCGCGTGCGAGAAGCGCCCACGGGCTCGGGAGCCTCGGGTCGTGATCTTTCCTCGCAAGAAGCTGCCCTGCAGGCCGAGAACGCGAGGCTGCGCGTGGAGCTGCTGGCTGCGGAGAACGATCGCCTGAGGAGCGAGCTGCAGTCTTTGCAGGGAGGCCGAGACCCAATCCCTCGGAGAGGGGAGCCAACTGAGCTTCGCAGCGATGCTGATGTGAGGGGCCGAGCTGCAGCTAGGACTGAGGCTCGCACTCGCGAGACATTGCAGAGGTCGCGAACGCCACGCATTTTGCCTGCGGAACCTAGTGTGCCACCACCGCTTTGGAAGAGGATCCCGCGAACCAGCGGCGCTATTGCGGATGATTGGAGGCATGACATCACCCACGAGGTTGGTCCGTGGCTGGATCGTGGCATTTTGGCGGAGTTGTTGGATACATTGGGCTCGCGTATTAGCAGCAAGTTTCTCCGTTGCAAGCAGGAGCTTTGGTGCGGTCCTTCAGATGAGTTGCAGACGGCCGAGAACTTCCGGCAGAACATCCGTGTTGTTTTGTATGATGTCCGTAAGGGCATGGATATGAAGCAGTTGCCACGTTTTGTTGCGGTTCCTCGGGAGATGCATCCTCTGAGTTGGAGTGAGGTGGCCTTCACGAAGCGTGGTCGGACGTGGACATCTCGGGAAGGAGACGCGGGGTCTACCGAGATCGATTCTGGAGCCGACTTCGTCCTGGTCGTGCAGCACCCTACATATCACAGCAGCCTTGCATATGAAAAAGAGAAGCAGGCCTACACAGCAATCATGAACCCTACCCAGCGCAACAGTTACCGATCTGGTGTTCGCACGGTTTGCATGATGGATAGATGCACAGCTATGGTTGCTGGTATTCCCTCGTACAGCCCAGACTCAGATCCCGCGACTACCCTGATACTCATCCATGACAACCAAGAGTTCCCCTTGTGTCCCGGAATTTCCCAAATGTCGCCGAAGGATTACAAGATCACCCGGCTCGTCCACGAGATCAACGAACACAGGCCAGGTCTGATCGTGTACAAGGCCTTGGAACCGGATTCTAAGATCATCATGGATTTGCTTTGTGAGTCTGACGCCTCAGGAGTGACTGTTTGCGTCCTGTCTCCCATGTCCATGATGCCTTACTGTGGAGTGTACACCCATGAGTGTGAGGGAGATGCGGATATGGTGTGCGTTGGACCGTTGGCCCGCACTATTGGGAAGGACATCTGTGTGTGGTTTGAGGGTGATGGTTACACACCCAAAGCATATCAGGACACAAATCAGCATAAGTTCGTAGATCTCTTGAAGACCATTGCTGATGAAGCGTACCTCGAGATGATGTCGAGCGCGATGGTTGCAGCCACAGGTGGCGATTTGGACGATGTGCCTGATTACGAGCCTGACACACCCGAAGGGTCGGATGTTGAAATCGCTGGAGGTGTTGGAGATCTAGAAGGGGTATCTTCAGGAGGTGTTGAAGAAGCACAGGTGAGAGAAGAACAGGAGAGATTGGTTGAGCAAGCCATGAAGCCGCCCATGACACCCGAGGAACGTGAGAGGGCATGGCTAGAATCCCTTCCCCTTCCAGGAGTGCCTAAAAACGAGCAAGAGAGGAGAGCACTGTGGCGCAAGCTGCCGCAGAAGGTCCGAGTGGCAATCCGTCGATTGCACAGGCAGTTCAACCACCCTGCCCCTAGGACCCTCGAAGCGATCTTGAAGGCAGGAGGTGCTTCAAAGGAATTCGTGCAGGCTGCCAAGCTTGTACGATGCGACACATGCATCAAAACATCCGGGAAGCCGAGAGGACATCCGGTGGGGTCTGGAACGAAGGAGTACCAGGTTGGAGATGCACTTGGAGTTGACATCCTTGAGGTGGTTGATTCTGACAAACAGCGGTTTCAGTGCATGAATATGGTCGACATAGCCTCTGGTTTCCAACAACTTGAGGTTCTGCGCCCAGTGTCGAAAGAGCCCCCGAAGGTCTTAATGGCCGATAGGGGCACCCACAACCGGGAGTTGCTCTCCAAGTGGGCCGCAGAGAAAGGAATCGACCTGAAATATGCTCCTACTGAGGCTCCATGGCAACTAGGAAAAGTCGAAAGACATGGTGGCCTAGCCAAGGCCATAGTTCGCAAAGTGATTCATGAAACGCCGGTGCGTGGAATCACGGAAGTCAGGCGGGCTGCGCAAGAGGTAGTGGCCATCAAGAATGCTATGGTCAACTCTGGGGGCTATAGTCCTCAACAGTGGATCACAGGCCGCAATCCGACCGAACCTGGTGCCCTCACCCATGAGGATGGATGGGCAGACCTGGGTGCCTTGGAGGCGAGGCACAGCAAGGACAGCGAGTTCGCCCAGAGACATCAGATGAGGATGAACGCCAAGCGTGCGATGATTCATCTAGATTGCAGCCGAAGAGTCCGAAAAGCCCTCACCCGCAACGCTGTCGCTATCCGTGAAGATTATTTGCCTGGCGATTTCGTAGTGTACAGGCGGGACATGCAGACTGGTGGAACTAAATGGAGCTCGGTAGCGCGGGTTATCGGGAAAGAAAACTCGGAATCGGTATGGGTGGTGCATGCAGGCATTCCCATCTTGTGCTCAGCGCATTCCTTGCGTCCTGCGTCCGAGGAGGAAGTGATGTCCCATTGCATGTTGAAAGGGACCCCGATTTTACCTGAGAGTCTGACAGAAGGGCCTCGAGGGAAGCAAGGGTTTATTGATGCTAGAGAACCGCTGGAGGTCTCAGAACAGCAGCAAAACTCGCCCGAAGCAGGTAGCTCAGAGGACCCTCGAAAGCCCAAGCCGTCTAGACAACCGCCAGATTCGCCCGAAGCAGGAAGCACACAGGACCCAAAGAAGCGGAAGATCGTGGTGAAGCAGGCCGAGGATGCCCCAATCGGTGCGAGCTCGAGTTCCAGTTCGAGTTCAAGCAGCGACTCGGAAGATGATGCTAAGATAGCAATAGATAAGACGGGCGAAGACAATGAAGCATTTGCCGTGGAGGAGATTGCCATGTCACAAGCAGAGCAGATGGCCAAAGAGGCGCTAGACAGAGGCGATTTCAGGCCAGGTACTTGCTTAGAAATCCTGAGGGCAACGAAGATGAAGCAACGAAAAGGGGAACGAGAAGCGACAAAATCCGGGAGAAGCTACAGCCTGGGTGCCTATGCGCATGGACCGTTCGCAGGTTTGACGAATGCCACCATGGAACAGGTATGGTTTGTGAGGTATGTGAACGAGTACCTGAAGGCAAAGGGTGCCACCGAAGGATGGTCAAGTTTCGTGGTGAATTTCAACACAGAAGCAAGTTTGCACAAGGACTCCAACAACCTGCCCGGCTCCATGAACCAGCTCACAAGCCTAGGTCCTTTCACAGGAGGAGAATTGTGGGTCAGGGACTCGAGTGCTCGTGGAAAGCATGCAGAGTATGAGGGCCGCGCGGGTAGACTGTTGGAAAGCAGGCATAAGATAGTTGCCTTTGGCCCTGATCAACCTCATGCGACAATGCCGTTCGAGGGAGAGCGTTGGTCCATATCCACTTACGCCAGCAGAGGTTACGCCAGCCTGGACAAGGAACAGAGGAAAGCCTTGAAGTCGCTCGGTTTCCACACTGAGCCGCTAGAGGCCCTGATGAAGGACACCGGATACTTGAGCTACAGAAACGGGGTTGAGATTGAGGAGAATTCGGATGTTGCAGAGGAAATGAGTCCTAGCAGTTGGGAACAGGCCATAAATGAGGCGACATCGCATGATGGATCGGAAGACTACTGGCAGGTAATGAAAGGCCACTTCATCCGTGTACACAAGAAGCCCCGCGAAATGCTCTACACCCCCGATGAAAGTGATTTCCCAGGTAGCATTGATGAGATCAGCTATTCCAGAAGCACTTACAAGACGTTTGCAGATGGAACCGAACAGACAGTAGAAGACGAATGGGGAATGATCCGAGAAGCAGACTCGAAAGACAGTCGTGAGTGGACAGGATTTACATGCTTCAAACAAAAGCTCTTCGGTTCGGCCGACCTGTCATCGCTGCCGGATGCACCAGTATCGGATGCAGGTTACATCGCTTTCATGACGGAGAGGTTTGCCAAGACCGCGATCGCAGAAGAAGCAGCTCAGGGTAAGAAGCCCAAGAAACTCGACATCAGGGATGTGGATGAGAGAACTCGTGATGGAATTTTGGGTGCACGCGGCGACGAGTGGAAGAAGTACCAGACATGGAATGCCGCAGTTCCTATCCAAGGTGAGTTGCTGGGCAAACTTTTGCAAGAGGGTCACAAGCCCGTGCCATCCCAATGGGTGGATGTTGACAAACACGAACATCTAAAAGGCACTGAGGCTTACACCCCCAAATTCCGCAGCAGACTAGTTTCGTGCGGAAACTTTGAGGACGTAGACAAAAGCCAATTGCGATGCGACTCTCCGACGGCGGAAGCCGAAACACACTGCATGATCGCGAGTTATGCAGCTTGCCATCGCCTACGGTTGTACTGTGGAGACGTGTCCTCGGCGTACTTTCAATCGGAACCTCTCGAACGTGTGATTCTCATGAAGCAGCCTAGAGGAGGCCTACCAGGCGTGGACCCTGAAGCCATGTTGCTATGCCGTCTTCCAGTGTATGGAACCATGGATGCAGGTCGTGGATTCTTCGTGCGACTCAGCAAGGCTGCTCGACAAGAGGGGCTGAAGATGTCCAAGATCGGCCCTGGACTCTACTACGTCCCTGGAACCGACGGAATACCGGCGGTCATGTTGGGGACGCATGTCGATGATCTGCTGTGGGCCCATACAGACGAAGGCAAAAAGCTAATGGACAGGGTATTATCCCACTTTGAGCTAGGAAAGATAGAGGAAGGCGAGTTCCGATATTGCGGTCGACGCTTCAGACAGGACAGTGAGTACAATGTATCCATCGACACGGAGGATAACGGATAACACACGACTGATCCGGCATATCTCTGTGGAGCAGCACAGGAAGGGCTCAGAGAAGATAACAGATCAGGAAACCACCTCCCTTAGGAGCGTAGTCGGATCTTTAGCCTGGGTAGCGAGGTACTCCAGACCAGACCTCTGCTACAGGGTCAATTGTCTCCAGCGTTGTATTTCGAAGGCCACAGTAGCAGATCTAAGAGATGCAAACAAGGTTGTAGATCTTGCAAGAGCAGAAATGTCAATGTCCATGAACTACCCTGCCGGATTGTTCACATGGAAGGAAGCATGCGTGGTGAGTTTCAGTGATGCTTCGTTTGCTGGGGAGCCAGGTTTCAGAAGCCAGCAGGGACGCATCCACTACATCACGGCAGAGAGCATGGTAGACACGAATACCCATGTGGCGCACATCATTGGTTATGCTTCCACCACCATCCGTCGCGTGTGCCGAAGTACATTGCAGGCGGAGACCTACGGGATGCAAGGAGCAGTCGAGGCAGGGGATCGCATCCGCGCTATTCTCTGTGAGCTCAGAGGTCAGTTGCCAGTGTTGAAGAACTGGTTGGAAGAGTCGCAGAAGCATATGCGACACGAGTGGGTGAGTGACTGTCGCAGTCTCACTGATCATCTGGGTACATGCCATGGAAACAAGGTAACGGACAAAAGATTAGCCATCGAGTTGGAATCAATGAGACAACAGCTGTGGTGTGAGGACGTCAAGACCCACGAGCTGTACAAGCCCCACGGTGACAAACTGAGGTGGACAGACACTGCCACCCAGGTTGCCGACGCACTCACGAAGAGTATGCGTCCACATCAGCTCTTCCGTATGATGCAGGAAGGGAAGGTCATCCTGAGTGATCCAACGAAAAAGCTCAAGAAAGGAGAAGTCCCAAGCGGAGATTGATTGCATTTTGCAGATGTGCTGAGCCGTCAATGGCAGCTTAATTAGAAATGTCATCGAAATTGCGAACTAGTAGAGAGCCCGGAAATCGCGCACTAGTCACTAGTAGAGTGCCTGAAATGGTGTCACCTGCACGTTTTCAGTGTACAGGATCCCGGCATGTGTCAATAGATAAGACGGGTGAGAATACCTCCTCGTTTATTGTGTAAAGCTTGAGCACATGCCGTAACAAACACTCACATTTAGGAAAGCCCAATGAGCAGCATGATTTGTATAGTGTACATACCGCTGTGTTTTGGATCGCAGGCGCCTTGAGCTATAGGCAAAAGTGTGTCCCTGGTGTGCGCCCGTGTTCAAATGAAGTTTAGGGGTTTCGGGTTTGAATGTTACAATGCTGCGGTTGCTTGGTTCCGTGCTGTTTTCTGCTGGAGAGAAGAGGGAAGGCTTCACGTTAAGTGGCTAGATGTCCAGGAAGGTTGGATGCAATTATCGTTCGATGACGACGATTTTACCAGCGCAGTACTTTCTTGGCTTGGCTGGCTTCGGTTTACTGTTACGGATACTGAACAATGGCAGGAATGTGTGCAACATCTTATGCGTTTCTACTTCGATTGCGTTTTCATGCTTGAGTCAGTCCCTGCTTCTCATGGGGACAGGGTCCGTCGTTGCTGATGGGTGCAAGAAAGTGCCATGCAAGAGCGGTCCGTGTACGCGGTGGTCAAAGAGCCACTGCCGATTTGAGTCGGCTATTCCTGTAAGTGCGGTGGTCGCGAGCCATTGCCTCTTTTGTGCTGGTTGTGATGCCACGACAGGCCTGACATTGACTGAGCGCCTGTGAGAGAGAGAGAGAGAGAGAGAGAGAGAGAGAGAGAGAGAGAGCGAGGGTTTAGGGTTTAGGGTTTAGGAAGTTTGGGGTTTAGGAAGCTTAGGGTTTGGAGTTTAGGGTGGTGTTGTGATCTACGCATGCTGCCTCAAGCCTGCAACGCATGATGCTGGCTTGCTTCTCTTGCAAAGCTGTCTGTTTGTCTGTCTATCTGCTTGATTGCCTATCTGTCTGGCCAATATCGAAACCGAGACATAGCAATACAGATGACCCCTTTCAAAAGCTGCCAGTGTGCATGTGCATATGTTATTTATTCCCCACCCTCGGTGTGGGGTTGTTAGATTTGTTAAACTCAACTCTTCTCCTCGCCCGGAACTCTTTCTCCTCGCCCGGAACTCTTCTCCTCGCCCCGTCTACTCCTCGCGAATCCCTGGAGTGCCCGACCCCAAAGTGTCCCTGGAGACCCCAACTCTAGAGTGTCCCTGGAGTGCCCAACCCCAGAGTTTTCCTGAAGTGCCCAACCCCAGCGTTTCCCTGGAGTGCCCAGCCGCAGAGTCTCCCTGGAGTGCCCAACCCCAGAGGCCCAACCCCAGACTCCCTGGAGTGCCCCAGATCGTCCCCGAAGTGCCCAGCCCCAGATTTTTCCTGAAGTGCCCAACCGCAGAGTCCCAGCCCCACTACCAAGAGAGGGTGGGGATGTTCGAAGTAAAATAATTCATTTACTTGTTTAGTTGTTCACCTTTTATTCATTTAGTAGTTCGTTTATTTGTTTAGTTATTTCTTTATCTTTCCTACTTGTTTTTTATTTATATTTAGAGGAATGGGCACAATAAGAAATTATATGTACATACACGCATTTAGCAGCTAAACTCAGCAGGAACAGCCCTGCCCTCACGCCCTCAAAGCAGAACGAATCATCCCTCGATCTATGCCGACACTTTAGGGTGTACTGTACACGTTCATTACACGGACACCCCCAAGGAAATCCGACACAAAGCATGAGCAGCATTATGAAGCTCCATCTAGACCCTAATCCCTGAAGCCCCAACCCCAAACCCCGAAAACAGCAAGGGTCCCCTAAAACGTTTCCTTATCCGGAGGCCCCTAGATGCTAAACCCGAATCCCTTGACCCCAGGTGCCTCCCAGCTCCAAGCTGAACTGGGCCGCGCAGTTTCTCCAACAGCGCTCGCCGGAGCACAAGATCGTCGTCTTCAGCCAGCTTCCTGGGCACGCCTAAGGAAAGGGGCTGGGGGTTTAGGGTTTAGGGTACTTGGAGTTTAAAAGCCCCCTTGAGTGCCCGAATAGGCTTATAAGTGGGTTATAGGTACAGATACAGGCTCTTCGGATGGGGGCTTTTGTAGGGTTGAAGGTTTTAGGGATTTTGGGTGAGGGTTTAAAAGAAGGGGTTGGTGGGTTGTAGTGCTTCAGGGTGTCAGTTGGAGTTTTAAGGGAAAGCTCATATTTGAGAAGGATTAACTACAGCAGGGCTCCATAACTAAGGCCCCCGATTTGTCAAAGACAGAGGGGTAATCTGGGGTTGGAAACGATGAGACCTTCATAGCCAGAGTCCTCTAAGTCACCGCGAACCCTAGAATGTGCTGCTTGCCAGAGGAAAGGCGGGGCTCTGGATGAGAATAGCCACAAAGCAGATAACAGAGCACATGGATATCTACAACCCGAAATTTGGGTTCCTTGCAGCCCTGAGGTTCGTACAAGTTCTCAAGAGACTCGAATCTCTTTTGAAGACGGAGAAATATGTCCTACTCACAGGCGATGGTTGCAGTTGCGGCAGGGCCTTGCGTATCTAGTTAGGGTTTAGGGTCTAGGGCCTAGGGTTTAGATTCGGGGCAGTTTGATGTTTAGAAATACGGAACCCAAAAGAGGATCCTGATACGAGCACCCCCAAAAGAAAGACACCCTAGTTTCTGAAACCCGGTGTTCCAGGTGGAACGAAGTTCAATGGATATCCCTATAGGGTTTACCTGCGCCCCCCTCCTACCTTTTCGAGGGCACGAAGGAAATCATAGTAAGGAACCCTCAAAAGGTATAGGGTTTCAAAGTACCCTAGTTCAGGGTTCTTACAATAGGGAGAGATCCTACTATATAGGGCTTTATGTTAGGATCCCTTATTCTGAAACTCCTACAGGGTTTTCGGGTTTAGGGTACCCTGCTTGCTCTAGAGTTGGCTACAGGGCTGTTTGTTCGAGTAAACCCTCGACACTACATAGAGATACATAGAGGGTTTATAGGGATTGGGGGTTTACGGGCCGGGGTTTAGGCTGAGGGTTCAAAATGTAAGGTTTAGGATTTGGTTTAGGATTTCCCACCGCACCCGCCGCAAGAAAAACAGCGCACCCCGCATTGCCCTCGGCTTGTTTAGTGCCGAAAGAGTAGGGGGGCACCCCCTTTCGGCAATTAAATTTCGGCAATTATGGTTGTCACTGTCTCTGGTGTATGTGCGGGGTCTGTGCTGAATCTCGAAGGGGGGGGGGTCGAGAAATGCCTTCCTCGTTTTCCAACCCCCCCTGCCCTTAATCCAAGGGGGATCACCCCGCACCCGCAACAGAAAAAACAAGCACTCTTACCGTTTAGGGTCTCGGGGTTACGGTAGTGTTTAGGATTGTGCAGAAGCATGCTTTAGGATATGCAGGTTTCAACGACCTTGAGCCCAAAACCCTAGAAGTCGGGGCAGGCGAGATGTCAGCAACTGAACGGACAGAGAAGATCGAAGCGTTTCGGACGGACGAGCCTCGAAGAAGGTGCAAATTGAAACCGCAGGCTTTTGGGTTTAGGTTAAGCGTCTGAGCCTTATCATTGAAGGATTGAAGTTTGTGCTTGTCACTTTGGGCTTGGCACTGGCGTTTAAGGTTCTAGTCGCTTATTTGGATCGTGGGGAGCTGCGCTGTTCTACGAGAATTTAGGATGCAGGCCTTTGGCTTCTGGCTTAACATTTCGCGGATTCCGGGTGGCTGTAGCCGGTGAGGGGGGTTGTGGGCTTGAGCCTACGAAGTTCTGGGTGCCCAGTTCCATCAGTGCATTTTTATTTCCAAGGCACAATACAGAAGCAGTGGTGGTCCGTCTTCAGGGTTGCATTGGTGTCAATGTGGCATAACTGTGCTGAAGGTTTTTGCTTCTGCGCAGGATGTGTTTGTTTTCCCGAGATGCCGCCCCTTTCAATAACCTTGCCTGCGGGCGTAGGGCTTACTTTAGCATGTACCCGAAACCCTAAACCTTCAAGTTTATAGACTGCTCTATGGTGTTGCCATTGTATTTTGCAGATCAGCCGAGGAATCCGTGCGCGTTATCCTTTGTTCCATTCGCTGTGCCGGCGTGGGTATCACTCTGAGCCGCGCGGATACGGTCGTCTTGCTGGATCCATGGTGGAGCCTGTGCCTATCGAACTACCCTTGGGTTATACTCCTTTCTACTTCGGCTCACGTCTCCCGCAGCTGATGGTACAGACATACAGGTATTTTCGGAGTGTTTACAGATATTGGTGCAACTATAAGTCGTGCACCTGCATTGACCTCCGTCCTTGTCGCCTTGGGGTCAAGCTTGAAGGTTGAGGCTTCTGTGTGGAGTCAACGAGAATACTCCAACAGCGCATGACAAGCCTAAGACCCTGCTCCAAAACATCCCCGATATGTACCGATGAGGGCTCGAAACTTCGGGGCAGAAGCCGGGGGCTCACCATTTCTGGTCTGCGACACAATGCCCCAAATCCCAAGGCTCAAGAAAGCCGACAGCCTTTCAGGGTTTAGGATTTAGGCTTTCAGTGTTTCCTTCTCTCCTCGGGTTGAGCGGGAAAGGCACAGGAATGGTCAGCCACAGCCCTGCATTGAGGAAACTCTGAATCTTTGGGTGAATCTACTCAGCCTGTGGTTGAGCTTCTGTCTCACGTAGACCGTTACCGCAACTTGCCCCAACCCATGTCCCATTTCCAGGTAATGCGACCCCAAACCAGCATGGAGGATCCGAGCATCTTTAGACAGCACTTTGCCGTGTGTGGGCGCGTCTTTCCCAACTTCCCAGGCCGCTCTCAGCTTGAATTCTTTGCCTTGTCTTCCTCCTTCTTGTGGCCATCCCAGCTCTTGCCAGTAACGGGCCGAAGCCGCACCTCCATACCATCGTTGGTCTCGCCGGCCCATGTGTCCACTGGCCAGTCCTCAATTCGCGATGGGACGGAGCTGAATGGTGTGCAGCCAGCCTCAACAAGGCTCGCTATTGGCTTGCTCCGAAACCTTGCCCCAACCCTAAACTCTAAAACCCCTTGTGTCTGATATAACTCCCAAAGACTGAACCTCGAAGCAAGCCCCGCACCCCTAAACCTTGAACCTAACTTCCAAAACCGTTAAAACCCGAAACCCTAAACTGCTTGAACCCCACTGAGTTCCACAGAGTTCCACAGAGTTCCTAGAAGAGCAGCCGAGGAACAAATCCATCGAGGAACAGGCTATCGATCGTGTGCACCGCATGGGTCAGGAGAACAAGGTGGAAGTCTTCCGCGCTTTGGATGCGTTTAGGGTTCGGGTTCGAGGGTTCAGGGTTTAGGGTTTTTGGGGGTGTTTTTCGAATCAAGTCATATAAGCCCCAGCCTCCCGCCTCTAATCCGGATTCTCGATGGAGCAGCAGCGTCAACAGGCGATTCCCTCGAAGATTTGCCCATCTCTTGCTGCCAGGGTGGGTTTAGGGTTTCGGGGTGCTGTAGCTTTTCCACCAGTGTCCTTTGAGAGGACTTTCTTCAAATACATATGTGATGTAGCGCTAACTCATGTTCCTAAGCCATCTACGTATATGATTTCGCAAAATACTGTTTAGCGAATATGGCGAATGCGATCTATCGCCTAAATCACATACGCATATTGATGCATATAATTTTGTCCGCCAGCGCAGCGAGGAAGCAACCTAAAAGCTAGGGCGACGGCTATGCCTGTCGAATATCTAAAATCCGATGCGATTCTACATTCGAACTCGGACCATTTCTATTTGGACCTTCGCCGCCTTTGCAAAAATGGTGCCAGGCATCTTACCGCTTGTTTTATCCAACTGGGCAAAAGATCGCAATTCTCAGTTTACTTAAATGCGAAAGGTTCAAGCAATAGAATGTATTCGCGCTCTACTTACGAATATGAGTCTGAAACGGGATGTTTTAGTGAATATGGTTTAGGAACATGATTTAGCAGTAAATCATATGCGTATGTGGTTTGGCGAAGATGATTAGCGTAATGTTTTAGGGGGCCCAAAATCCGGAAAGTCATGGGGTGATTCCTGCAATGTAAACTTTAAATTAAGACTGAATCGACCCTTTCCTGAAGGACCCCTTTTGGGAGCCGAAATCATTTTCCTAAACCATATACGTTTTTGATTTCGCGAATATGAATGAGGAATATGACCTAACACTAAATCACGCACATATATGATTTCGATAGTGAGGACCTTCGATCCGTTTCTGACCAGAGGTTTGGTGGCCCAAGATACTGTGGAGGAACGCATTCTCGCCCTGCAGGCCAGATGTTGGTCACGTCAGCTGAGGTCGTTAGTGAGGGTTTAGGTTTGGGGTTTGGGGTGTTTTGAGTAAAGATGAGATTTGAAAGGCTTTTAGGCTGGGATGTTCTGGTTAGAAAAAGACTTCCTTGGCAGGGCTTGAGCAGACTAGACGAGTTGGAGTTCGGGCTTCAAGCTTTGGATTTGGAAGGAGAGGGTATCCTTAGCAAGGGGACCCTTAAGCCAAAAAGTAATAAACCGTTGAAACACCTTAACATCCCCATAAACCCAGAAAGCCTGGGGGAGGAGGCGAAGGGCAACATCGCTGATGCCGCGCTTTGTGCACCGCTGGGCGATGCCTGACCCCAAGGTTAACCAGTCTTTCAGGGCTTAGGGTTTGGGGTTTATTTCGGTTTCGGCTTCGTTCCTAGCCCCCCAAGCAACCCTCCAGTTGTAGCTTACGGGATTAGGCTGGTTAAAAATAGTTAGGGTTCGGGACTTAGGACCCAAGGTTGTGAGGGCTCAGAACGGTTAGGTTGGTGACTTGCGTGCCTTGGATCAGGGTACTTGGTAGGTCCCAGGTAGGTTACAGGTATGCCAAGTTGTCGGAGATGATCCTACAGGCACCACCTACGCACGAAGACCCCTGGATTCTGGAAGCAAGGCTGACAATCTGAGACCCCTGGACCCAACCTCAGACCCCAACCCTACAAAACTCGCAACTCCCCCTCCCTCGAAAGCCTCCAAAGCCCTACATGCTCAACCCTCGAACCTCTTAAGCCTTGCACAACCCTAAAAACCCCACAAACCTGCCAAAAAACCCCAACATCCTTCAACCCACTCCTCCCAAAAAGTTGCACCCCTCAGGCCCACAACCTGCGCTCGGACATTGCGCTCCAAGTGCTTCGGGGCCCCTGGAATCCCAAGCGCAAACGCTGAGGCTGCCAAGGACTCTGACAAGGACTCTGAGAAGGGCTTTACAGGGGCCATTTTTTATGAAGCTTACATGTCTTCTCAATCATGACAGGCCTGTTTTTGCATGAGTGTTCACGACGGCTTTGGATGACTTTTTTGCGTAGTCTTTTTGAACAAGGTTTTTTGTACGCCCTTACCGGTAGCAGCCTTGGGCTTTTTTGCTCACTGGGTTTCAGGGTCTGGGTTGAGGGTTAGGACCAGGGTTTTTGATTTCTCAACACGTACTCATACGCACGTAGCACGCCAGCTCCCAAAGCTCACCCGGCCCTGCAGGCATCGAACATGCCCACTGCGCACTGCTGAAGCGCGATCCCTTCTCCCTTTTCTGTGGTCCTTTGGTTGGTCCTGTGGTCCTCTGATCCTCCAGTGTTGCGGTCATGTGGTCCTCTGGTCCTCTCTGGTTCTCTGTATACTTTCTGTCTGTTTATGCACGGTTGATGCTTGTTCATCCTGAAAATAATATACATTTCCGTGATGTAAGCAAAATATAATATAATATAATATATATATATATCTTTATGTATTTTCATATTTGTATGTTTATGTTTATATTGCATATCGTGCTATACATATGTATATATATGTATGTATATATGTATGTATGTATTTGCTGTTTAGTCCTTCTAGTGTATACAACATTCAACTGCATGATACAAATATACATATATATATATACAAATATACATGTGGCAGCAATGAGTCCAGATGCAAAAGGCTTTGCAACAAGAGCTGCATCGGTCACAAGCAAGGCTCAGCTGGTGGCCGGGTAAAATACATTTTCTGCGTAGCCGTACATATCAGGCACTTACAAATGCCTTGTATTGCCAGCAGAGAGCTCATCGCTGAACACCTGGGCTTCAGGTACTGGTATGACCTTCCACACTGCTAACACACGGACACAAATCGATTACATCCTGACTCCCAAGCCAACTGCGCAGCGCAGTTCGAAGCAGAGGAAGCCTATAAGGATTTCCCGCTGGGTAGATGGAAGAAAGGAGGCCATTACCCGACACGGGCGCAAATCAGGCCTTTAAGACACTGGCAGCTGCCTCCTCCGCCTCCTCCCCCTCCTCCTTTCGACAAACAAGCCCTGGAGGAGGCGGTGCGCTATAATCACCCTAAGGGTTCCCTAAGGCACAAGCTATGAATATATATATATATATAATTATCTAAGTATTATTTACGTGCTTATTAATTAGTTTGTTTATCTATTTATGTATTTATATACTACGTAACATATATAACTACATAATGCATATAGCACATGATACAAAAAGGTATAATGTACAATATATAGTCTTATAGTGTAATATCTATATAAAGTAGAGGTTATCGTATGCAAGACGTGCAAGCGAGCGTTGTTTTTGACATTGTGTTATTTGCAAATGGGGGCGGCGGGTGGGGGCTGCGCCCCACCCAACCCGCCCTCTTTTGAGCTGCGCAAACTTTCTTTAAAACTTTAAGACTAGGAATCCTCATGCGAGCATCGTGTTTACAAATGGGAATCTGCAAAGGGCTTGATGAGAGATTGAGGGTTTTAAGTTTCAAGGTTTTGGGTGTTACCCTGAGGGTCCGTCGGGAATCGGTGAAGGAGAACCTCTGTGCCGTCTCAGGAGGCTTCAAAGGTATCAGGACCCTTCGGCTGGGCGCTTTGCTTTAGGGGTGTGGGTGCAGGGCTGTCAGAGGCCGAGTTGTTCTGAAAAGCTACGGATCCCAAACTCAACCTTCCTCTAACCTTCCTCTGACCAAACAATGACAAAAAGAGCAACAACAGGACCAATGATTGGCTGGGTCACTGAGGCATCTAAGAGGAACTTCTACGCAAGTAGAAAACAACTTGGACAAGAACTGCAGTAAGGACCCTGATCGCAGTATTCGCAATATGATACACATGAAGCATAAAGCAATCCAAGCCTTAAACACAACCCCCGAACGAACCACCATGCCACGCGTCAGAAGCACTTCAAGTTGACCGTCGTCGCCAGGTTCTGTCTAAGAAATGACTGATTTGCCTTATGTAGGCAAGTTGAGGTTGCTCATTGCGCAGATACATATACACACACATACAAATATGAATGTACATAAACTAACAAAAACACGATTACATAGCAGAAAACATGTGTGCAGACATCTTCGACTCCCACAGCCACCCATGATCCGAAATGACCCGCGATGTGCA
>CAJNDS010002376.1:286264-460909 GCA_905221605.1 Symbiodinium natans | reverse complement strand
AGTTCCTTAGAAAAAAAATGGGCCCATATTATCAATTTCCATTTATTGTAGACGCACAAAAGAGGTAGAAAGCATTCTGCCTGTCGATGTGCCCTGCCTATATTTACGTACTTCAAATGATTGAGATATTCAGTCCTGCCCCCCCCTGCTGAACATTGGTGGCTAGGATTATTCGTCTCGCTAGCGTTGTTGTTGGCTCTTTTTTCTTCGCGCGTCGTGCTCCGAGGCGCCGTCTCCAGCTGTACAGCTCCAAGAGAAGGCAACAATGCAACGGCACTGTTTAGGATTGTGCAATGATGGCCGGCCGAGGAAGCTTTGTGGACGCTGCAACCACAGTGTGCCCAAGTAGCATGTTTTCGTGGCTCATCATCCGAGTTCCTTTCGACCTCTTAGGGCCTTGTGATCTCCCTGTCTCAAAGGATGTATAGGATGCGTCAGGGAGGAGAATCGCAAACCATACCTTCAGTGAGCCCAAAAAGGTCCACTCGTCACCTGACCCGAACGTTGAGCCAGCCAACGGTATGGTTTGCTCCTGCGAAAGCTCTAGATGACTCTAGATGGCAGCTGCCAATCGTCGGGCGATTGCCCGGGGCAGATTTGAAAGGAAAAAGAACAACGTGCTGTGGGTGCGTACTGTTTTTAGTAGGCTGGCCATGTAGCGCCCAAGCCTGTGTTCAGGAAGCAGCAGCTTTTTGTTCAGGTCATCCCTGTTAGCATCACAGCTAGTAGCACATCATGCTTGCGGGGATACTCGAACTCTAGTAGGTTCAGCTTTCGGCTGCTGTTCCCATGCTACTCATACTAAATTGAGCTGTCAGTCTACTGCGTTCCAACACATGCTTCGTGTTGAAACGTGCGGGAAGAAGCCTTCACACTTCTGGGTGCACACCTTCGAACTCGGTGACAGCGGCACCACGTTCTCGGTGCACACCCTCGAACTCCATGACGGAGGCACGTTCTCCTCGCGGATGAAGCTGTGCCTCAGTGCTGCAGTCGTGGTGGCCCGAGCCGCGACATCCTTGGCCAAGAGCTGGTCTACGAACTTGCGCGCCTGCTCCGAGACACGGCGCCAGATCGAGGTGCTCAGGTTCAACTTGCTCTTGAAAACAGCATGGCGGACCTGCACCTCCTCCTCAAGCTTGCGGAGTCCAAACGGCATGTCTCCGACGAGGAGTGTGTGCACAATCAATCCCACCCCCCAAACGTCCGAGCAGGCACCGCAGAGTCCGCACCAGGCTTCAGGAGAGAGCCAACGCAGTGTGCCCCCAGGAGCAACATCGTGGAGGTCCGTTGCGCTGGACTCTTGGATCTTTTCGGGCAGCACCCAAGCCAAGCCCATGTCGAAGAGCTGTACGTTTCCTGGCTGGTCAATATTTCGGACTGTACGGACAAAGCCAAAGTTGTCCGGTTTAACATCACGATGCACGGCTCCAGCCACACGATGTAAGTAGTGCACTGCCGAGAGCATCTGCTGCGCCAAGTCTGCGCAGGTGCGCTCGGGAACTGCTGTCTTCATGGCGGTCATCCAATTTTGCAGTGTTGGCCCCTCCAGAAGGTTCATGACAATGTACATGCTTTGCGGCATGTCCAAGACCCTCAGAAGATTTCGCGTCACGTGCTCTCGCGTCGCCCTCTCCTCACCCAGGGCCTGAAGGAACTCGAGCATGCGACTCATGGGGACGTTCACGAAGCTTTTGGAGAGCGACTCCAACTCTGTATCGCGGTTGGGGAGTTTAACCCTCTTCATTGCGTAGGCGATGCCCGGGCTCAGTGGCTTGAAGCGGCTCAGTCCCTGTCCAGTGGGCTCGACCCTGCACACGGTCCCAAATCCACCACGACCGAGGTGCCCTCCTGCTGTAAAGTAGTCTTCGATGCATCCACGATGAATGACGGCAACGCCATCATAGCTATCCTGGATGTCAATGTAGCGTTTTCGAAGGGTCGCACTGGCCTCTCCCACTGTCCATGCAGGACGGGAGCAAAACCAGCTGGCAAATCCCTTCAACACTGTCTGCGCTAACAGGTAGCAATCCCTCTTCGAAGGAAGGAGTCCCTGCGCAACCACGCCGGTAAGAACCGGACTATCGCTGTAGTCAGGCAGCATGAGAATGGAGCGCGGCACAGGGAAACTAGATGGAACTAGACTCCGCTTGGAGCCAAAAGCTGACCTGTGGGTTCCGGGCACAATCGATTTGTGTCAGGGAGGAGAATCGCATACCATACCAGTGAGCCCAGAAGATCCACACATCTCCACGCGTCACCTGACCTGCCTCACGTTGAGCCAGCCAACGGTCTGGTTTGCTCTTGCGAAAGACCTAGACGGGCAGCTGCCAATCGTGCCCTGGGCAGATTTGATAGGAGACGGATGCAACATGCAGTGGGTACGTACTGTTTTTAAGGCTGGCAACGTAGCGCCCAAGCCTATATCCAGGAAGCAGCAGCTTTTTGTCAGGTCAGGACTATACGACCCCATCAGCATCACAGCTAGTAGCACACCATGCTTACGGGGATACTCGAACTCTAGTAGGTTCAGCTTTCGGCTGCTGTTCCCATGCTACTCATCCGATGTTCAGAGATTCAGAGCTCAGTCAACTGCGTGAAAGTAAATGCTTCGTCTTTCCAAGCGCGGGAAGAAGCCTCCCGCTTCTGGGCGCACACCTTCGGACTCTGTGATGACGGTGGCACGTTCTCGGTGCACACCCTCGAACTCCGTGACGGAGGCACGTTCTCCTCTCGGATGAAGCTGTGCCTCAGTGCTGCAGTATGCTGCAGTCGTGGTGGCCCGAGCCGCGACATCCTTGGCCAAGAGTTGGTCTACGAACTTGCGCGCCTGCTCGGAGACACGGCGCCAGATCGAGGTGCTCAGGTTCAACTTGCTCTTGAAAACAGCATTGCGGACCTGCACCTCCTCCTCAAGCTTGCGGAGTCCAAACGGCATGTCTCCGACGAGGAGTGTGTGCACAATCAATCCCACCCCCCAAACGTCCGAGCAGGCACCGCAGAGTCCGCACCAGGCTCCAGGAGAGAGCCAACGCAGTGTGCCCCCAGGAGCAACATCGTGGAGGTCCGTTGCGCTGGACTCTTGGATCTTTTCGGGCAGCACCCAAGCCAAGCCCATGTCGAAGAGCTGTACGTTCCCTGGCTGGTCAATATTTCGGACTGTACGGACAAAGCCAAAGTTGTCCGGTTTAACATCACGATGCACGGCTCCAGCCACACGATGTAAGTAGTGCACTGCCGAGAGCATCTGCTGCGCCAAGTCTGCGCAGGTGCGCTCGGGAACTGCTGTCTTCATGGCGGTTATCCAACCTTGCAGCATAGGCCCCTCCAGAAGGTTCATGACAATGTAGTATGCCTTGCTGCATGTCCAAGACTCCAAGACCCTCATGAGGGCCACGCGAGAGCACGTCACACGCAATCTAGATTCCGGGCGACGTGGCCCTCTCCTCACCCAGGGCCGGAAGGAACTCAAGCATGCGGCTCATGGGGACGTTCACGAAGCTCTTGGACAGCGATCTCGGTTGGGAAGTTTCACCTTCTTCATGAAGGGTCAAACTTCCCAACCGAGATCCAGAACTTGAGTCGCTGTCCAACAGCTTCGTGAAAGTCCCCATGAGCCGCACTCGATCCTGCACACGGTCCCAAATCCAACACGACAGAGATGCCCTCCCTCTGTAAAGTAGTCTTCGATGCATCCACGATGAATGACGGCAACGCCATCATAACTCTCCTGGATCTCAACGTAGTAACGTTTTCGAAGGGTCGCACTGGCCTCTCCCACTGTCCACGCAGGACGGGAGCAAAACCAGCTGGCAAATCCCCTCAACACTGTCTGCGCCAACAGGTAGCAATCCCTCTTCGAAGGAAGGAGCCCCTGCGCAACCACGCCGGTAAGAACCGGACTATCGCTGTAGTCAGGCAGCATGAGAATGGAGCGCGGCAGCGCGGCACAGGGAAACTAGATGAAACTAGACTCCGCTTGAAGCCAAAAGCTGACCTGTGGGCTGGGAACTGTGTTGGATTGTTCGGGATCGTTCGGGATCCTTCGGGACTGGGTTGGATCGTTCGGGACTTCGTCTCGCTAGCACTGCTCTCGGCTCTTTTTTCTTCGCGCGTCGTGCTCCGAGGCGCCGTCTCCAGCTGTACAGCTCCAAGATAAGGCAACAATGCAACGGCACTGTTTAGGAATGTGCAATGATGCCCGGGCGAGGAAGCTTTGCGGACGCGGCAACCACAGTGTGCCCAAGTAGCATGTTTCCGTGGCTCATCATCCGAGTTCCTTTCGACCTCTTAGGGCCTTTGGTCTCCCTGTCTCAAAGGATGCATAGGATGCGTCAGGGAGGAGAATCGCAAACCATACCTTCAGTGAGCCCAAAAGATCCACACATATCCACACGTCACCTGACCTGCCTAATCATGAGCCAGCCACCGGTATGGTTTGCTTCTGCGAAGGCTCTAGATGACTCTAGATGGCATCTGCCAATCGTCGGGCAATTTTGCCCTGGGCAGATTGGAAAGGAGAAATATGCAACATGCAGTGGGCACGTACTGTTTCGTAGGCTGGCTATATCCAGGAAGCAGCAGCTATTTGCTCAGGACCACACGACCCCGTTAGCATCACAGCTAGTAGCACACCATGCTTGCGGGGATACTCGAACTCTAGTAGGTTCAGCTTTCGGCTGCTGTTCCCGTGTTACTCATACAATTTTCGACGCTCAGTCAACTGCATGAAAGTAAATACTTCGTCTTCCCACGCGCGGGAAGAAGCCTCCACACTTCTGGGTGCACACCTTCGGACTCTGTGGTGACGGTGGCACGTTCTCGGTGCACGCCCTCGAACTCCATGACGGAGGCACGTTCTCCTCTCGGATGAAGCTGTGCCTCAGTGCTGCAGTCGTGGTGGCCCGAGCCGCGACATCCTTGGCCAAGAGCTGGTCTACAAATTTGCGCGCCTGCGCGGAGACGCGGCGCCAGATCGAGGTGCTCAGGTTCAACTTGCTCTTGAAAACAGCATTGCGGACCTGCACCTCCTCCTCAAGCTTGCGGAGTCCAAACGGCATGTCTCCGACGAGGAGTGTGTGCACAATCAATCCCACCCCCCAAACGTCCGAGCAGGCACCGCAGAGTCCGCACCAGGCTTCAGGAGAGAGCCAACCCAGTGTGCCCCCAGGAGCAACATCGTGGAGGTCCGTTGCGCTGGACTCTTGGATCTTTTCGGGCAGCACCCAAGCCAAGCCCATGTCGAAGAGCTGTACGTTCCCTGGCTGGTCAATATTTCGGACTGTACGGACAAAGCCAAAGTTGTCCGGTTTAACATCACGATGCACGGCTCCAGCCACACGATGTAAGTAGTGCACTGCCGAGAGCATCTGCTGCGCCAAGTCTGCGCAGGTGCGCTCGGGAACTGCTGTCTTCATGGCGGTTATCCAACCTTGCAGCATAGGCCCCTCCAGAAGGTTCATGACAATGTAGTATGCCTTGCTGCATGTCCAAGACTCCAAGACCCTCATGAGGGCCACGCGAGAGCACGTCACTCGCAATCTAGATTGCGGGCGACGTGCTCTCGCGTGGCCCTCTCCTCACCCAGGGCTGGTGGGAACTCAAGCATGCGGCTCATGGGGACGTTCACGAAGCTCTTGGACAGCGATCTCGGTTGGGAAGTTTCACCTTCTTCATGAAGGGTCAAACTTCCCAACCGAGATCCAGAACTTGAGTCGCTGTCCAAGAGCTTCGTGAAAGTCCCCATGAGCCGCACTCGATCCTGCACACGGTCCCAAATCCAACACGACCGAGGTGCCCTCCCTCTGTAAAGTAGTCTTCGATGCATCCACGATGAATGACGGCAACGCCATCATAACTCTCCTGGATCTCAGCGCAGTAACGTTTTCGAAGGGTCGCACTGGCCTCTCCCACTGTCCACGCAGGACGGGAGCAAAACCAGCTGGCAAATCCCCTCAACACTGTCTGCGCCAACAGGTAGCAATCCCTCTTCGAAGGAAGGAGCCCCTGCGCAACCACGCCGGCAAGAACCGGACTATCGCTGTAGTCAGGCAGCATGAGAATGGAGCGCGGCAGCGCGGCACAGGGAAACTAGATGAAACTAGACTCCGCTTGGAGCCAAAAGCTGACCTGTGGGCTGGGAACTGTGTTGGATTGTTCGGGATGGTTCGGGATCCTTCGGGACTGGGTTGGATCGTTCGGGACTTCGTCTCGCTAGCACTGCTCTCGGCTCTTTTTCGTCGCGCGTCGTGCTCCGAGGCGCCGTCTCCAGCTGTACAGCTCCAAGATAAGGCAACAATGCAACGGCACTGTTTAGGAATGTGCAATGATGCCCGGGCGAGGAAGCTTTGCGGACGCGGCAACCACAGTGTGCCCAAGTAGCATGTTTCCGTGGCTCATCATCCGAGTTCCTTTCGACCTCTTAGGGCCTTTGGTCTCCCTGTCTCAAAGGATGCATAGGATGCGTCAGGGAGGAGAATCGCAAACCATACCTTCAGTGAGCCCAAAAGATCCACACATATCCACACGTCACCTGACCTGCCTAATCATGAGCCAGCCACCGGTATGGTTTGCTTCTGCGAAGGCTCTAGATGACTCTAGATGGCAGCTGCCAATCGTCGGGCAATTTTGCCCTGGGCAGATTTGAAAGGAGAAATATGCAACATGCAGTGGGCACGTACAGTTTCTTAGGCTGGCTATATCCAGGAAGCAGCAGCTATTTGTTCAGGACCACACGACCCCGTTAGCATCACAGCTAGTAGCACACCATGCTTGCGGGGATACTCGAACTCTAGTAGGTTCAGCTTTCGGCTGCTGTTCCCATGCTACTCATACAATTTTCGACGCTCAGTCAACTGCGTGAAAGTAAATACTTCGTCTTCCCACGCGCGGGAAGAAGCCTCCACACTTCTGGGTGCACACCTTCGGACTCTGTGGTGACGGTGGCACGTTCTCGGTGCACGCCCTCGAACTCCATGACGGAGGCACGTTCTCCTCTCGGATGAAGCTGTGCCTCAGTGCTGCAGTCGTGGTGGCCCGAGCCGCGACATCCTTGGCCAAGAGCTGGTCTACAAATTTGCGCGCCTGCGCGGAGACGCGGCGCCAGATCGAGGTGCTCAGGTTCAACTTGCTCTTGAAAACAGCATTGCGGACCTGCACCTCCTCCTCAAGCTTGCGGAGTCCAAACGGCATGTCTCCGACGAGGAGTGTGTGCACAATCAATCCCACCCCCCAAACGTCCGAGCAGGCACCGCAGAGTCCGCACCAGGCTTCAGGAGAGAGCCAACCCAGTGTGCCCCCAGGAGCAACATCGTGGAGGTCCGTTGCGCTGGACTCTTGGATCTTTTCGGGCAGCACCCAAGCCAAGCCCATGTCGAAGAGCTGTACGTTTCCTGGCTGGTCAATATTTCGGACTGTACGGACAAAGCCAAAGTTGTCCGGTTTAACATCACGATGCACGGCTCCAGCCACACGATGTAAGTAGTGCACTGCCGAGAGCATCTGCTGCGCCAAGTCTGCGCAGGTGCGCTCGGGAACTGCTGTCTTCATGGCGGTCATCCAATTTTGCAGTGTTGGCCCCTCCAGAAGGTTCATGACAATGTAGTATGCCTTGCTGCATGTCCAAGACTCCAAGACCCTCATGAGGGCCACGCGAGAGCACGTCACTCGCAATCTAGATTGCGGGCGACGTGCTCTCGCGTGGCCCTCTCCTCACCCAGGGCTGGAAGGAACTCAAGCATGCGGCTCATGGGGACGTTCACGAAGCTCTTGGACAGCGATCTCGGTTGGGAAGTTTCACCTTCTTCATGAAGGGTCAAACTTCCCAACCGAGATCCAGAACTTGAGTCGCTGTCCAAGAGCTTCGTGAAAGTCCCCATGAGCCGCACTCGATCCTGCACACGGTCCCAAATCCAACACGACCGAGGTGCCCTCCCTCTGTAAAGTAGTCTTCGATGCATCCACGATGAATGACGGCAACGCCATCATAACTCTCCTGGATCTCAGCGCAGTAACGTTTTCGAAGGGTCGCACTGGCCTCTCCCACTGTCCACGCAGGACGGGAGCAAAACCAGCTGGCAAATCCCCTCAACACTGTCTGCGCCAACAGGTAGCAATCCCTCTTCGAAGGAAGGAGCCCCTGCGCAACCACGCCGGCAAGAACCGGACTATCGCTGTAGTCAGGCAGCATGAGAATGGAGCGCGGCAGCGCGGCACTTGGAAACTAGATGAAACTAGACTCCGCTTGGAGCCAAAAGCTGACCTGTGGGCTGGGAACTGTGTTGGATTGTTCGGGATGGTTCGGGATGCTTCGGGACTGGGTTGGATCGTTCGGGACTTCGTCTCGCTAGCACTGCTCTCGGCTCTTTTTTCGTCGCGCGTCGTGCTCCGAGGCGCCGTCTCCAGCTGTACAGCTCCAAGATAAGGCAACAATGCAACGGCACTGTTTAGGAATGTGCAATGATGCCCGGGCGAGGAAGCTTTGCGGACGCGGCAACCACAGTGTGCCCAAGTAGCATGTTTCCGTGGCTCATCATCCGAGTTCCTTTCGACCTCTTAGGGCCTTTGGTCTCCCTGTCTCAAAGGATGCATAGGATGCGTCAGGGAGGAGAATCGCAAACCATACCTTCAGTGAGCCCAAAAGATCCACACATATCCACACGTCACCTGACCTGCCTAATCATGAGCCAGCCACCGGTATGGTTTGCTTCTGCGAAGGCTCTAGATGACTCTAGATGGCAGCTGCCAATCGTCGGGCAATTTTGCCCTGGGCAGATTTGAAAGGAGAAATATGCAACATGCAGTGGGCACGTACAGTTTCTTAGGCTGGCTATATCCAGGAAGCAGCAGCTATTTGTTCAGGACCACACGACCCCGTTAGCATCACAGCTAGTAGCACACCATGCTTGCGGGGATACTCGAACTCTAGTAGGTTCAGCTTTCGGCTGCTGTTCCCATGCTACTCATACAATTTTCGACGCTCAGTCAACTGCGTGAAAGTAAATACTTCGTCTTCCCACGCGCGGGAAGAAGCCTCCACACTTCTGGGTGCACACCTTCGGACTCTGTGGTGACGGTGGCACGTTCTCGGTGCACGCCCTCGAACTCCATGACGGAGGCACGTTCTCCTCTCGGATGAAGCTGTGCCTCAGTGCTGCAGTCGTGGTGGCCCGAGCCGCGACATCCTTGGCCAAGAGCTGGTCTACAAATTTGCGCGCCTGCGCGGAGACGCGGCGCCAGATCGAGGTGCTCAGGTTCAACTTGCTCTTGAAAACAGCATTGCGGACCTGCACCTCCTCCTCAAGCTTGCGGAGTCCAAACGGCATGTCTCCGACGAGGAGTGTGTGCACAATCAATCCCACCCCCCAAACGTCCGAGCAGGCACCGCAGAGTCCGCACCAGGCTTCAGGAGAGAGCCAACGCAGTGTGCCCCCAGGAGCAACATCGTGGAGGTTCGTTGCGGTGGACTCTTGGATCTTTTCGGGCAGCACCCAAGCCAAGCCCATGTCGAAGAGCTGTACGTTCCCTGGCTGGTCAATATTTCGGACTGTACGGACAAAGCCAAAGTTGTCCGGTTTAACATCACGATGCACGGCTCCAGCCACACGATGTAAGTAGTGCACTGCCGAGAGCATCTGCTGCGCCAAGTCTGCGCAGGTGCGCTCGGGAACTGCTGTCTTCATGGCGGTCATCCAACCTTGCAGTGTTGGCCCCTCCAGAAGGTTCATGACAATGTACATGCTTTGCGGCATGTCCAAGACCCTCAGAAGATTTCGCGTCACGTGCTCTCGCGTCGCCCTCTCCTCACCCAGGGCCTGAAGGAACTCGAGCATGCGACTCATGGGGATGTTCACGAAGCTTTTGGAGAGCGACTCCAACTCTGTATCGCGGTTGGGGAGTTTAACCCTCTTCATTGCGTAGGCGATGCCCGGGCTCAGTGGCTTGAAGCGGCTCAGTCCCTGTCCAGTGGGCTCGACCCTGCACACGGTCCCAAATCCACCACGACCGAGGTGGCCTCCCTCTGTAAAGTAGTCTTCGATGCATCCACGATGGATGACGGCAACGCCATCATAACTCTCCTGGATGTCAATGTAACGTTTTCGAAGGGTCGCACTGGCCTCTCCCACTGTCCACGCAGGACGAGAGCAAAACCAGCTGGCAAATCCTCTCAACACTGTCTGCGCCAACAGGTAGCAATCCCTCTTCGAAGGAAGGAGCCCCTGCGCAACCACGCCGGCAAGAACCGGACTATCGCTGTAGTCAGGCAGCATGAAAATGGAGCGCGGCAGCGCGGCACAGGGAAACTAGATGAAACTAGACTCTGCTTGGAGCCAAAAGCTGACAGGCTGACCTGTGGGCTGCTGTTGGTTTGGGGTTCCAGGCACAGTCGATTTGTGATAGGAGACGCCAAGTACTGCGACAGCGTCTCAGAGACATGCTGATCCGGGAAGCCAGGCTGCTGCTGAATCCGATCTGGGCCATGGTGACTCACCAAGGACTTGGCAGCCTGACTTGGTGAGGACCAAACATGCCCCTACTGCAGCAGGAGCCCCTAAAATTCAACCCGAGCCAGAAAAGGCCAAGTTGCTGTGCAAGGTCGGCCGGCTCGGCGGCCTTTTGCCTCTCTCCATTCGCCTGCCGAAGTGTCGAGCTCACGGGCATCGAGGCTCAGTGAAAACACAATGGTCCAGAGTCCAGACTTACTGACAAGACTCATCCAGGGCTACAAATTGACGCGTTGGAATGCTCAGATACGGAGGGTGTAACTGGCAGACAGAAGCTAAAGCCGAGGCAAGCTGAGGACTACGCGTCTCGCCTGGCGGAATGGAGTACCCATCTAGCCAACAAGCGACTTTTGGCAGCTCAGCACCATCCACGTAAGAGGTCCTTGGCTCCATGGCTTACAGCTTCGGGACCAAGCGTTGAACCTTGGGATGTTCCCCCTGAAACAAACAGTCCTCAATGGGGATTATGATAGGGAATACTAGAACCCCTGTTGAGGACTGTTAGTATAAGGGTGAACATCCCAAGTTGAACCTTTGAACAGCAGAGAACAGCCGGGCTGCTGGACGGGACGCTGCAGGGTTCTTGGCAGCTCCGCCTACGCAAGCTCCGTCCTACATTGGCCATGGAACCCTTTTCGAAACTCGACTTGGCTGACTGCCAGAAGACGCGCCTCCCTAAACCCCGAACCGTACTTAAATCCTCCTCTGAAACCTAAAAAAACACTTGAAATCCTCTTCTGGAACCTTCAAAGTACCTTATATCCTTGAAACCTAAGTAAAGCAAAGTTCCTCGATCCAGCCTGGGCTGCTGGAGGCCCACTGCGGTTCGCATCCTTTGGTGCACTTCTTGGATCTGGAACCTCACAGGTCGGTGTGTGTCATCTGCACTCATAAGAGCATTGCATACGCATTAAATGCAAAAGAAAACAAAGCATGTGTACACATACACATATGATGTAGAGTTGTCTATATGTATATATCTGTGTGTGTGTGTGTCATAACTCATAACCCCCCCTTCCCCCCCATGTTAACGCATCCATCCCTGGGATTTCCCCGTCCGGCGGCACAAACCGAAAACCGGGAAAATCGACCATAATCGACCCACTGCTGACTTTGTGGGTGCAGGGTTAAGGGTTGAAATCGGAACCAGTACCGTATAGGTTGTCGGTCGTTCGCGATCCTTCGGGGTATTTCGGGATCGTTCGGGACTGTGTTGGATTGTTCGGGATCCTTCGGGATCGTTCGGAAACGTTCGGGACTGGGTTGGATCGTTCGGGACTTCGACTCGCTAGAACTGCTCTCGGCTCTTTGTTCTTCGCGCGTCGTGCTCCGAGGCACCATCTCCAGCTGTACAGATCCAAGTAAGACAAGGCAACAATGCAACGGCACTGTCTAGGATTCTGCAACGATGGCCGAGGAAGTTCTGCGGACGCTGCAACCACACTGTGCCCAAGTAGCATGCTTCCGTGGCTATCCGAGTTCCTTTCGACCTCTTGGGGCCTTTGGTCTCCCTGTCTCAAAGGACACCATGCTTGCGGAGATACTCGAACTCTAGTATGTTCGGCTTTCGGCTGCTGTTCCCATGCTACTCATCCGATGTTCAGCGCTCAGTCAACCGCGTGAAAGTAGATGCTTCGTCTTCCATGTCTTCCCACGCGCGAAGAAGCCTCCACACTTCTGGGCGCACACCTTCGGACTCTGTGGTGACGGTGGCACGTTCTCGGCGCACACCCTCGAACTCCATGACATAGGCACGTTCTCCTCGCGGATGAAGTTGTGCCTCAGTGCTGCAGTATGCTGCAGTCGTGGTGGCCCGAGCCGCGACATCCTTGGCCAAGAGCTGGTCTACAAATTGGCGCGCCTGCGCGGATCAGGTTCAACTTGCTCTTGAAAACAGCATTGCGGACCTGCACCTCCTCCTCAAGCTTGCGGAGTCCAAACGGCATGTCTCCGACGAGGAGGGTGTGCACAATCAATCCCACCCCCCAAACGTCCGAGCAGGCACCGCAGAGTCCACACCAGGCTTCAGAGAGCCAACCCAGTGTGCCCCCAGGAGCAACATCGTGGAGGTCCGTTGCGCTGGACTCTTGGATCTTTTCGGGCAGCACCCAAGCCAAGCCCATGTCGAAGAGCTGTACGTTTCCTGGCTGGTCAATATTTCGGACTGTACGGACAAAGCCGGTTTAACATCACGATGCACAGCTCCAACCACACGGTGCAAGTAGTGCACTGCCGAGAGCATCTGCTGCGCCAAGTCTGCGCAGGTGCGCTCGGGAACTGCTGTCTTCAGGGAGGTCATCCAACCTTGCAGTGTTGGCCCCTCCAGAAGGTTCATGACAATGTAGTATGCTTTGCGGCATGTCCAAGACTCCAAGACACTCATGAGGGCCACGCGAGAGCACGTCACGCGGAATCTAGATTCCGGGCGACGTGCTCTCGCGTGGCCCTCTCCTCACCCAGGGCCGGAAGGAACTCAAGCATGCGGCTGAAGCTCTTGGACAGCGACTCCAGTTCTGGATCTCTGTTCGGAAGTTTCACCCTCTTCATGGCGTAGGCCATGCCCGGGCTCAGTGGCTTGAAGTGGCTCAGTCCATGTCCAGTGGGCTCGACCCTGCGCACGGTCCCAAATCCACCTCGACCGAGGTGCCTTCCCTCTGCAAAGTAGTAGCGCGGCACAGGGAAACTAGATGAAACTAGACTCCGCTTGGAGCCAAAAGCTGACAGGCTGACGTGTTAACGTACTGCGACAGTGTCTAAGAGACGCAGAAAGAGGTCGTTGGGACTTTGCGGTGCAGCTGAGACATGCTGATCAGGGAAGCCAGGCTGCTGCTGAATCCGATCTGGGCCATCACTGGGTGACTCACCGACTTGGCAGCCTGACTTGGTGAGGACCAAACATGCCCCTACCGCAGCAAGAGCCTAACATTCAACCCGAGCCTTCTAGAAAAGAGGCCAAGTTGCTGTGCAAGGTCTGTCGGCCCGGCGGCCGTTTGTCTGACCCTCTCCATTCGCCTGCCAAAGAGTCGAGTCGCTCACAGGCGTCGAGGCTCATTGCAACAGCAAGGTCCAGCTTACTGAGTCGTGTCGTCCAGGGCTACAAGTGAAATAACGCGCTGGCAGCAAGACGAACTCAAAGCGGCGCGACAGCAGCTACTGACCTAATCCGACCTACTTTGCTTAGATACGCAGGGTGTTTAACTGGCAGAAGCCAAACACGAGGCAAGCTGAGGCCTACGTGACTCGCCTGGCGGAATGGAGTAGCCATCTAGCCTACAAGCGACTTTGGCAGCTCAGCACCTGGAGTGTGACGTCGGTGCTTTAGACTCTGCACCGGCTGGGTCCACGTAGGAGGTCCTTGGCTCCATGGCTTACAGCTTTGGGATCAAGCGTTGAATCTTAAAACGGCAGAGAACAGCCGGGCTGCTGGACAGGAAGATGCAGGGCCCTCGACAACTCCGCCTGCGCAAGCTCCGTCCAACCCTTTTTGAAACTCGACTTGGGTGACTGCCAGAAGACACGCCTTAACGAAGAAACCCTTTGAACCCTAAACCCTAAACCGTATTCAAATCCTCTGAAAGACCTAAGTGAAGCCATGTTCCTCGATCCAGCCTGGACTTCTGGAGGCCCAGCTACGGATCGCATCCTTTGTTGCACTTCTTGGATCTGGAACCTGACAGGTCGGTGCAAGTCATCTGCACTCATAAGAGTATTGCATACGCGTTAAAATACAAAAGATAAAAGTATGTGTACACATACACATATATTGTGTATTTGTACGTATGTATGTGTGTGTGTGTGATAACCCCCCCCCCCATGTTAACGCGTCCATCCCTGAGACTTCCCCGTCCGGCGGCACAAGCCGAAAACCCGGAAAATCGACCATAATCGACCCACTGGGGAGGTTTGGGGTTCAGGGTTGAGGGTTTAAATCGCGTAGGTTGCCGGTCGTTCGCGATCCTTCGGGATCGTTCGGGACTGTGTTGGATCGTTCGGACTACTTTTTTAGCAGTGCAAAATCTCGGCCATTAGGGCAAATCCGGCCGGTAGCTTTTCAGGAATACAAAAAAATGTTTCTGAAAAGTAATGCAAGATTTTGACCAATGATCCTGCGCAAAAGGGATCATCCTAGCAACAAGCTTTCGCAATCACAACCCATAGAACCCACAATGAATATCGCACGCCAGACTACCACCATAGATCTGCATACAGACACGCCCAGAGTTGCTTCTGAAATGTACAAATCAACCGAGATTCGAATACGTAAAGAGCGTTGGGGGTGACCTACCTGCAATCCCTGCTTCGCATCGATCGTCTCACCAATCGTTTTCAAGTGACATTGACCTTCCAATGAGAACCCCCCGTGACGCTTCAAGTCGGAAACCTTGAGAAGCTGCCGACCTCACATGCTCCATACTGTTCTGGAGAGATCGTCGACTTTGAACGACGCCTGGCTTTCGATTGCATCAAACATCATACATGCTTTCAAGAGCTCCAATCCGATTGGAGACATAGCTAGGCGCATGTCCAGATCATTTTGTCTGCCCCATGCGAGCGCTGTCGATCATGAGGTTGAAGATCAGTTTGCTCGCTGTCGATCATGATCATGGGGTTGAAGATCAGCTTCAGTGACGTTGTTGTCCGCGGGCATCTGCATCAGCCGCCGTCACCGTGTCTTCGACCCGACCAGAATCAGGCAACCGACTATTGCCTGGCGCGTGCCTCAGCTGAGCATCGAACATCGTCGAACCATCCTTGCCCAATCCGCTCAAATCCCTGCTGGCCTTCTTGCCTTATCCGCCTTCTCCCGTGCCCCCCCCCTTCAAGGCCAAGAAGCTGCCCGTGCCTGTGCCAGAGCCGACTGTCCTCTCATAAGTGCAAGTCTTTGCAAGATTGCTACCGTTCACTTTGAAAGCACGAAAGCACGACAAGAACGCTTGTCGTGAGACGGCACAAGCACAGAAGTGAAAAGCCTGAGGCGAACTGAACCAAACTGGAAATACAGGAACTCACGCCATGCTTGTTCACCTTCCCAAGATGTCCTTTGGGAGCAGCAGCGGACATGTCAGATTGCGTTGCCTGGCACGATGCTCGTGGCTCAAGCTTGGGAGTTTGCCTTCAGTAGGTGAGCGGTGAAAGAAGGTGAACCTGAAGCATCTCCTTTTCCAAGTTGATAGCCATTCTCTTGTGTGCAAATCTCAGGTCGAAGATGTACACATCTGGCCAGAAGGACTGGCCTGAACCCTCCGACTTCTACAATAGTTTTGTCCGACGCACGCGAAATCACTCGAATGTGACGGTTGCGCAGATGTACATCCAAGCCCATGCCTGAGCAGCGTGCAGAAAGCGAATCGTTGCTGCCTCGGAGGCAGTCCTGCCAGCGGATCAGCACAGTACAGCACGGCAGCACTATCAGAAGGCGATTCTCCAAAGCTGTGACCCAGAATGCCCAGGCTGTCCTTTGATCTTCTTCTATCTGCATCAGCTTGGGCAGCCTAAGGGGCGTTCTGTGAAACACTGAGCAACTGGCAAAGCTGCACCTAACAAATGACAAAGGCACTGTGGAAGCAACACCGAGGCGAAAGAGCGGATCACTGCATGCGCCTGGGCCTGGACGGGTGCGACACAGCTGTGAGCTACATCCGCCAAAGCTAGGCCGTAGGAGTCTGACAGCTCACGGTACTCCCTGATTCTCTTCTCAGCCCTTGTTTAGGTACCTTTTTGTCTCCTGGAATAGGTACCTGGCCGAGCCGACCGGCATCCGGGAGCGAACGGTGCGACGGGACCAGGCAGCATTGACCCCTCCCCAACCCACCAAGCAGCTGGCTTTCCCGGGGCACCCCCCCTAACCAACCGCTGTCTGGCAGCGGACGATGCGCCAGGACCAAGAAACCTTCTTGGGCCAGCCACAGGGCGTGGTCTCTAAATCTGCCCCTCAATCCCGCTTGTCTTGCCGGTTGTCGCGGCTCCCCTCTTTGTCTTTTCGCTCCCATGCTGCTCGTCCCGCCCGGCAACAGCGCCCTCCCGCTGCCCTGACTGGCCCTCTCCCAGATGCTGACTCCCCACCACTGCTCCATACTGCTCCTTCCTCCCCCATGCCCATGCCCCCCCATCCCACCCCACTTCCGCCAGGCGAACTGTGGACTGGCGCTAGCGGTTAGATTAAACTAGAACAAGTTGAGCTACTCGAAATGTAAGCTGCCTCCTTACATTGCTAAACGGATTGAACGGATTTATGCTTTCAATGGCTATGCTCAAGTATTCCATCCAGTTCGCCTTGCTGAGTGTTTGGTCACCTCGTCCTCTGGTCTCGCGAAGGCGCCTTTGCACCTCCACGAATCACGGCAGCTACCCCATACCAGCATGCAATCAGCTCAGTTCATGAAACCCTGCTGATGAAACCATGTCACTAAACATGCTCCTGTATACATGTTGACATGGGGTGCTAACGCACACAGGAACAGCAAACGCTCTACAAGAACATGCAAGACCGCTTGGACAGCTGGAAGCCACCAGCATCTTGCCTCCTCAATACGACCCCGCAGCTCATCACAGGCACCCAGCGCAGCCTGCCACTTCTTACAGTGTTCTTACAGTGTATACAGTGTGTACCCCAGCCATCTCCAGCCCCATGCCAAGTCCGAGGGACTTGAGAAACAAGCAGCAACGCCTCGACATCCAAAGCGGCAGAACTCACACGAAGTTTGGCCTTCAACTCCTGAGCTTCCACACAAAGGGATGGCATGGGAACCCACTCGCCAACAACATGACTCAACATGACTCAACGGTGCATGGCTCCAATCCAAGCAACCTGATGGAGCTGTGCTTCCTGTCATGTTACCGGTGATTCTCACCCAGGCTGATGCATGCAGGATCATGCAGGCAACTGGCGACTGCCAGCAGAAACCCATGTCCTCCTCAGCCTTGAGCTGCATGGATGCCGCACGGCCAAGATCACCTTGCAGCAGTGAACGTCCGACTTCACGTACCTGATCAGAAACGACACTCAAAGCTTAAAACCCGAAGCTAACTGGACACAAACTTAGTGGCTTCTTCGGTTCGGTGAGGCAAACAAGAATGTGGGAGACACACGCGATGGTGAATGCTAGGTTTCTGTCACCGACGTATTCTCGAACATTTGCCAGTCGGGACATGCGAGACAGCCCTTTCGGCTCTGTGGAGGTCGTGCTCAGGCTTTTGGAGGCCTGGAGGTCCGAACACAAAACGTCAATTATCCCCAGTAGTGTACTGCACTCAACTTTCCCATGCAACACTGCTGCATTTTCTCTTGCGGCAACAGGTATCAAGGTAGCCTCTAGCTGGGTTTTTCGTGCCAGGCAACAAAGCGAAGACTCTAACTTAGCAGTCAGAGAGAACCGCAACAGCAGAGCCTAGGCATAGACCCCAATCCGGGGCATAGACCCCTATCCTGTTCTGATAGGGGTCAATCCGTGACTTGCGCGTGGCAATTTTTTCCAACCCATCATGCGAGCATTGTGTTTGCAAATGCTTCCTACTTCGAACCCATCATGCGTGTGTTGTGCTTGCAAATGGGGAGTGGGGGGGGGCCCCCCGCTTGTTAAGCCGTGCAAGCTTGCTTCAGGCATATTTTTTCTAACCCATCATGGGAGCATTGTGTTTGCAAATGGGGGAGGGCTGCGCCCCAACCTCCCCGCTTTTTCTTGTTTCGAACCTGTGTCGCGTTTGCAAAAGGGGCCTCAAAACCAGAAATCCCGAAGGCCTAACCCTAAAAAAGCCTTAAACCCTAAACCCTAAACTCTAAACTTAGGATGTTCCCCCTTTTACTCTACTCCCTATGAAGGACTGTTAAGAGAAGTGGGAAACATCCCAACCCTAAACCCTAAAAAAAACCTAATCCTAAACCCTAAAACCCTTGAACCGTAGACCCCAAAAACCCCTAAACCCTAAACCCTAAAAACCCTAAAAACCCTAAAAACCCTAAAAACCCTAAAAACCCTAAAAACCCTAAAAACCCTAAACCCCCCTAAACCCTCAAAATCCCTAAGCTCTAAACCCAAAAAACCTTAAAGCCCCAAAATCCCTAAAAGAACCCTCAGCCTGAACCCGAACAAACGCCTAAACCCTAAAACCCCCTGAGCCAACAACCCCTAACAACCCCTGAGCCCTAAACCCAAAAAAAACCCTAAACCCTAAAACCCTTAAAGTCTAAATCCAAAAAACCCTAAACCCTAAAAACCCCCAAGCCCGAAATTACCCTAAACCATAAAAGCCATCACCAATACCACAACCACCACAACCACCAATATCCGCACCGCACCTTCGCCTCCCGTACCCCCTCCAACATGAGCGATTCCCCGTGAAACAATCCTTCGAAAACCTCCGAAATCTCTAGAATCGTTGAAGTACGACCCCACGCGCCCAAGTCTTGATAGAATCAAGTTTGGCTGAGTTCTAGACCCATTTCGACACTCGTCACATTTGCACCACGCCAAAAGCGCGCTTCCGCACGGCAAGCAAGAACATGTCCGGGGCTCGCCACACATTTACATAATCATCATGATCATGATATTCACCATGAATATGAAGATTTATACTAGGGTAAGATGAAGGTGCGCATATTAAAAAAAAGCATGCTGATGATGATGGTGATGATGGCGACGATGATGGTGATGATGGTGATGATGGTGATCATGGTGATGATGGTGATGACGGTGATGATGGTGATGACGGCGGTGACGGCGATGATGGTGATGACGGTGATGATGGTGATGATGATGATGGTGATGATGATGGTCATGACGGTGATGATGGTGATGATGGTGATGGTGATGATGGCGAAACAGGTCTGAAGATGTAGGTGGTGAGAACGTGCATGAATACAGATACTGAGCGCTGTGACGACTTGATGATGACGACGACTCCAGTGGCCTGAAGATAATGATGATGCTGATGCAGAAGACAAACTGCAGCATTAACCCAAAACAGGCAGATAATGGCGGCAATGGTGCTAAGCCACCAAGCCACCAAGCCACCCAAGAAACACCCCCTTCCCTTCAAACAAGAGCAAACCATAACCCCCCCCCCACCAACCCGAACACCCATCCCCGACAAAAAACTGATGTCTCGCTTTGAAAACACCAAAGACCAACAATCAACAGCCCACGGTTTTCCAAACCATGTCCTACTACACTGTTAAAGCAAATACAACTCGAGTCTAGCTTGCTAGCTTGCATGAGGAGGTCAGGCCCGCAGGTCGCCTCCGGCAGGAGTAGCTCTGCTCCACCAGTATCTTGCTGCCGTCGAGCATCAGCATCGTGAAGAGCTGACTTCACCTCAACAAAACATCAGGCTATTCTTTCCAAAAACTTCAAACCAAGAAGCAACGGTAAATAACATGGCACGGGTAACAGAATGCAACAAGTCACATCCGACAGCACACCAAGAGAGCTTAAGAGTCGTCTCCGATACTCTTGAACGGCAGCCTGCACTTCTGCCAATCTTCTTGCAAGCCCTTGGTGCCACGCTCTTGCCCCAGCCCCAGGACGAAGCGATACTGGCGATTGCGATGAAGCGCCAGGGACCGAAGAGCTCGACGTCTTCAATGTCTTCAATCTGCGCCTATCTTCTGTGGCCGATGGACTCAGTTGCTCCTCTCGCCATCGACTGTCGACGCTGAGCCTCAGTTCATCGAGTTGGCACCAAACTCAATAGAGGCCGTTTGCAAGCTACCATCTTTCGGAACAGCACGCATGTATGTTTTCATTTCATCGATTTTGGAATCCAGCCTTCGAACGGAAAAAAATGGTTCGAGCCTCGCCACCCCCAAACAAACTGCTGATGCAGGTGAAGTTTTCTCTCAGGCGGCATTCCAGGGATACTCCGCACAGGATTCTCTGCGGGATTCCTTCTTGGGGTGGACACTCCAAGGATCTGTGGCGAAATTCTCTGCGCATGTGGAACCCCAGGCGATGAACTTCTAAGGTAAACTTTTCTGCCGCACACCGCGGGCGGGGAACAAGTTTTAAAATCAACAGATTCGAAGTATTTGTAACAGTTCACAAAAGTCTCGAAGATGTGAATTAAGTTCACAACTATTCTACAAACCATTGCCTGGGTATTTCCCATGAAGCCCTCATGAAAACTATCGCACGAAGCATGGGATAGGTTCAGACAGCCCAAGCATGCGAAAACGAAACTTGGGAGGCGATTGAAAACGATGATGCGATTGAAAAAACACATTAACAGTACCATATACTTAGAATTTCTTTGTATCTATACTCTACCTTTACTGCACGGTCCGGAGATGCAATAAAACAATATTATCAAAACATTAACAACTTGCCTCCAACCACCCTGAAGACAGCTTTCCCCAAAAGCTCGCAACCAGGACAACGCCATCACGTGCACCATAAGTGCACCATAAACTCACCCATAAAAACCTTCAAACAATGCCCGGAAAACTGCCGGCCCGAACCCCAGACCCCCTGACTGACGCTCCGGACTGGAACCCAAACCTGAAACGTGACCCGGTTACCCCCCAGGCCCTTCGGAGACCAGCCTAGAGGCCCTGGAATGCTGCCCACAATGGGGATCTTTGAACATACCCCGAATCCATGTTTAAAAGCAGTATAACAAACAAGCATTTAACAAAAGTATCTACGTTCCAAGTTTTGGAAGGTTCGATGGCCAGACAGCATGATACTTCACATTAGGTGTTTTCTGCCAGTGGGGGGGGGGGTTGGGGGGAACATCGCGCACATGCCGGTATCTGCTAGTTCTTTGAGGGCGATGGCTAGGTATGTTTCTGGGTATGTTACCAACTCTGTCAAATCAGATGATGCTAGAGCATCATGCAGCATCCGCCCTCTGCGGGTTTTCAGGCCAAGGCTTGCTTAGGGTCTGGCTTGAGGGTTACTGTAGGGTTTAGGGTTCGGGACCCAAAGCCCGCAAGCCCTAAGCTCAAACCCTGAAGACCCTAATCCTTAAAAGCCTATAAGCCCTAAAACCCCAAGCCCTGAAACCCTGGGCCCTAAAACCCCAAAACAACAGAGCCCGAAACCCGAAGCCCCAAATCCACGCCAGTACTTAGATCAACCCTACACGCTGAAACCCAAACCCTAAAACCCTAGGCCCTAGAAAGCTAAGCCCTAACACCCTAGAACCCTAAGCCCAAACTCGAAAACCAACTCACAGCCACACCACAGAACCGGGGGGAGAGGGGATCCCACGCGACCCAAAACCCCAAAACCCTACACCAAGCCCCACCACCGAAAACCACACCACAGGGGGAGGAAGGGGGTAACTTGACCATGGGGGGCCGCGGAGCGCGTGACACAAATGATGGTGCGCGTTCTGGTGCGCGATGTGCGTTCTCGCCCGCTAAACCCTAAGCCCGAAACTCCCGAAACTCCCGAAACTCCCGAAACCCCCCGAATTCGCCGATTTTAAAAAACCCTGAAATCCCAAACCCTAAAAGTGCTAAAAGCCCTAAAACCGTGAAACCCTAAACCCTTATAACCCAAAGCCCTAAACCCTAGGACCCTAAACCCTAAAACCAAAAATGTAACACCCTGAAGCTCCAAAGCCCAAAAATCCTACAAGTACTACAACACTAAACCCTTATAACCCTAAACCCCAAACCCTAAAACCAACCCCCGCCTACACCACCAGGGGGTGGGGAGGCCAGCCCCCAGGGGCCGGAGCACAACCATAAACATTACTCTGCCGCGTACAAGAGCACAAGAGCTCCACCAGAGCTCCAAATGTATTGAGAAGAGCACTCCAGGCCAAAAGCCACGAGGTGAGAGTGCCATGCATGATTTGCAACGCTGGACATGCAATTCCCCTCAAACAGTACAGTGCTTGGTGTCCCGTCCGCGCACCTTCCGTATGTGAAATTGTGTTCTCGCTTCGGTCCCATGCACTCTGGCTTGCATCGCTTCGTCTGGCCCCTTGAGTTCGCTTCATGTGTCCATTCTGGCGAATATAGCTCGCGTGCACAAGTAACAGCAATACTGTACTGCACGTGCAAGGCATGCAAGGAAGGATGATGTGCGCGTGGGCTCCTTCAGCCACGGACTGCAAAGGAACGTGGCTGGACTTTTTTCGGTGCAGATCACTCACAGTACTGCAACGTCTAAGCACCAGACGCTGGATTGCCTTGCCATGCAGCGGCCTCGACTGCAGCTTGTGCAGCAGAGCGCGCATCGGCGGCCATGAGCGCACGGGCAGAGGCAACCACGTGCGCAGACTGACCTGCACAAAAGGCTTCAGCCATTCAGCGTGCAAAGCAACTTGGGGGCAATGCAACTCGAACTGCGCAGAAGGATTCACATTGGCTGCCCAAGAGGCGAGGTCTTGAAAAGTCCACGGTGTCATGGCTGACTGCGCCTGACGTGCAGTACTTGTATCTTGTCATGATGTACGGAGGAAGTTGTTGTGGTCCCGCTTGGGTTGTGGCAGGCACATATCGGGGGCCGGATAGGGTCACAACAACCATCATGATTGAAAACATACTGGACACACAAACTGCGGCACTGGGAAACGACCATGATGAGATCGGTAAGAAATGTCAGCTGAAAAAGTGTTGTGTTTAAGATCGCTCAGACGTGGCAGCACGACGACACACACTCAAACGTCCAGCCTGAACTGCTCAACACCGCGGATTCGATCTGATCCTCAAGGCATCATGAGTCCCCTCATGTCCCCTCCATGCCATGCAGTGGAGTGCCTTCTGCCCTCAAGTTGAACTCCAACTACGCGTCTACAAACGCCAGGTCCTCTGCCGTGCTTGGCCTCAGTGACATCCTCTCACCACCTTGCTCATCCATAGCTGTTGCTTCCTCACCCACATTCGGCTCCTCGCGAGTGTGAAGATCATGAGTCACAATCTGGCGCGAGGCAAACACACCTATTACCACATGTTCAATTCTGTCTGTCCTGGCTGTCGGCCCAAACGGTCACATGTCCGATGTTGCAAGAATAGCCATCAGACACCTTCTGTTCTGCCGCCACACTTGTCGACGAGCCACCCACATCAAGAGAAGCAACAAGGTTGGTCTCTTGATTTTCTGCCTCAGGCGTGGTGAGGATGGCAGCTTCAGCAGCCAAACCGTCAGCTCTGGGTATTGCTCCTTCACTTGCTGCTGCTGTTGCCTTTAAATCGGTCCCCTCCTCCTGCTGCTCCTCCATCATGGCGACACTTTCCAAATACCACTAGCCAAGTGCTAGCCGATCATGCGAATGACGTTCCAGCCGGTCCAGTCCAACGATACTGCGTAGCCAACACCGCTGTCTGGCCCATCGAGGAGCACACATGTGCTGCACTGTAAAACTCTGTGTCGCCATGCTTTCATGGGACTGTCGGCGACTTAGTGATTTCTGGCTGAAATAGGAGGTGAGCTTATGCACAATTGCTCAGTTCTGCGCCTAAGCACAAAGCCCATGAACAAAACACATGAAGAAGATCATGCTATTCCCAATCGTGGAGTGTGAACTGCTGGCAACAAGCACGAGTCCAAGATTTCCATAGGTCTGAACCAGAACAAAAAAACCGAACAGCACGCTTCCGCTCATTGTTGAAACCCGAATCGCGGCCTGAGATGTGCTAGCCTGGTCATGGTCATTGCAGTCGATCCCAAGAAGGAGGTGACAGAGCAACATGGGCATGCTCGCAGCAAAAAGCAGAATGAAATTCGCCTCGAGAGTTGGCGCCGAAGACACGGAATTCAGCATCAGGCACGTGAAGTGTCCTGCCGGAGTGAGTTTCCAGTCGTGGTTGATTTACGGATTTGCATTCCCCAACTTGGAAATAAAGCACGACACTAAGCTGGCACCCCGCTTTGCTGCAAGCGCATGGGCGAAGCCTTCTACCAGCTGGATATCATTCCGACCCACTGAGATAAGTGCCGGCACATGCCTTCCCCTCCGCACCCCTCCTGAGGAAAAGAGGCCCGAGCGTTTAAGCCGTAAAGTAACAGGAAAGCCCCAAGCCTCCAGGTGAAGTAGGAACTGGTAGGCGACAATTTATAGAATTTGGGCAGTGGCGGAGGTGATGCCTTCAGGCAGCGCGATATCACGCCACCCCAAAATGGAAAGGAGCCCCGACCCCTCAAAGCCTCGCCCACGCCAGGATCTCCGCGCAACTTGCACTTGCTTCGCGCATCACATGTGTTATCGTAAAAAGTACACGTGGTTTCCTCGACGTGTTTTGCAAAGGGTCAAGGCGAAAAAGGCTTCTGCACCAGTCTAAAGAAGTCCTCCAGCAAATCATCTGTCAGCCTGTCAGCCTGGACGGTCTTAAGCCAGATGCAATGGAGATTGGCAATGTCTCTACTTGGCACTGCCTCGCAGACGATCTTCTGGACTTGACTGCGTAACACAGCGAAGCCTGGGCTGAGAGTCTCTTTCGCGGTGGGCTAAGGCAAAAGGATGACCAGCCTCGCCCGTCGCACACGAAGGCGGAAAAGACCGCCTCTTCAGTACTCGCAGCACTTTCACTGCGCACTCAGTCCTTGCAGCGGAACATTTCGGAACTCTCGGCCTCTAAGGATGAGTCAAGGCCACTGTGCTCTTCAAGGATATCGCGACTGGCATTGAATAGTCCTTCTCAAGTCCCAAGCACTGGTCATCGCAAGAGCACAGAAATTGCCGTCCCTCGCCTGCCGGGGCTGTTGTGCATGCAGGCGTGCAGCAGCCTGAACAAGATACATTTCTTGCATCCACACATGTTACAGGAGAGTTATGGAGAGTTGGCATCTCAAGATCGACTTCCTCGCTCTGTGCAGTCATGTGCGCAGTAGACTCAGTAGACCCTGAGGAATGATTTTGTGCAAGTCAAAGCTGGCTCGCACTCGCACAGACAATACCAACTTTATGATGCAAGCCAGCTTTGTGGCTGCTGTCTACGGTGGATATTCTGCATCACTGGAGCTGCCTGGCGACAGGGCGCTCCGAACGCAAAGCAAGACACACTACAAGACCGCTAATGATCCGCTAATGCGGCAGGGGCACCTTCATTCCCCAAGCCACCGGGCAAGACCTCTTAGGCATTTCGTAGGAGGCCAAACAAACTGTACTTGAGCTGAGAAACGTGTTCGAAAACTGTCTCCGTGCTTTGTGTCTACCCACAAAAAGTTCATGGCAACTGACAGTCTGCTCCTACCTCCCACTCGAACTCGAAGCGTTCGTACCATGTTTCCTGGGTCATGTGCCACAGAGCAATTCATGACCATTCCTACTTTAATTTGCAACACTGCGCTGCTGCACACATGGCCTCCTCGTCCTGGATGACCTCTTGCAGTGCCTTGCACATGAATTCACATGGAGCACATCCAGGAGGCATCCCTTGCAAGGCTTACCGTTGCAGTGTCGCTACGTCATCGAAAGCGGCCTCCCGACACAACTGGAACTCGTCTTGCACTCGAACCGTATCAAGAGAATTAGGCCTCCCCATGGCAGCAGATAGCATTGTTTTCAGAAATGGCTTGTTAAGCTCGCAGACGGGCAACTCTTCGATTGCTGGAAAATCCTGGTTGTGCCACAATCCAGCATGCTAAGTTTAGGCAGTCTTCCTGGGTTGTATGCGTAGGAACATGCACGGTCGGTAGATTCTCCGGACCTGTTCAGGAGCCTTGTATGCTAAAACTGCAACTACGGCTGACTGCTTGCGCACTGGCAGAAACTGCATGTTCAATGCGGCGAGCCTGAACGGATTCTCCATGGCAATAGCCTTTAGCACTCTCACCGTTTGCAGACTCAAAGGACTCAGATAGACTCAGACTCGCCAAAAAAAGAGCATCAACACTGCCACCGAGCTGCCACGTTGAGAAGGGCGACAAGAGTGGTGGAGAGCAAGCCTGGCTTTGCCGACGGAGCATATGGATGAGCGCGTCAGCAACTGCAATCGCGGGTGTCATGATATGGTTTATGAAAACATGCCGGCTCGACAGGAAAACAGGCAAGCGAAAATCAAGCGGTGCTGCGAATATTCCCCAGTCTTTGGATCTGAGCTCAGTTCAATCTGAGAAGGTCAGCATAGGCCAGAACATTTACACCCAACACTGAGACTTGCACCCAGGACAAGATGAAGGTAATATGGCCTCGTGGCCGCATTAATGCCATGAGGCTGTGACTGTCGAGCTTCATTGCCGCTCAGCAGCCCGAAGAAGAATGGATACAATTGGATGTTCACCTCAGCGCCCAATTGCGCAAGCCAGCGAAATGAAGATATGGTTCTGAGGCCAGAGCACGGCTCACTGATCTAAGGGTCGCCGGAGAGCGATAAGTTTTGAAGCCTTACTGCAGATTGGTGAACTTCACTGCGGTATGCTCCAAGTTCATATGAGACCAGGGATCGATGCCTTTGGCTCTTGTGCTGAGAAATTGTTGGAGAATTTATTCAGGCGTCCCCGTCCTGGCATCCCCTGCCTCCAAGGCCCTAGATCTAGGCCATTTCTGTGCCCAGTGGAAATTTCAAGGGGGGGGGGGGCGGCTCCAGGGGCGTGTAGGGGATGGGCGCATTGAAAGGAACCTCGGCATCCCCAACCCTCCGGCGATTGGGTTCTCCAGGTGACACCGGGGATTTCTGCATTGGCACTTATAGGAAGGCGAGTGGAACAGGAGCAGGAAAGCAAGAGGTCAACTACTAGCTTGCTTGCGGTGGAGGTGGTAGTAGGAGGGGCCGGAGCAGCAGAGCAGTAGAGAGCAGTAGGGAGCAGTAGGGAGTGGTAGGGAGTGGTAGGGAGTGGTAGGGAATAGTGGGAGTAGTGGGAGTAGTGGGAGTACTCCCGGGACTAGCCACGGGACATCGGGGGAGGGCGTAGGTGGTGTGCCCGGGGCGCAAGTAGTAGGAACTTTCTGGATTGGTAGAGATTTGATATTACCTGAACCGGGTTTGAAGCAGAGGCACAGCGACCCTCCTCCGATCCGGTTTGCAGACATGCTTCTCCACAGCATCCCGCAACATTCACGAACTGTTTTTCGCCTTTCTGCAATTTCTTCACACTCCATGATCAATGATTCCGACTGCCATTCTTCTAAGGTTTGGGTTTGTGCAGCCAACGCGCCAACCCCCTTTTCGTTTTCAAGATGGAGACATTCCGAATCGTACTCCGGTTTCAGGACTTTTAATCCCAGCTTTGCAAATCCTCAGAACGACCCAGAAGACGCTTTTGAGTTTAAAGAAGGTCCCCATAGGACCATTCCCCCAAATATTGACTGGTTAAACGGTGTGGCGAAGACTTGAGGCGAGGAGTTGGCATTTGAAGGTTGAAAAGTGCCTGCGTTTGACGCTGGGGCCCCAGCTCCAGAGCCTCTCAAAGTCCCGACAAAGAAACATGTTGTACTGATTGATGCGGCTTGCCTGCGGAGTGTGCAACATCGACCGTCGACAACCACATGCTTGGATCGCGGAAAGTGCGTGGCTTATTGAAAAGAAGCACCACCGGCATGACACAAAAAGCATCCAAAAGCATCCTTGCAAAGGCAGGGCCTCGTTTGCCGGCATGCCTGCAGCCTTCAGTTCCTGTCCAGGGAATGCGGTTCTGGATGTGGATGCGGGTGTGGGTGTGCAAGTCCGGACGTAGCCAAGACACTTGTTGGAAGCCTGTGATACGGAAGTTGATCACTCCCACGTACAAGCAATGACTTGAGATTTGGGCTACGGAAGCTAGACACACGCCGGAGCAGCACGCAGCAAGCGCAAACCAGGCCAGTTTTCGAGGGAGCAGGGAAAGGGGGGGGACCAGCGTCAAGCCGTCCAAGTTGTCTAACTCCGCTGAACCAAAACAGACAAACATGGCTGACCCTGTCAACCCTTGAGCTGCTGGACCCAAAGCCACAAACCCCTAATAACATCTAATAACCTACATGGGAGAGGGGGCTTCTTTTTGGGACCATTAAGTGATTGATGTTTTGATTTTCGTACCGTTTAAGGCACGAGATCGATTGTTGAATTGAACACTGGAGAGAGAAAGGTTGTAAACAACAACAACAATCGCAAGCTTCAAGGAGCTTGCTTTGGTGATGATGAGCGTCTTCGGCATCTACAATCTTTGCCGCGCATTGACTTCTGCTTCACTTGCAAGGTGATGGGCTTAGAATACTCCTAATGGTTCGAGACCCATCCTTCGGCAGGCTGGGACCCAAGGCGAAGTGGCTTTCTGTCCATGAACGATTTGTCGGCCCACATGTATACTGATGAGTTGGCTAGTCCAAGCTCAAACATGCAGCATGCAGCCTGTGGCTGATATCTGTTGACGCGATTTCTACGTCTTTGCATGTCACGCTCCGTTTTCCCGTCGGCCTCCGGGTCTTAACAGACCTTGAGACTCCAGGCGGGTGGGTTTGTTTGTCGTGACTACCCGCCAAGGAGGCTGCTTGTTGTGCTTGCTCTTTCTGCTATGCCTTTCCCTTTCCAGGTTGTACTTTCATTCCCCACCCTAGGTGTGGGGTTGTAGCTCCTCGCCCGCATCTCGTGGCCCACCGCGTATCCCACCGAGAATCCTGCAAGTGCACCCCAATCTTCTCCGGGACGTGCCCACCCCCACAGAACCCTGCAGAGCATCCCAGGAGTATCCCTGGAACATCCATGGCGAATCTAGAAGCAGATAGATCAGCTCGCTTCGGATCAGGCCAGGCTTCGCATTGGCCCGCCCAATTCAAGTCAAGCAGCTTTGGGCGTCAGATCCCAGGTTGGGGAAGCAGGTCTGTGGAACGGACCAGTGTCCAAACCTTTAAAACCCCAAACCCTCGACACTAAACCCTAAACCCCAAATCCTGGAGAGACTTGTCTGGTAAGTCTGCAAACTGTTTCCGATCCAGTCGAAATAAGAATGATATTAATACTACTGCAGCACCAATCATGAGTTCGTATATGTGCTGCGTTCTCTCGTTCAGTGCGTTCATTTGTTCGTAATCTCACTTCATTCTCTTATTCACTCCCTTTAACACTATCATTGTTAGGAATTATATGGGCCCCTATTTTACTTCTTTTACTGGGCCTTTAGTGATTACAAAATAAAGTGAATACTATTCTGACCGCACAGAAAAAGAAATGAATTTAGTGCGGCATTATTACTATTTCACGGCGGGGGGCAACAATGAGAATACAATGAGCCCCGCATCATAAGCATATAATTACTGTACTTCGCGGTTACTTTGTGCCCGGCGAGTGAAATTAATGAATTAAACACCATGACCCGATTCGAACTGTTTCCGATCCAGTCGGGGCCTTTACCACACCACCCACCCCTGCCACCACCCCACACCCCACACCCCCCCTCCCTTACTCCTCTCTATCCTTGTCTGGGCCCTGGCCCGGGCGGGTCGCGTACCGATAAAATTATGACCGTAGATGCCTTCAGCAACCATGCTTCACATAATGAACCGAGAAAGCGGAAATGACAAGCTTAGATGCCCTCAACACTCTTGCTTCTGACACGTTACACATCAGATGACCTGAAACATCAGATGACCTGAGATGCCTTCAACACCCATTTTTCCAAGGAGGAACAAAGAGTCTGTGGGTGTTGAATTGACATCATCGAAAGTCAAACTCTACCTTTTCCGAGATGTTTAGATTGAAAGCATCTGAAGCAATTTTGCTCTTTTCTGGGGAACTCTATGAGAAGCATGGGTTTTGAAAGCACCCAATGTCATCATATGCTATTGTTATTAGTCCTTGTTTTGGGGTGGCTTGCACGGTCACAGAGCATACATGTCACACAAAATTGACAAAGCCAAACCTTTTGGTCAGTCTTGGCTGCTGCTGCCACCGTCTCAAGCCAGGCGAGTGGGGGAAGGGGGGGGAGGGCGGGGGTCGCGAGGTTTCCGAATTGATTCTCGGGGTTTCCCGCATTGATCCAAAGTTGTCTCTGTCTGTCGTTCTCACCGTCTGCATGTCTGTCACTCGTCAGTCCACACCTCCGTGGCTTTATGCAGGCGGGCGAGGAGCCTCAGCCTGAGCACAACGGGATAGGGGACACTGCAGAGGAACTTCTGCTTTTCGTTTCGTTTCTTGGAAGCCGAGGCCCAAGCACAGTCGACCGGCCCTTCAGTTCTGCTTCCTCCACATTGGAATGCGGGAGAGGTCTCAAGACGTCCAACAGCTCTTGTGATGGGCTCTTCGCCATGCTTGGCCCAGGCGACGGACTAGCTTTCGAGCGTGGGGATGGCAGATGGCTGAAGTCTAAAGATGTCTAAAGTTCACACCTTAGTCATCCTGTTTGCCTTCCCCTTGCCTGCACAGGCTACAGTAAGCCATTGAACTCGAAAGCCTTGGCTGCGACTCTGCTTTCTTAGAGTCTCGTGATTACTTTCCTCCTAGGTGTCTGGGAAGCCCCGTTCTTGGGTGGCCCCGTCATGTCCAAGATATCACAGAACCTCCTACATGGCCTGGACTGCGTACACTTCTTAACATGTGAATGCCGAGGTTCTCGCATCTCGACAAATAAGGCTCTACAACAAGCCTTCGCAGTTGCACATCATGCCAGCCCCCCTCCTCAGGCCTCCACCAACTCCTTTTCGGCAGACACCCACGTGCAGAACTCTTGACCTATCAAAATCTCAACATGCACCTTGGCAGAAGTTCAGCTTCTAGGCCGGAAACGCAAACAAGAAACACCGAGCTTGATGCGGCTTCGCCCACGGCGAGGTACCAGAAAGAGTTCCTCCAGGATACCAACTACCAGCACAAGCAGTAACTAAGCAGTACAAGCAGTGTAAGTAGCACAAATAGTGCAAGTAGTCGTCGTCGTCGTAGTCGTTGTCGTCGTTGTCGTCGTCGTGTAGTAGTAGTAGTAGTAGTAGTAATAGTAGTAGTAGTAGTAGTAGTAGTAGTAGTAGTAGTAGTAGTAGTAGTAGTAGTAGTAGGAGTAGGAGTAGTAGTAGTAGTAGTCGTCGTAGTAGTAGTAGTAGCAGTAGCAGCAGTGGCAGTGGCAGTGGCAGCGGCAGTGGCAGTGGCAGCGGCAGTGGCAGTAGCAGCAGTGCTAGCAGTAGTAGCAGTAGTAGCAATAGTAGCGGTAGCAGCAGTAGCAGCAGTAGCAGCAGTAGCAGCAGTAGTAGCAGTAGTAGCAGTAGTAGCAGTAGTAGCAGTAGCAGTAGCAGCAGCAGCAGCAGCAGCAGTAGCAGTAGTAGTAGCAGTAGCAGTAGCAGTAGCAGTAGCAGTAGCAGTAGCAGTAGTAGTAGTAGTAGTAGTAGTAGTAGTAGTAGTAGTAGTAGTAGTAGTAGTAGTAGTAGTAGTAGTAGTAGTAGTAGTAGTAGTAGTAGTAGTAGTAGTAGTAGTAGTAGTAGTCATAGTAGTAGTAGTAGTAGTAGTAGTAGTAGTAGTAGTAGTAGTAGTAGTAGTGTTGTGTTGTTGTTGTTGGTAGTAGTTGTTGTAGTATTATAGTAGTAGTATAGTAGTAGTAGTAGTAGTAGTAGTAGTAGTAGTAGTAGTAGTAGTAGTAGTAGTAGTAGTAGTAGTAGTAGTAGTAGTAGTAGTAGTAGTAGTAGTAGTAGTAGTAGTAGTAGTAGTAGTAGTAGTAGTAGTAGTAGTAGTAGTAGTAGTAGTAGTAGTAGTAGTAGTAGTAGTAGTAGTAGTAGTAGTAGTAGTAGTAGTAGTAGTAGTAGTAGTAGTAGTAGTAGAGTAGTAGTAGTAGTAGTAGTAGTAGTAGTAGTAGTAGTAGTAGTAGTAGTAGTAGTAGTAGTAGTAGTAGTAGTAGTAGTAGTAGTAGTAGTAGTAGTAGTAGTAGTAGTAGTAGTAGTAGTAGTAGTAGTAGTAGTAATAGTAGTAGTAGTAGTAGTAGTAGTAGTAGTAGCAGTAGCAGCAGTAGTAGTAGTAGTAGTAGTCGTCGTCGTCGTCGTCGTCGTATAGCGGCAAAGGTAGTAGCAGTGGCAGTGGTAGTCTGCTGGTTCCACTTATGTAGGGGTCGATGAATTGAGGAATCGAGGAATGCTCGACCACTTGCAGCTTGCATCTCAGGCTCACACTTGCATGGCATCGATGATTCTCATGAGGAGATCCAAGACCTCACCAGTGGACTAGGCCAACTGCAAGATGCACATTTCTCGAGCCTCTACGCAGGCCCGTGACAGTCCCTAAGTTGTGTAACCGCAAGTTCTGCTACAGCACATACATGCCGCTAGATCAGCAGAGGCCAAATGCGAATGCTGCTGCTATTCCATGAAAGAGCATCCACGTTCATGCAAGTTCTCCAATGACGTGACCAGCCCAGTAGTAGCATCTCTGCACCCGCCAACGGACTAGACTTGGGTCAGGGCCCTCTGAGCGTGTTGGGGAGGAAGCGGCGTGTCTTTGTAGACCCTTCCAGAGATCACATGGCACCAAGCCCACACAAGAACCTCCTTGAAGGGCAAGCCGGGTGTATGGCCCTTTCTTCTTTCCATGACCACCCTGCTCTTTAGACCTTACTCACGAACCTCTGCTGACATGGTTCTGAAGACGGGTACATGCGTGAGAAACGCCCTCTGAGGTCGGGTCACGTTGTCTTCAGCTCGGCCATACCAAGAGTCAGCCTTGAGGTGGACAAGGTGGACACCAACTCGCGAGCTTTGGACCCACACCAAGAAATTCCACAAAACTGGCTGCACTCAAGCCGTCTGATGTAAGGTCTGGTCGCCGGGCCAGTCCCATAGCTGGTTGGCCAAGAAAACATTCAACCTCCGGCAGTCTCTTGATACCCTGAGGAATGCAGCTAGCAACAACCGTCAAAATCAGACGGTCTAAGTTCTGAGCAATGTCGCTCGGAAGTCACTGATGGCCATCAGCGCTTGCTGGACAACAGATCGCATGTCACAGAAACAGCTGATGCACAAGGAAAACCGAGAATATGTTGCCCACATGTTGCCCGCCTCTCTTCGTTTGAAAGCTTCCCTTCGCAGACCCAGGGCATGGCACACAAAGCAAAATACAAGTGCAAAGCCTGGCTCAAACATCAAACGACGCGACTTGGCTTTACAGGTCTGGATGAGCACGACTCACTTTTATGCATCGCACTGCCGAAAAGAGATGTTTACTTCCCACTCTGTGCCTGATGGCTGTTTGCAGTGGAAAGACCAGAGCGAAACCGACGGCAGTCCACCTCAAAGATGATGCTGTACCAGATGAATCGATCCGAATGTTCCACCAAGAATGCTGAGACAGCACAGGAGCTCACGTCAGGTTCATGTGCAGATCCGGGAGGAACTCCTTGTAGAATAGTACGCTGATCACAGCCTTGGCAGCTCTTAGCACTCGTTCGTTGAAACACGGCGTGAATAAGCCTTCTTTGGCGCATCGGTCCGCGTTGATTGCCGTGCTGGGTGCAAGGCAGTTATGTTCACGATAACCGTATCTGGGGAGGTCATGAGATGAAGCACCACAGCCGCACTTGCACCTCGGACATGCTCTCAGAATTGGAGTGAAGCCTTGAACCTTGAAGATTCCAATGGTCAATGCCCACTCTCAACACAACGGACACAACGTTTGCGTGCAAGCGGCACTGGTCGAGAAGCATCGCAAGCCATTGCCTGACCAGGAGACCAATCACTCGGAAATTTCAACATGCCTCCGGGCACTTCGATCACGCCTTGGAACCCAGACAGAGGACGCCAGCAGCCCACGGCTTGCAAACCGCTTGAAGCAGAGGGTTCCTGCATTACAGCAAGTCATCTTTCTGGTGCCCGGTGCAAATCTGCATTCAGGATGGGCGCCAAAATCATACAAAAAATCACATGCGATTACATTGCCGTGTTTTTGGGGTGGGAGCGGGGGGGAGGGGGGGGGGGGAATCTGCGATGGACGACTGTGACAGAGCGAGACGCACATCAAGAAGATCGCATCGTGGGCCCCCAAAAACATCTGATAACCCTCAACTTAAAACCAAAACCCTAAACACCAAGCATCGCAACCTCTAGGAGCTAAGGTGTTGGCTGATTGGCATCGCTTGACTGACTCGCGTGAATCAAACAATCTGTGATTTGGAGCGACTTTGTTGGCATGACTGCCGGCCGAATAGTGACGTTGGAAAATGTTGACTAATTATGACTGCTTATTGTTGGTCTGGTTCTCGCGACTCAACAACTGATGATGTTCGCCGTGGTCGACACGAACACTGAAATTTCGGTGAACGACTCTGAGCTCGGGGGGGGGGGGTTCCCCTTCTGCCACTTGACTCGAAAGACACACAAAGCTGTAGCCACCGAGCCAACAGCACCACAGAAGCATCTGAACAAGCCAGCATCATAAGCACAGCATTGAATGAAAGCATGTTCTGGATGGAGGGCCGACCTGCTTGCATGAAGTCACGTCAGCCGGCAACAGGATCATGTTTATGATTGTTGTGCCACGGGTTGTTCGCACTGCCAGTCTTAAGAACTTCAGAACTTCAAACCCGCTGCAGCTGAAGGGTACGGGGTTGATCAGGCGAGTCGACATGTCCTGGTTCCCGCGGCATGAATCCACGAAGCTGTTGCCTGCCGTGGCATTCGCTGTACTTCACAAACAACCTCCAGTGGACAGGTCACCCGCCTCAACTGGCTAGGGTCGGGTTGTTCGTGCATCAACAGTCATGCCTTTGCAGGTCCAGGTGGTGGCAAGATCGGCGATCCACTGCAGAACCGGAACAGAGTCCAAATAGTCCAATATATCTGAGACAGCGGCGAGTTCGGCCAGAAGCATACATCGCCGTATGCTGGCTAAAACCCCGAGAGTCAAAGTGTTCTTGCTGTCAGCTTGTACTTGCACATTTTGCAAAGTGCTGCGCGCAGCTGTTAGTACCTTTTTTGTATGCACATGAAGATGCATGATTCTGAAGCCTCGGCTATCAATCGAGAAGTTCAGTGCAAGCACCAACGGGTCTGGCAGACCAGTGAAACCCGGGCCTGGGACCCAGCCCCGCATCAGCTAGAGGTGAGCGCCGCCTTGGCACCCATCATTTGAAAGGCAACAACCTGCGTCGCCGTCGTTTGCATGCAGGCTTGCCTAGTCAAGAACCCTTCCGCATGTTTGTGCGCTTGTGTACTCCAACATAGCTTGGTTGGGTATGGGCACCTTGAAGGTTGAACTGACCCTTAGTCTGTCTTGGACCCCAGGCATGCCCTGAAGCTTCAACTTCTGGTACACATGAGTGCCAAAAACGTACAAGCATGTACAGCCCAGCTGGGTTCAAGAGCATCTGGGCCATGCGGCCATGTCCCACTCTTTTTCATGTTGGTCAAACCAGGGATCTTTGAATCTTTAACAGCAAAAGGCAAGCCATGGAAAGCCTAACTTGCTGCCATGGAGCTTGCTTCAGAATTCAAGTTGGCAGCATCAAGAACAGCCCCATCGGAGTGACCACTGTCCGACGGCTCCGACCACATTTATCACATGGCAGCCAACGATGGGAACGATGGGAACGATGGGAACGATGGGAACGATGAGACAAAAGTGGCGGGTTTTTGTGGTCACCACCGCGAAGGTCACGGAGTAGCGCTACTCGAGCGACCAGGCCCATCGGCCCTCTTGGCAGCCCTGGATAGCCGAATGATATCCAAGAACGTCCAGGCTCAGCTCGAAGTTTTGGGCCCAAGCAAGCAGTGTGAGGCGCTATGACCATGAGGAGCCCACAGCGCAGGCACCTCTGGCATTGGGCACTGTTGGGTGTGCAGGAAGCTGGAGTGAAGCTGGATTACAAGCGGAAGGCATGACAGCACCATGCTGCTTGGAGGACTTCTTCCTACAGTACACTCCCTTTACATCGCACGAGCACTCGCCTGTGTTCTCCGACAGAGTCCACTGTCGAAACGTCTCCGCAATGTAGTTTACATCAGGAGAGTGCATCTTGCACATCTCATCACATCTCGAACACTGAAGCCTGCAGCCCTGCGACAGGCGATGCCTGTCAAAGTCGAGGACTTTCCTATTTTCAGACGGCAGGCAGCGCCTGATCTGCATGGAGCTGCTTCATGAAATCATCGATACGCCCTTGGCTCTGGGTGACAATCGCATGCCTCCTTACGAGGGAAGGCTGCAGAACGTGTACGAGACACACTTGAACTGCGAAGAGAACTCTGAGAGCCACGCTGCATGCTTCGGTGGTCAAGATCACCTCACCTAAACAATTCAGTCAAAGAGAGAGGTCTCTGCATACCCAATCAGCGGCACCCTTTATCACCCTTTTCGTGAAACGACTCGGCAACTGGATGGGCACCAATTCCAACAGGAGGCTGTCACTTCCCATAGTGAAGGATGTAATTCTCGAGTCTCCATTGAACAGTCTGGGCGCACGATTCTGCCCCGTGATTATCACCAGTGTAGGTAAGTCCTGCCTGGCTGAAAGCCCAGCCATGTACAATGCATCCGTACCACCACAGAAAACCGCGGCATCTACCTCCCAAAGGGAAGCGGCGACCGCTGCAAAGAGCTGTCCATCTGTGAAACTTCCTGCAGAAAGCTCGGAGGAAAGCTCGAAACTTGCTTTCAGGATGTCGTTCTGGGCCAAGTAGTCTCGGAGTGTGCCCGGACCTCCGAGTACAAGAAGCCGTGGTCGCGGAGGCTGGCAAACTGATCTGTGTGATCTGCAGCGTGCATCCTGTCGCCTACCTTTGGGAACTGACAGGAACGCTTCCAGCATCTGCGGACCGTCTTTCTTCAGCAGCGGCTTCGCTTCCGATACATGGAACCACCTGCGACGTCTCAGGCTGCTCTCGTATGCGGAATGCGGATCATGCCAAGCTTCATTGCTTTCATCCTCCATATGCTGCACATGCATCAAAAACATGTACGTGCGGTTCTTCTCTGTGTCAAAAGTTCCCAAAAAGCAGCCCAAACTTCCACTTGCTCCACACTCCTCCTGAGTCTCGCGGGCAGCACAAGTTGATACCTCCTCACCCGGATCAAGAGAACCTGCCGGAAAAGTCCACTTTCCTGGGGTGTTTACGCCTTCTATTAGCAAAACCTGAAGACAGTCTGTTCCATCAGTTTCGGAAATCCCACATCGCCATGGAACTGTTCCGGCGCGAAGCTTCCGGCCATCAATCTTCACCACTGAAGATTCCAGCCTTGCTTTCTTCGTCAGCCCACGACCATCCGACTCGGCTTCAGATGCACCCAGCATCTTGTGTCTTATAGGGAAAGCTGCCCATCCAAAGCGGATTCATGCGTCGATCGAGCAACAAGCACATAGACATGTAATGAGTGGATCAGTGGTGACGTCCGTGCGTGGCTTGCGATGTTGTCTGTGTGCGATTATTTTGGGGTTAAGCCTGAAGCTGCAGCAACGGCTTCTTGATGTAGAGGCATGCATGAAGGTTCGAAGGCCTTCACCATTAAAACCGACATTTTCCGAATCAGCAGGACGCCTCGCAGCGGACACAGCAAGTGGCTCTCTCACTCTCCCACCAGCAGGACCCTTGTAGAGCCCTCAGAAGGTGCAAGCCAAGTGCACTCACTTCTCTTTGCAGTCGACAACGCACTGACGACTGTTAAGGAAAAAACTCGTTCTGATAGCCCCGCGCAGTCGTTTTTGTTGCGCAGGCCCAGGCGCTTTGTTTCTTGCTGTGCAGGCATTGTAGCTGTGCAGGCTGGGGCATCTTCGGGGGGGCAAGGAGCGAGTTCCTGAAATGATCGAAGCGCAGTCTGCACATGAGGCCACCAGCACACCTTACGATCTCTCGCTGTAACTTGTACGTTCACCATCCAAGGGAAGTGAACATGTTCCGACTGTGACAAGTGGGTGGGGGGTGGTGGGGGGAGGCACAGACAAAAGCAAACCTGTTGACTGCCTCAACGCCTCACCGCAGCAGCTTGCACCAAGAACATGGGAAGGAAATACACGGCTTTAGCATCAACAGCCACAGCAAGGACCTTGCAGGTGCCTTTGACACATATGACATATCGACATATCAGCCCTGCCTTTTTCACCTCGCCTCATCTCTTGAGGAAGATCGCGCCAAATTTGCTTTCCACTTACGTTTCCTGTGAAACACAGGTTGGGTGCCAGACAGGAAATCACGATGAACTCTGCATGTGCTGTCCTAGCATGTTCGAAACAAGAACCGAGACAAATGCTGTCGAATGAGTGAAACATTATACAAGATTCACTGGCCACCTCAGTCGCAGGTCTGTGCTCTCACACCGCTTGTCAAACTGCAAAAACAGCTGATGCCTGAGGAGTTAGCCGAGTTGTGCCCAAGACGTGAAGACAGGCCTGAGTCAGTTTTTTTGACACCATGATGAGATATGCTAAGGCTGCTAAGGGTTCCCTCATGCCCAAGGTCTAAGAGCAGCACATCGTCAACTCCACACACCGGCCAGCTAGACTGTTCCTGCCACGAAATAATCTGGGGAACATAAGCCGCCGGAGAAGTACTGCAGAATGATGTGGAGAACGCGATGGATTCTGCCGTTGCAAGTTGACAACCCTGGACACCAGGGAGTGTTTCACGTTGCGTGGGCTGAGTTGGCTGTATGAGAAGGAAACCAGATTCGTGCCCGGAACCCAATGAGCCCACAGGTCTTGTTTATCAAAACCGACGTTGACAGCACGAGCAGTACTGACGCAAAAGCCAGTGAACCCAAACCATCTAAAGCACATTGGTTCGCTTGGCAGCGGGTTAGTGGGTGCATCGAGGCATGGCAGGAACTTCCTGGTTTGCAATCTAGCGCCTGCTTTCAAGATAGTCTTACAGTTTGCAGTCAAAACTTTTTTGTTAGATGGCACTAAAAGATCTAATAGTTGAAGGCGGCACTGCTGAGTGCACCGCAGATTGCACTGCACATGTTTTGGTCCTCGTTCCGTCGTCAGCTATCACCAGGTCGTGGATTGTGCTGGAAGCCAAGACCTTGTCCAGGCATGCCCAGGCAGCGTCACGGTGCGTGATTGGAATGATCAGAGCATATCAGCGAGAAACTGCCTGCATCCGAGCACACTGCAGCATTAACACTGGCCGACGAGTGGACCATCTGAAGGCCGATGGTCCAACCAGACCCGTCCGGCCTTGTGACCCAACGCAATTCGCCCCATCTTGAGCTGATGGTCAAGTTCGCACTGAGACACAGACAGCCTCGCTGGATCGGCACGAACTATCCTTCTAGACCTTCAAAAACACGCGAAAAAACTCTGCTCCATCCAATATTCTCAAATGAATCAAACGGACTGCCCCCCATGCTTCGTCTTAGGACGGCACCCGACGACGCATGTAGCGATGTCATCATCCCACTCGTGGCCTTATGAGAAGCAAGTATTTGAAGCTATCAAACGCTATCAACTGAACTGGCGCTTACTACATGTTATGGCTCCTTTTAAGGTCCAAGCAGAGCTTTGGCGGAAGCAGGACGAATGTGCAGGCTCGGTTCGCATGGAGCCATGGCCTGCAAGAAAATCAGCCGAGCAGATATAAAACACTGGGTCGTTTGTTTCAATCTGCTTCTGACCTTTGATTCCTCGATGCCGGACAAGCACCCAAGTATTGAACATCCCAGTCCAGATAGGTGCTATCCGCTTTCGAGTTGGGTCGCACATAACGAGTGCCAAAAACGAAAGAGCGCACCAAACGGCAGAATCGCTCACCACATGGCCGAAACGCGCATCCAAGAGGCAGCGAGCGCACCGAAGAGCCCTGCATGAAAGCCTCACAAGGGTGGCACCAGCACGGTGAGCGAGAACACGAGGCAACGACATCCAAGGTCGCGCACGCCGTGGGGACGCAAACTAGCAAGCCAGCTGGCCGGTATCGGCTGGCCGAAACAAGCGCACTTGGGCAGTACCGGCAGCAGCTACGTCCATGACGCACCGGAGAGCGAGCCATTGCCCCGAAGCGCGGCGATGGGCCCCAAGAGGTCGAGTGCCCCGAAAAAATTTGGAAGCCATGATGCTGGCTTGTGACCAGCATGTCGGAGTAAACTGCTCCATAATGTAGTCAGCACTACTTGTATGTTGAGAACTAAGTCGAATAGCTTTTTCCCAGTTTGCAAAACTGTGCATCCAGACCCTCACTCTGGTCTGAAGATGGTGGACATAGAGTGGCGACCCCGAAACTTGGCAGAAGCTGTCACTCTTCCGCCAGGCGATCTGTGCGGTGCTTCCCGTATTACCCGGGACCAGCTGACCCGAAATCGCAATTGAACGGAGTGATATATGTGTCTAGAGTGGCGAACCATGAGCTTGTGAAAACCACAACAAAGTGTACAAGCCTACGCACGCCAAACCATACACGAAACCCTACACCAAAATCCTATACCCTCAAAGTTCTAAAGATCTTAAAAGCATTTAAAAGCCCTGAACAACAACCACCGTGCCCACCAACCACCCCAAACCCAAACCCTGAGCACCCCACAAACCCTTAGCGCCGACAAAGCCTAAACACCCCTCAAGCTTGAAACCCTGACCTGGAGGCCTAAACGCTAGAACCATACAGCTTTAAAATTAGGAACCCTTAAAACCCCAGGGACACCAATGCCAAATCTCTAAACCCAGCAAATTCTGATTCTAAACCACAGACTCAAAATGCAAAACGCAAAACCCTAAACCCTAAAAACCTTAACCTTCAAGCACCAAACCCTTTCAACAAAAATGGAACTAAAGCCCGCAAACCATGTGCCCGAAAAAAATGGATCCGAAGATCCTTCCTAAACACGCAAGACCCCCAAAGCTCAGGTGTACACACCCTGAACCGGTAAAACATCAAAACATTGAGCAAGAAAACCTACACCCAAAGCGCCTAAAAGTCTAAAAGGCCCTACAAACCCGAACACACCAAAAGGATGATCAAAAGCTTGCAAACCCCAAACCCGAAAAGCTTGAAAACCCCAAAGCCGTCAAACCCAAACACCCTAAACCCCGAACATGCTACAACCCTAAACCCGAAACCCCGAACTGCAAAATCCCCTGTAGCCCTACTCACAATTTTTCGGAAGCCTATGAATCCCCAGACTCTAGCCGATAAAACCGAAAAATAATAATAATAATAATAATAATAATAATAATAAGTCTCAAACTTGTCAAACCCTAAAAATCCTCAGGCCCTATACCGTCTGTACCCTGGACTCAGTCCTAAGCCTTAAAAGCCTTAGAAACCCGAAAAGTGTTGTTTGCCGACACAAACAACCCATCACCACTCTTACTATGAGCCTACGAGCTGCATCAAGCACGAACAGCCAAGGCAAGGACTGGTAAATTTTGAAAGCGTTGAAGCCAGCAATCGTCTCTAGATGGTTGTGTCGGCATGCATCCATCAGGTCATTTACCTGCACAGCTTGACAGCAGCAGTCACGTCACACGGCCCAAGGACTGGGAGCACACCTGTAACAGAGGCCGTTCCACTGCGGTCTCCTCTGTGTACTTCTCCTCCGCCAGGTGCCTTGTGAGCACGAAAATTGACATGTAAATATATATATATAGATAAATAAACGAATAAGAAATTTAAAAAAATATATATATGTATATATAGATAAATAAGTAAACAAATAAGTAAATGTATATATATATATATATATATATATATATATTATGTGTGCATATATATCTATATATATTATGTGTATATATGTATATATTCACACTGACAAAACATGCGCTCATATCTCAGAACATCTCAGCTGTTTCTTTGCAAGCGCTCCGTTAACCCTTGACGTATTCCTGTCAAGCAGCACAAGGGCACACTTGGGAGCGCCGGCCTCATTTGCAGTCTGCATGAAACCACAACCAGTTTCGTCGAGCCGAGATCGGGGCTGAAAAGAAATCTCCGGCTTTCTTCATGACTTCCCTATCTGGCCTTGAGAGGGCATCCTACATCTCTGCTCCAAGCTGTGCCACATTGCACTGCACCCTCTGGTTTGTAAGGATGCGACTCTTGCTCCGCAAACACTTCCGTGTAGACTTTTTTGGGTAATGTGGATACCTGTCTCAAGCGCAAGATATCGCAAGATTCTCTATGAGCCTTGGCCTTGACCGTCTGAAGTATCCATGCAAACCGGATGGCAATGTCATGCCAGAGCATGAAAACATCTGCATCGCCGAACACCCCTGACACTTGCCACACCCTACAAACGCAGGGCACCTTGGACTCGTCTTTGGGCTTGTGATGCCGGTCCCAGATGACTAGAGAAGTCGTTTTCGTCTTTGCCTGGCGGCAGATATGACAGCACATGCTCACGGCAACTGAACAAAAAGCTTGAATAGCCACGCACGAGGCACCAACTCTGCCACCAAGCCAATGCCAGATGCAGAGCTCTGCCCACGAATGACGACGACGTCCTTGCTCAAGTTGAGATTGTGTGAATTGGTTGGAGACTTTTCTCTGAAGCCAAGGGTCCAGAGACTCTGTCTTCGGCGTCGGTTTCACAAGAACTTGTTGGAAAGCACCTCACATGTCAACAGCATGAGCTTGCTGTCTGCTGACGCTGCTGCCGTGTGCATCCGTGTGCCTGTGTCCGTACTTCCTGGCCACCGCGGAGCGCCCCGCAGAACATGGACACGGCTACCTCTGCAGCTGCGGGTGAAGTCATCTGGAATTGCAAGGCATGCTGAACTGATTGGAAAATTCGGAAAACTCACGGAGAACAGTTTGTTTTGCTGTTGGGACTGCAACCTGGACACTCTCTCCTGCAACCCTGGCTTACCAATCATTCTACTCGCGGAATCGATTGAAACTGCTGGGGGATATACTACGACACCCGGACTCGCTCGAGAGTACCTGTGTGTGTGTGTGTGTGTCTCCGCCCACGCATATTGCTGAACCTACGATATTAATAGATCCGGCCGGCCACGTGCACGTTGAGCCGAATCCTGTCTTACGGAAGCTCAACAGCGATGAATCCGAAGTTACTCCCAGCCACACAGGTATGCAGAACTCATCTTTTCGTATTCCGAAACCTACCGATATTCTGTAAGCGCCCTCCCATGCCACGCAAAGTCAAAAAACGACATCGTTTCCTCTTGGCGTGCTGCATTTCCATAATCCTTCGGGTTCCTGTGACCCCGTAAAGGTTTGACATAAGGTCGATGCTGACGGTCACAACAGTGTGACTTTCGCTGACAAAAAAGATGTTGAAAGATTTCCGTGCATACGTTTTTGTCGAGTACAGGTTTTCAGAACTGAGGGTTTGGGATATTGGTGTTTTCGGAGTTGGGGTTCGGGAGGGTGCCCACACAAGAAACAGTATGGAAAGCCCTTTGAAAAGGCCAGCCTGCCAGCTGAAGTGGGGAGTCCGGCCTGCTCTCACATGTCCGAAGAGGCAACAGGGGTTTTACCGAGTCATGCCGAGTCATACCCTGTCGGATAAGCTATTAGAGCCTAGGCTAGAGGAGCCAATGGTGCCAAGTTAGAGACCAGAATGTGTCCAGGGCAGGTAGAAAGCACAATGGCATAATGGGCTCTGGCGCATGAAACGAACCTCAAACGACCGAGAAACCTAACATTCAGGCAGTGGGGTCGTGCTTTACGGGGGGGCCAGGGGGGGCGGGGGGGGTTGAGCGCAAAAGCACATGCTTTACGAGGGGGGGGGGGGGGGGGGGTTGAGCACAGCAGCTTTGCGGGTTTTGGGGAGGGGTGCGGGTTAGGGGGGGTTGGGGGGTTGGGGGGTTGGGGGGGTTGGTTGGCGTTGGGGGGGTGAGGGGGGGGGGTTAGGTTTGGGGAGGGGGCCGAAGTTTGGGGAATTCCGTGTTCCCAAAGGCAGAGTCAAGGGTGCCAGCAAGCGTCCCGCAACGCCTTGCTGGCACCCTTGACTCTCATTCTGGGAACACCAGATTCTCTTTAAACACAAGTGAATCTTGGCTTTGCAGGAAGGGAGTCAAGGGTGGCTGACACCCAGACCCCCCCCCACCCCACCCCCCCAGCACCCCCCCCCCCTCTCCACCCCCACCCCACCCCACCCACCCCCCAACCAAGCCACACCACCAACCGACCCCAGACCAACAGTTTTCGCGTAAAATAATCATTTAGTTTTTAAATCTATAGCATGACGGCTGCCAGGGCTGTCAAGCTGTTAGGTTTTGAGGCTTTATGGATTTGAGTCATATCGTTTTTGCAAGGGTTGAGGGTTCTGGTTGGAAGGGAGGTTGTGTGCAAGCATCTTTGCTTTCGAGTCTAAGTGGCAGCTCCATCGCAACGACTTTCAACCTCCCAACAACGGGCAACATTGCCTTCAATTTCGCAACCTCCCAACAACAACAGTCTATTAGGCACTAATAGAGACTAATAGAGCCTAATAGGGCCTAATAGTCCTTATATGTCACCCTTGACCCCTGGTAACCAGGCTCTCTTGGCATATGGGACCCTGCCTGCTGGACTCCTTCTCTACGCGTTCTGCCGAACCACAGAAAAGGAACTCTGCGACGCCGCTTCCAGCTCCTAGGACACTAATCTTCCCAACTTGTGCCAATTCTCAGAACATCTCAGAACCATAGTTGCAGCTGCCAGATATCGGCTCTACTCAGAATGGGATCCCCGGCCTTTCTCATAGCAAACGCACTCCAGTGGCCTTAACTTCAACCACCCGTGCATCGCAACACGGGGAAACATTGTGACAACAGTGCCCCGAGTTCATGCAGACGTACTAGCTCATTGCAAAACACGACTGCTACCTGTACGTTCCAGATCACCTTGCTTGCAGTTGAACACGATGGCCCTTCCAGCAATCCCATTGACCTGAGGAGCAGACCCGTACTTTTGCAACAACTTTGAGATGTCCTGCAGCGGTTCAGCGCCAAGAAGACAGATAGGCGAAAGCGATGTCAGTAGCCACATGAAGCCACATGAAGCCACATGAAGCCACAAGCCCGAATGCAGACAAACGCGAGACGTGAGACACGAGACATGAGACGACTTTAGACATGACTAGAAACGCGACAAGGAACACCCGCACGAGGCACAGCACCAGATGCAACACTTTATCACACACACACACACACACGAGATATGAGGGGCACGGTAGGAGGCGAGACTTCAGAAACCTCATAGGAGCCGACGCAGGTAAGAGGGGCCCGAGGCCGAAAAACGGGAGCTTCCACCACCTGCATTCGAAGCAAGGTTCCATGTTCGAAACACGAGCTTCGGCAAGCAGTGCATCCGGAAACAGGAGGCTTCCACAAGGCAATGGGGGAAGCATCACAATGCGGGTCTGCAGGAAGATTCGAAGAGTAACACATGAGGGCACAACGACTCGACGAACCCATCCCAGAGCCCAAAACCGGAACGAGAGGATGGTGCCCCCCCCCCTCTGCTCCCCCCTATGCGCCGGCTGACTGCTCACACGCCGAGAAGAAACCTTTGTTGATGCGGAAAAGGCGCTTCTCTCTGCCACAGCTACAGCGAAACTTCTTCGAACGGACGCAGGCCGAACTTCCCGGAACACCTGAGAACCGGAACACCTTTCTCTGCAGAATGTTATGAGAAGGGGACACCGTGCAGGTCTTACAATGGTTAAGACGGCCGAGAACTGTCCAAGCGTCTTTTAACTAAGTGTCTCTGCTACACAAAAGCGCAGAACATCCTCGGCGCTGCAAGTGTCAGGGACACCGCGGAAAACCACCTTCGCACAGGCTAAGGATGCAAGGAAGGCTGAAGCATGCCATGAGCCCACAAAATGTCACAAGGAGATATGTAAACATTTAAAACGGAGGCTCGTATTCTAAGCTGAAACCTGCCTTGTTGGACAAGCTGAGGTCACTTATGTCGCTGGCCTGAGCTGGGAAATTGTCGGATTCATGGGCTTGGCATGGCTTGGCTAGAACCAAGGATAATCACGAGGACGTACGAGTTATTGCTTGGGGAGCAGCACCATTGAGATTCTCACCACATCGTCCAAGAAGCATCAAAAAAGCAAGGGTTCACACTTCAGATTTTCAGATTACTGAATATCTCCAGTCCTTGGTCTCTGAATGGGCAGCTGAGGTTGGCTCCACCATGTCCCGGCCCACAGCAAAACACTCTCACATTGAATTCCAAAGCTGGAGCCCGATTGACAGATTTGAGCCGAAAGCAAACCACCAAACCAAAGGATGCATATTATGTCGAAAACCCGGAGAGAGAAAGAGCACTTTCTCAAAGAGCACATTTCTGTGAAGAGCACATTCTGCCAAGCGTGTCATTTCTGTTTTCCCAACGGCAACCGCGAGCGCCAGCAGCAGTTGTCGCTCTGAGTGTGGTCTGCGATCGTGCTGAACCTGAACCGGGCGCAGCGACTGCTTTGCGTCGTCTGAGGCGACATATCCATGACAACGAGCACGGCATGCTGTTGGATAAGAACTCAGAAAAGCCCATGAAGCCCATGCAGCCAAATGTTTAGATGTCGGATCTTCTGAAGTGGAGGCATGCTGCGAGCATCTTCTTGTTGCAGACCGCGGATAGCCAAGCCACATCTCAACAGATTCCGGATCGTGCATGCCTAGGAAAGACAAAACTTTTTTGCAAAAGGAGGGACTCAAGCCGAACTGCCGCTCGAGAATCCTGTTGTGGAGTCTTGTCTGATGCTTGTCACATCGGAGCTCAGGATTACACAGGAGCTGCAACTCTCGTTGGGCCGGCTGTCCCACAATGCGGACAAATTGTGCCAAAAAGTTCTCATGCATATGACCATGCCACTGCAAGATCTCCGCGGCCACCACTGCCTGGCCGGCTTCATGCATCTCAGAGAGTCGTGGCGGTAGTGTAGCTTGCTTCTGCTTCTGCATCATGGCCAGTTGCCCACTGGCCCACGAGGTTAAAGCTTCCAGGCAAGGCATGGCCTGAATTCCAAAGAAGCCGGCTTCAGCTCCGCCAGCTTCAGCTACATCCAGCGCAACTTGCAAAGTCACTGGGTCGCCGGAGAAAGTATGCTGGGCCAGGGCGGCCTCAAGCAGGGCTCCCGCTTTTGCGTACTTTGCAGCTTCCTTGCAGGCGGAAGCGGCCAAGTTGATGGCAATTCCAGAAGGTAGTTCTAAGGTTTGGAGTTCATGCAAGACAGACAGGGATAGCTCCCATGCCTGTCCACACGCACAAGCTTCAAGTACGCCATGAAAAGATGTAAGATCAGGCAGCAGACTACCTTGCAACATGTCGTGCAACAACTCGAGTGCTAGATGCCAGCTCTCTACCTGCTTGCAGGAGCCGAGGACAGCATTGTACGACACCACATCCGGCCAATGGATGTCGTGTACATCCTGCTCGTCTTGCGCATCCCATATGTTGGAGGCCATTCCACTCTGCCCCCGCTGCTGGCGCTGCTCGCGCTGCTCGCGCTGCCCGCGCTGCCCACTCTGCAGCAGCGCCAAGGCTGCCCACCAGTTCTGCACCGTTGCGCAGCTGGAGATGGCCACGTTCAAGGCGGTGGGGTCTGGCAGCAGGGACTCTGTAACGGCTCTGTTGAGGACACTGATGGCCCGCTGCCACTTCAAGCCTGCTTCGCAAGCCGACATCACAGTCGTCAAAGTCACCATATCAGCCTGCAAGGTGTGCGCCGCGACGAACAAACTGAGTGCCCTTTCCCACTGCTGGCCTGAGGCACAGGCCCCCATAGCAGGATTGCATAATCCACTAGTCCAACCCGGGCTCGGCACCATGCTAAGAACGCTCAGAGCAGCTTCCCAGCATCCACATGCTTGGCATGCACGTAAGGTTGCTGCAAAAGCGATTGTGCTGGGTTGTAGCAACTGATCTAGCATCCTCATCAAGGTGTTGATAGCCATCTGCCAATCGCGACCCTTCTCCCATGCGGAGATGAGAACTCCCATGGAGACTTCATCAGATTTGAGGCGTAGATCTTCTGCTCGTTCGCAGATAGCCACCGCAGCATGCCAGGCACTGCTCTTTTCACACGTACTTGCAACAATGCTATAGCTTGCAATATCACAGGTTGAGGCAGCATTTAGCATGTGGATACACAGCGACCATTGAAGCTCGGCTTCTAAAACACCCAGCACTGCATTGATTGATCTTAGGGTTGGTGAGACGTTGAAGTCTGGCATCATGGAATCTAGGATGTGAAAAGCATACTCCCAACCTGGAGAATGTTGGCAAGCTCGTAGAAGCACATCAAAGGTTACAGCTGTCGGCATGATGTGCGCATCAACCATCTCCGCAAACATATTGAAAACCATCTCCCACTTGCCCGCCTTGTCCAGACCACTCAAGGCGGTCGTGTAAACAATAACATTCGCAAGTATCGTGGATCTTCGCATGCGGCTCATGATTTCCCCTGCTGCTTGCCAAATGGACCCTTTCTCTGCGGAGCTGATTGCTGCACTGAACACCACCACGTTTGGTGTAAACGCGGACTCAATATCCTGCAAAAGTTGTAAGCTGGATTCCCACTTGCTGGCACGGCCACAGATGCTGATGGTCGTCGCCACAGGAACTTGCCAGTTGCCAGCATTGCCAGCCATGTTATCAGAGCTGTCCGTTCCAAAGCTTGGTGCTCCACAAGACTGCAATAGGTGCAACGCCCATGCCCATTGACCTGGGAGATCACATGCCGCGACTGCAGCTCCGCACGCAAAAGCGTCAACATCCAGCTTCTTGCGCAACATATGCCTCAGGAAGTCCAGACAAGCTTGCCAGTCACCCAATGGAATGCATCCCTGCATGAGGGCTGTGAAGCTACGCACGTCCAACTGCAACAGACTGTTCTGCGCACACATCAACGTCGACAGTGCCGCTTGCCAGGAAGATGATGCAAGGGTGCCAGCGCAAGCAGCACAAGCAACTGCCACCGTGTTGTAAGAGATGATGTCTGCTTGGAGTGACCACTCGAAGGCATGAACAGCCAAATGAAGTCCTGCCTGCCACTTGGCAGCCCGCTGACAGGCAGATAGTACAGTGTTGAGCAAAATCACATTCTGTTCGATGCTAGTTCGGGATGCCTCGGTAAAGAGATCTAAGCTCTTTTGCCACAACTTCTGGCGCCCATGGGCCGCAATGACCTTCCCAAGATCCTGCCAGCTGGCCATGAAAGCTCGAAACTTGGAGTAAACTTGGTACACAGTAAACCTCTTGCCTGGGCAGATCGCGGGGCTTGCACATGCGGACTTGTCGGACTTGCCTCCGCGCAATGGACGACATCAAACAAGATCAGTGAACCCAACTGGCACCCGAGGGGCACCCGAGGTCTCCTTTGACAACCCTCAGCAACGAGACTGCTGTCGTGACAAGCTTCCCGGCTTCCCGGCCTCAAGCTGCAGTGGGTACATTGGCTGCTGGGTGCAGAGACGAAAACATTCTGAGTGATTCTAATGTGCAGAGCCTGCAACAGCCGCCTTGCACATGGATGTATCATGGTCGTCGTGCCATGTCGCGTCAGCGTGGCTGCCAAGAGCATAAAAACTTGTTTGAGCTATGGCACTCGAGCATGGCATTGCACCGGCGCCTGAGTCCATATCCTGTGAAACTAGCCACAACCGGTAGCTCAGATGATCCATGGTCCTTCTATGGTCCTCCTTACAAGAACTGACGATGGTAGTGGCTATGATGTGAAACATCGCCGTGCATATTACACAGCAAAGATCCTAGACAATCCACTCAACACTGAGGTAATGTTGCTTGCACCGTTCAGCTGTCAATTGATTGTACTTCCTGCACTTCAGACAGCAAATTCATATGACATTTGTCTGCCTCAAAATCTATGGCAGCGGAAGTCAACCACTGCTGTCCTGGGCATGCGCAAACCTCAGACATTTGAAGCATGTTCCCACTGCGATTGCAGATAATGATTTCATACAGTCATGCTCTTGTGCAAGCTGAAACGGACCGAGGAGCAAGTACTGTGCCAAGAACTCGATTGGGTCTTCCGGCTGTTCCTTGCAAACCTCACAATGCTCGGGACACACAGAGGTCCACAGCATCCCAAAGTCGATTGAAATCGTGTAGCTTCACCTGGTATGGATTTACCCGTCATGCAGCAGATTTGGACTGCGGTAGACCAACAGACCAACACATCCCCATCTCCAGCACACTGTGAGCAGCACAGTGCCTTAAGACTTATCCAACCGAAAACGAACCAAACACTTCGTTACTTTGCCACTTTGTCATGGCAACAAGTAGCAAGTTTGCGCATCAGCATGTGTTCAGAAGCACCATATGCTAAGATGTGGTTAGTCCACCTGCCTCCGTAAGACCAGCTGTAAGAGTTGGAACGACATGCGCCCTGTCATCTCAGCTCAACTTGTCTGCAGACTCCCATGAAGCTGTTGCAACATGCTAAACATGCTGAAACATGTCGGGATTGCATCAGGTACTGCCGGAGCGGCTGCGCCTCGATAAAGTGCAGCCCAATGTTTGATCTCCACTTGCAACGCTGTACATCGGCGATCTTTCAAATGATGCTCCTCCGCACTCCGGTACTACTCTGGTCTTGCAACGAGAACAGCCTTTCCTCTGTACATTGGTCTTCTTGACCATTGACTGCGCAACCTCTGCGATGTAGTCACTCTGAGCATTTCGCTCAAAAACATCAATTTCAGAGGGTGTTGCGAACAAAACTCATGCGGGCACATAAGACTGAAGTAAAGCATGTGCTAGAAGACTACAGAGGCTTGCCGTCACGTAGTGCGTTGCAACGAATCCACTGCTTACCTTTCTCGGCTGCCGCAGCCACCAGGCGAATGCTTGGCCGATCAGAGGAGAGCCCACTACAGCACATGTCAGAGTTTGCTGCATTTTTAGTGCAGCCTGTGTCGTTGCTCCACCCAGTGTTGGGCACTGGTCTCGCACAGCAGATGTGAGCATTGCTCGCATGGCAGATTCGACACTTATTCCTGGAAGGCCCAACACCAAAGCTGCTGGCAAGTGCCACCAACGATGCGTAAGCCCTCGAAGGGCAAGGTCGGCTGCGCTGAATAGTGTACCAGCAAGGACGATTCTTCGAGCTGAAAATCGCTTCAATGCTTTCCGAAGCAAGTTGCTACCGAGGAAAACGCAGAAGCCCCAGAAGCTAAGAAGCTTGGACATCTGGGTGCGGCCCCAGCCAAGTCGCAGTTCCATGAAGGTGTGCAAATAGGCATCCACACAGCGTGTCACGCATTGCATCGAGTACATCAAGGCCAAATGTGCCAAGTTGGAGCCCTGTCGAAATAGGAGCGTTGCTGATTCAAGCGGATTAAACTTGTGAAGCTCGATCCTTCTACGTCCAGAAGTCTCCAGAGTCTCTGGAACCGAGAGAACGGTAGCAAGAATAATGCTGCTCAGAACGCCTGCCATCCAGAAGGGCGCGTGAGCTCCAAAGTTTCTACGAAGCAATATCGACAGTAGTGGCGCTCCAACAACAGCAAGGCCTACATAAGACTGGCCGGTTGCAATTGCATCCGCCAAGTCTTTTGGCCGATGTTGTAGCAGGTCTGATTGAGCAGAACTGCTCACCGTCAAAAAGGCAGTGCTTGTGACCGAAGACAAAGCCTTCATGAAAGCAACTAAAGGCTTGGAAGTGAGAGTTCGAGGCACCAATGCCCCTATCACAGACCATCCACACAGTTCAAGGGGCCCCGTAAGGAGGAGCAGAGGTCGCCGTCCATAGGCATCTGCAAGCACACAAACCGCCGGCGTTGCCAGAAAGTCCAGAAATGACTCTGCAGTTCTCTGGCACATGGACCACTGGGTAAAGCTGTGCGCATCCTGCTGACACACTTCCAGAAGAAGCACAGATACATCGGAGTGAATGAGGGAGTTACAGAAAGTTTGCAGTGCAGCGCTGGCTTGCAGCAGCAGCACTTGCTTCTGTCTCTGCATGTCATGTCCGTCAGCTTGAGCTTGCCCTGTGGGTTTTCCGTCTTTGCCGCTGGCCACTGATTCTGCCAAACGTCCTTGGTGGCACATGCGGTCCTGAAAACACCCACAGGGACTGAGAAGCAAAAGGGAAACTTCCCCTTGACTTCACGCAACAAGCAACTGACACATCCGACAAAACAAGCTACAAGTTAATCCAAACTACTCCAAAAGCCGATATGTGCTCTTCTGCATAACACTGGGCATGCGAAAGGCTGACGACACAATAAAAACTCTTTCACTCTCGACAGCAGAATGCAAGAAAGGACTGCTTTACCTCACTTCAGGCCGGGGCTGTAATTAGGAGCATGATCATGGATCACTTGGCAACAGCGTGTACCAACTTGCCATTGATGCATCTTGACGTGAGTCCTAAGGGTATTTCTGGCACAAGACAAGGGAGGAAATGCCGGGATGCGAATGCACCACATGCCCGGCGATTGTTCGTTTCTTAAATCTGCGTTGTCCAAGCCAGGCAGCCATTGTGATGCACGCCGGTTTGCTCTTGGCTGATACTGTCCAGCGCTTGATGGCCATTCTGCGAGCATTCTGCAGTCGAGAGCGGTGCCATTCACCGCCTGCCGCGGTATCTGCCAAACATGGCTCTTGTATTCTCCTGTATCTGCATACCACGTGCATACCTGTCGTGCATACCTTTCACAATCGTGGGGGTGTTGTTCTGCATATTTTTCTGGCTATGCTGTATACTCGCATACCGGGGACCATGCGCCACGTAAACCGCAGTGCTTCTTCATCGAGCACAAGACCCAGAGCACACCAAGACATAACATGTGCAGAAGCTCAACCGGATGCAAAGAGAAAACAGCGAAATCCAGCATCCTGGCCTCCGCCTCCAAGTGCGCCGCCTCGTTCCGCGCAATGACCTCACGCGTTCCGGCACACTCATGTTTACACATCCAGTGCTGCTTAGCTCTGGGGGCACAAACATCCGCAAAGCCATGGTCTGACTAAACTGTGAGGGCTTGCCCTGCGTCGCGACTCTTCTTCATCAGCGAGTTTTTCGCGCAGGGCGGTTTCCTTCTGCCCAAGCTCCTGCAATCACAGCTCGCTTGCCGTTTCATCCAGTTTTCGTAGATATACGTCCTACTTTTCTTTTCAGCTTGGCACGACAAGCCATGCATCTTCATAAGAACAGTCGCTAGCTGTCCTTCTTGTCGCGTGCCTCTTGCACGTCGCGTTCCTCCTCCAGTCTTGCCTGCTTTTCCTGCTCCTCGCGCATCAAGTCTTCCTCGGACCTGCTTGCGCAACACGATGCATGTTACTTTTGGGACAAGAGCTTAAACAAAGCCTGGCCTGAGGTAATTGAAGAACTGACCCTTGGACTCCATGTGAATTCTAATGGCCTCGTAGTGACAAACTAAAACTTCTCAACTTCTCTGAGGTATGCTGACCGGGCTGTCGGGCCTGGAAAGCCTCTTCCTCACTGCAGTTGTCCACGTCGATGGGCAACATCTCAGGGTGGCACTCCATTGCACATGAACAAGCTTGGCCAGCACAAAACAGCTTGTCTAATCCAGGTTTCCAACAGCAAGTCCACATTGCTCCAGGAAGAACTCTGCAGTGCTTGGGGTTCCATCCTCTGAGCATTGTCTGGCTTGAATATCCCTGACTCTGCACCAGCAACGCAAGATCGCATAAGATTCTCGTTTCCTCCGCAAGGTTGGCCCCGCGATACTCTGCCGTTTCTCTGTTGAAGTCCTGCGCTGGCCATGCCCCACTCAAGGTTACAACAAAAGACCAACCCATACCAACCCTACATCGCCTACATCCATGAACGCTCGAAAACTCGAGAGCGTGCGCGCGCGCGCACACGAACACTAACAACACAAAGCTGCTTTCGTGCTGCTCTGGCATGGGGTTGAGCAGCTCTCCGAGTCAAGCCAAGTTTCGAAACGTTCGCACCCCGACTCGCGCGATACACTAGAGATACCATCACAATGTAGAGAACTCAGGATGGGGTCGCGTGAGACCCCTTATGGGTTGAGCCCTGGATGAAAGGAAAGCGTGTACCAACATGAATCTTGCCTTCCTCGGATTTTGAAGCTTGAACTAGAGACTTGCTTAGACTTTGAACACTACACTCCGCGGCTCCACTGGGCTCGTAGCGCCCCCACGAGGCTCGCCACGACTCCCTGCATCGGCTCGAGCGGCCATTGCAGAAGTGCCCGTCTGAGTCTCTAGACCAGTTCTACCTGAACAGCTAGGTTCAGACAGAAAGCGTAAAGGGTCGATGAAGCAGACTCGTTTGGTGCATGGTAGCGCTGCGCACGCGAGAGATGCACAGTCCGTCGAGAACCGGATCCAGCACTGAGGGGCACTTTCGGGAGGGGGGCATCGAGGCTGCCCAAGACGCTCATCCAAGAGCAACGCCATGCAGGCGGCGACGAAACGCTAATGGGCGGCAATGGCGACGATGTCGAGGCCGGGGCAGAGGTAGTCGAAGCCATGGCGATGACATGCGGATCAAGACAGGGCTGAACTGCCGGGGGCGTGATTCGGCGTCGAAAGCTTCGACGCTCGCCACTCCGCACGTCCCTGCACACACTACGTGTGTTGCACCACAAAAAAATATCCACGATCGGCCTCAAGTACCCACACAACAAGAACTGCACATGTGTGCACACCCGGGCGAATGGGCTGCCCCCTAAACCAGACCAACCTTAAAGGCATCGGGGGATCGAACATTCGCCGTTCATCGCTGCTCAGGCTGTACTGCGTGCTCAACCCACAAAAACAATCTGCATTGCAGGCTCCTCTTCAGAGGAAGGCCCTTTCGCATCGCCGTGGAATATCCTTGCCTGAACGATTTGCACTCCAGGCAGCAACAGGAAATGATGCGACTGGTCTGAGGCTGTCGCTTTGCATCGTGGTTCGGAAGATTGTATCAACACACCATATTCTGGGACCTCAACGAGTCACATCACAGAGACACGTTAACTGTAAGCCGAATACATGTATAAGATGCTCTGCAAAGCAAGGTCCGCACCACACCTTCTGCGACTTTGAACTTGGGCCTCTGAAGTGCAGCTTTGCTCTACCAATTTGGTAGACAAACCCTGAGAGGGACACCGCAAGCGGCTTGGACAAGACGTGCCTCTCGACTTCTTCTTCGTCCTCATCGTCCTCTTTAGACGCAGGGACTTCTTCAACTTCCTGCACATTCAGGCTTGCAAGATCACTTGCTCCAGGATCACAAAAGGCCACGTTGGTGAGTTCTGCGTATGTGCACAATTCTTGACAGAAAAACCGTATCAACATGCATCACAATGTGCTCTCGCAGTGCAGACTTTCCTAAGATCAGTCGATGACAATGCTCACTCATCAACCTCTTTGAGGTTCGACGATTTGCATACTCTCGCGACATCACTGGCCTCACTGGACCGTTCAAGTCTGTGCTCGTGAGCGTCAGCTTCGATTCCGCATGGTTGCTACAGGCGTGCATTGCTCTGCCGCCAAACTTGTAAGAGAACGAGTTCTCCCGTCTCTTCTTTTCACACTGGATTTGCATGCTAGTGAAGCTTGAAAATGCAATGGAAAGCTTGTCATAGCTTGGGCCCTTTCAAAGACAATGTGGCTAAAGGTAGACTGTTAGGTCTACACAACCTAGCGCAGCTTTCGGGTCTGTGGACGAAATCAAGAGGTTTGCTTTGCTACCTCCAACGGAAGGTAAGCCGCGAGGCCCAAGAATGCTTCGCAGACTTGCCGGATTCTAGATCTTTAGGTGGAGCATATACGGTGAAAGAAGATGACGAAACGCAGCTTGCTGCAATTTGGTGCGCAAGCCCATCACTCGGTTTGTATAACGCTTAGGCCCAGGCTGTTAGAAGTTGCCTTCAACTGCTCCTTGCTATGTTTCATGTTGCCTTGGTTTGAGTACGGATTTCGGAAATTTAGGGCTTGCAGGGCTTGGATATTCAGAGGGGTCATTTTCCACATTGACATCGCCACCACCCCATTCTGACCTGCAGAAACCATTTCATGACCGTACACAAACATGTTGAAACAAGGACTTCCACCCGGACCACGGACCACAGGTTGCCGGGGAGTTCATTTTGAAGGAAACGGGTGTTTTAACTCGGGTTTTACACGGTTTCTTTACAAATCAAACAACAGACTGTGCAAAACAACTACTTCGTTTTCTACCATTTGTGTGGCTCTTTCTGTTACATTGTGTTTCGGTTCCGAGACTGAGTGTAAACCCGGAGTCTAACCTTAGAGGTCAAGTCCGCAACCCGTAGAGAAACAAATGCGCTTCAAATACCCGTATTTTGCGCAAGGTCGCCAAAGGGAGGGGGGGAGTGAGTGAGTGAGCGACCTCTGCGGGAGCAGGGCCATGCCTCAGGCGCCATCTCTCCCGGCTTTGCAGGGGGCTCCGAAAAGCGTCATCGCCCCTTCCACTTGGAGTTCAAGCTGGCAGAACGCCCCGGGCTCCGTAAACGTCATCGCCCAGCAAGGGGGGGGGGGGGGGGAGAGAGGGCCCCGAAAGTAAGCAGTCAAAAAAAGGAGGCATGCTGGCGCACAAGTGGCGCACAGAAAAACACCAAACATACAGGCATGCTGTCGCTCCAGCAGCAAGCAGAAACAAAAAACAGAGAGCCATGCTGGCACTCCCACGGCAGGCGGAAAAGTTTTATACACAGGCACATTGGCGCTCCAGCGGCAAACAATACAAAAACTTGCAGGCATGCTGGCCCACCAGCGGCAAGCAAACAAAAGAAAAAAACAAGACTAAATGCATGCTGGCACTCCAGCGGCAGGCGGAAAAAATCAACACACACGGGCATGCTGGCGCTCCAGCGGTAAGCGCAAAAACACACACACACACACACACACACACACACACACACACACACACACACACACACACACACACACACACCCACCCACCCACCCACCCACCCACCCACCCACCCACCCACCGACCGACCGCGACACACACCGACACACACCGACAGAGAGGCATGCTGGAGCTCCAGCGAATAAAAACACAGGCGACCTGGCGCTCCAGCGGCAAGCAGAAACAAAGAATCACAACGGCAAGCTTGCGCTCCAGCGGCAAGTGGAAAAAACACACACACACACAGGCATGCTGGCTCTCCATCGGCAGGCAAAAAAAACACAGGCAACCTGGCTCTCCAGCTACAAGCAGAAACAAAAAAACAAAACGGCATGCTGGCGCTCCAGCGGCGAGCGAAAATATTGACACAAGGGTATGCTGGCGCTCCCGCGGCAGGCCAAACAACAAACATACAAACAACATTGCACCCGAGCGGCAAGCAGAAACAAAGGACAAAAGCCATGCTGGCGTGCCAGCGGCAGGCGGCAAAAACAACACACAGGAATGCAGGCGCTCCAGCGGCAAACAACGCAAAAACTCTGCCGCTCCCATACAGGCAACCTGCAACTCCAGCGGCAAGCAAGAACACAAAACATAAAGGCATGCTGGCCCTCCAAAGGCAAGCGGAAAACGTCAACACACAGGTATGCTGGCGCTCCAACGGCAAACGACGAAAACACAGACATGCTGGCGCTCCAACGGCAGGTACAAAAACACATACAGGCATGCTGGAGCTCCAGCGGCAAGCAGAACAGAAAACATAAAGCCATGCTGGCGCTCCAACGGCAAGCGGAAAAAACATCAACACACAAGGACGCTGGCGCTCCAGCGGCAAACAACGTGCTGGCGCTCCAGCGGCTGAAAAACATACCGGCAATCTGGCGCTCCAGCGGCAAGTAGAAACAAAAACATAAAGGCACGATGGCCCTCCGGCGGCAAGCGCAAAAATATCAACACACAGGTATGCTGGCGCTCCAGAGGCAAACGACGAAAGACTTGCAGGCATGCTGGCGCTCCAGCGGCAAGCAGAACAATTCATAAGGGCATACTCGCACTCCCAAGTCGGCGTGCTGGCGCTGAACAGGTGTGGGTTGGTCCACCTCTGGCGCGCCAGTACTCACACGCGGCAAAATCGTGTGACGGTGCCCCTGAGCCTACCACGTGCAGTGGCCCCACACACAGCTCGGGGTGGTCGCCAAAGGCATGGACGCTTGTGACAGCTTTTTTAGTTCCACATCCTTGTGCAGTATGTTGTACAAAGAAGCAAAAATGCTGCACATACCAGTGTTGTGTTTGGGCATGGTCGCGAAAGGCATGGACGCTCGTGACAGCCATTTTGTTCCACATCCCTTGCGCTGTGTGTTGTACCAAGATGAGATGCCCTAGTCGTCCAGCTGTGGCCAATCACGTGAGCAGAGATGAAAGCTAGGGCAGCATCGGGGACAAACTGGGACTGCAAGCGTGCCCCGGTTCCATTCAGGAGCGCATCCGCTGGATGGGAGGTCCGGGTGCCATTCCCCAAGTCTCGGCATGCCGGATGCGGCAGATCAGGTAATCCGTGATCGAACTGGTTTTCGTGCAGAGGACGTGAACCCGAAATCCTCACATGTCACACTCCCAAAGAAAGAGCAATGCACAACAGGAAACGATCGCATCCTCAGGCCAGCTCTCGTTAGAGTTTTGGGAAAACAACAGGGCAGGGCCGCGGAGGCAGGGGCAGAAGCCGCGGCACGAGCTCTGAGAGATCTCCGGGGACACAGTGCTCGCGACTTCATTCTAGATCGGCTATGAATAACATTACGAAAAACCAGGATTTTGAGCATCACTGGAGCATCACGAAATGTGTGAAAGACCCGAAAACATAAGTACCAGCATGGGGCGCAGTGTGCCTGAAGGCCTGAAGACGACTTGCTCAGAAACTCAATTAACAAATAACAAACTGATTGCAACTTCAGGCGCCTAGAAGCAGCCGCAGACATTGTTCCACTTCATCGCCACATCTAATTTGGACATGTTTTGTGATTAAGCTTGCTTCTTGTCACCTGTGACATAGTCGGCTTTCGGACTGTCGTATTTGTGTGTCAGCTTGAGCAGAACTGGTTGACTTGCAAGCCGCAAGATCCATCCTACGAGTTGTCCATGCAAGCAAGCAGCCGCAAGCAGCCCTGCAGTCACAAGGAGCCGCCAAAGCAGTGTGCTGTGTTTCTTCATCCTTGCCTCCTCTTCCTCATCTTCCACATCCTCGTCACCATCATCAGCGTCGGCCTGCATGAAAGCATGCTCATTGCAGTTCACGCCCACTTGTTCATCTGGAGCCTGATCCACTCCTAAGTGGATCCAGGTCACCACTATGCCCTGACTATGCATATTTTGGTACGTGGTTGGAGGGCCTTTGCTGAGGAGGTAATGAAAACAAACTGCCAGTGAATAACTTTGGATAGATCCGCATAGCTGATCCTGAGAACTGTCCAAGCGAACACGGCACAGCTGCCGTCTTTGGAGCCTAGGAACGTTTACTGATCGACAGTTTTGTCTTGGGGGGGCTGAATCGGATCTTACAAGTGGCGTCCTCAACCGGTCTTGGGGCCAATAGTCCATTCACAGGCGATTGTCGAGTTGGTAGATTTCATCTGGGATGGGGGGGGTTCGTGCTTGTTTTCGACTCGGGGGCCCCCGCTGCGTTTTCCACTCAACCTCTTTCCGACCCGACCCGACCCTCAGTCGATTGGGTGAAAGTGCTTAAGCTCTCTTATTCTTACTATTCTTACTGTGTCGTGCTAGGTGTGACTCTTGAGAGAGCCGGTACAGCAAGGAATGACAGGCCACCGGCTCAAGGGCATCAAGCTCACCAACGTGAGTTGTACTCTTAACTCTGCCTGACAACCATGTCTTCGCTTTGCTAAAGATCCGCTACTCTAAACATCCCTGAAGTCTTTTTCCCAACTCCACCAAGATAAGCACGCCAACCTTGCTTATCTCGAGGTTCAGCAGCGAATTGCCAAATTTTGCAGAAACAAAGAACACGCTCATACAATGATGACGCCAGTACCAAGTTTGCATATGCAGCGAATGGCTAGCCAGAAGTTCAAGCTAATTTCGCCTAGGAGTTGCTCCGAATTGCAGCCTTCAGCTCAGATAGAACTCCGACAAACTTGGAAGAAGTCTTTCAACATCTAGAGAAAACTACAGCGTGCCATGACGCACAAGGAGCATGGGCAATGTGGCATTGCGCATTCATCATTTGCCTCCTCCACAGCTTCCTCCTCCTCCTCTTCTCCCTCTTTGACTTGCTCCATGAAAAGGGCCTCAGAAGGTTGCATGCCATGCTCCACTGCAAGGGTGAACCAGTGGACCACGCTTAGCTACAACAAGTACAGGTACAAGCACGAACGGAGCATGCCTCAGCTTCAGCATAAGTCGTTGGGTAGCCTTCAAGGACATAGCCACGGTAGCGGCCTTAGGCACAGCAGATGCATGCGAGTGATCAGAGAACACCTCTCAAAAATGCTGGCATCCCGGCACACGTTGGAGAGGAGGCGACTCTGCACCAACTTTGTCCTCAAACACTCAAACGTTGAAAGCATCGTACACGGTAGTCACCAGCAAAAAAAAAGTCGCGTCATGCAACCAGCTGAATAAGCATCATCGCAAGCATCGTCTGGTCTGGAAGCTGTATGAAACCATCCATGTCAATAGATTGTGGACGCACTCCGCAAGTTGTGGCTTCTCCGCAGCACCAGCAAAATCCTTACAAATAATTTCGCAGCGCTTAGACTCAATTTTAATTGACCTGTCCAAGGTGCCTCCGGACAAGTGTACTGTGAGACGCCAACTATGCAGGCGCAAATTCCCGGTCCAACCCACCCTCACGTCCACTTCTCTTACGTTTCTCCTGTTCTGCTGCTCCGCCGCCTCCTGCTTTTTGCTTCCACGTCTCTTTCTCTCGGTTTCTTTCTTTCCGGGGCTGTGCCCCCGGGTCAGAAGGGGGGGCTGGACGAGGCAGAAGACAGATCACTTACAGCAGCTTTCTGTACGGGCTATGCAGAAGCCCACAGAGCCGACACCCTCACACAGGTGCTACGTAGCTACAGACAGGATGATGAGCTGAATTCTGCGAGAACGAGAAGTAATGGCGCCGGCCTCCGAGTGTGAACTGCACAGGCCCTTTGGGCCCTTGGGATGCGGATGATGCGGAACGCTCTCGTCCGTTTGGTTGCACATGATGGCCCATTGTTTGCACCTCACGACGGCCGAAGCACGATACTCTTTCGACCGTGGCTGTTCCTGTATAGAGCTCGCACCTTCTCTCCGTCCTCGACGCAAGGGTTGTGTCCACTTGCGTACACGGTCAGTTGGCCAATACGGCACAGGACCAGCGAAATCATTCGTATCCTAGGGGGGGCCTGGGGGTGTTCCCGGCGCTATCTGCGCGCCCCCCGAGCTAGGTGGAGACTGGTGAAAGATGGGGGCTCTTTCTTTCTTTCTTGGGGGCATGGGGGCCCCCCAGCTGATGCCTGCCCCGGTATTCGGGACACGGCGGTTGACTGTTAAGAGCTGCGGTTGGGCCAGGCCCCTGCCCCACACACCAGGTCCTTAGCGTTCCTTAGTGGTCCTTAGTGCCCCCCCCCCCCTTCTTCCCCCTTCTCTTGTCCTGGTGCCTGTCCCCCACTTCCGCTCCTTTTGGGTGACACTCATGGGCCACCTACTTCTGCTAAGAGAAACTGTCCCCCAAAGGCGCAAACGGGCTGTCAACCTTCTCAACTCTAACCCCCACCAACCCAGGTAACACCGAAGTCCCCGAAGTCCTCCCCCAAGCCCCCAAAGTGTGCGAGCCGCTACCGAGCTGCCTTGCAGGGTTAGATCGCCCCATCTCTCTCTCTCTCTCTCTCTCTCTCTCTCTCTCTCTCTCTCTCGGGGAATGGAGCCTGAGTTGCAGCGGAAGCTTCTTGCTTGGATCGGCCGCCAGCTTCTGCACCTGCAAAATTGCTGGCTGGCACATCTGCCAAGCATGAAACCTTTTGGCCTGAGGACAAGATACCAGCCTTCTTCCGCAATTTGCGACCGGCTTTGTTTGGTACTGCACACGCGTCCTCAATGATTTGCTGGTAGGTGAGATGTGGCGGCTCCTCGCATCAAAGAGTACTCGTCAGGACTTTGGCGTCAATTTTACATGAACCGAACTTAACCTGCTTATGCCAACAACATGCCATAAAAAACTCTAGAAATGCCCACCTCATGAAGGTAGTGCTTGGCAACACGAGCCTGTAGTAGCTGCAGAGAACTCGACATTAAGCAACAGGGACGTGTAAATGAGGCCAGCTCGCAAAGTCGCTCAGCCCCGCATCCCGGTGGGCCCACGACCACCTGCCACACGCATTCAGAAATCTTAAGAGTCTTAAAGAGTCCTAAGTCAATCGGAAAATCAGTAGCAGAATCTAACTTTTGGTTCTCGACGTCAGCAACGGCGCACCATCTTTATTGGTCGAAGGTTTCGCCATTTGCAGAACTCTGCGGCCACCTTCCACGATTTTGATGGAGTCAATGACTGCACCTGGGCCTTTCAGGAGGTAAAGCCATCGCCTTCTCTATGTTGGCGATGATTCCGTCGCGGCACCACCAAGCAAACTGGGGATCCTTCGCAAGACAGTAGTATAGTATATACTCAACAATGCGCTGATACCTACTGCAGCACGCGAAGAATCCAGCACGGCACACATGGGGCAAGTGCTGTAGCCGCAGCCTTGAGAGGGGCGGAGGGCTCAAGGATGAGATCCAAGGACATCACCTTTTGAAGACCCAACGTCAGGGCGAACTGATCGACACTGATCGGCCCACGATGCCCCGAGGCCTCTTTGAACTCGGAGTCTACTTCTTCTGCTGGACAGACAGGCCTCAAGTTCAACTTCCACTGCACCGCGTCTGACGACAGCTCGGACGGCTCTAGCACGCCCACAAATGCCAAGAATCTCAGATCACCGCACATCTCGACTGTGTGACATCTGAGAAATGATTCCCTTCGGCGGCACGAAGATGCTCATCGTGCTATGGCGAGTCACTTAAAACAAGATACGGGGCCTGAATGATCGCTGCTTGCGTCAGTCGCGAGTGGTCAACGGCCTGGGATCGGTGCCACTTCCACATGCATCCTTACGCGCTTAAGAATATTGCGTTCTTGGCGAAAATATTCAACCGATTTGCCGGAAACAATCTTGGCTGCTAGAAACTGATGGCGCACCATAAGGTTCATGAACTTCACAAATACGTGTGACACTCACACATTGCTCGTACCTCTCGCAAAGTCTGCAACAACCTCTCGGGTATAGCAATGCGTCGCTCTCACAGAACATCCTACAGCTGGGGTACAGCTGGGCTACAGCAACGCCAAAGCTGTTGATCTGCAAGCTGTGCACCATCAGCCCATGAACAGCATAGCAAGCAAGCGAGCAAGCAAGCAATAGTTTTTCAATGTGACTGAAGAATGTTCCGGCCGGAAGTATCGCACTACGTTGGGCCTTTCCCAGCTTCAAAGCCCTGCCAAGAAGAGTCCAAGCACTGATCAGAAGGGCGTGCGACATACAAGCGACGCAAATGAAAAACAATGAATGAAATGAAGAAGTTCTGTAAAGATACTCTTTCGACCCCAAGCTTTTGAACATGATTCCTCCTCAGAGCCTGACCATCAGGTATGAGCTCACGGACGCATCCGAGACCACCACGCGAACCAGTCGAGCAACCTGTCTTGGTCGTGTGCTGGTGAGCCACGAAAGCAACATGATAGACATCGGCAATATGAGCAAAGGCAACTATGATGTCATGTAAGCCGCGCACGTCGCGGACATGTACGCATGGAATGTAGTTGTCTCCTCAAGCCACACCCAGGAGCGCAGCCCCCTTTCGTGTAAAAACCAACCTGGAGCAATGATCTTGTGGACCGGCTGCGTCAGCCAGGCCTTATTTGCGTTGAGCTCATGGCCAGATGAGCCTCCAAAGGATTCCAAAGGATCTAGGGATCTACCTATACCGTCCCTATACTTCGAGGATCTCCTGCAGCGAGCCAAGCGTATGGTGTGCTTCACATTAAACGGACTTTCCTCATTAGGTGGTCCTGTGATGCAGCACATTGCAGCACTGTTGCCACTGCGTGCACTGACCATGGTGGAAACGCGAGTGTCTGAGTCTCCAGCAGCTTTAAACAACTCGTTGAAAACAGTTTCACCTTGCAAATCTTGCGCAAGTGCGACTCAGAATGTAGAGAAACTAGAGTTCTCGCAGCGGCGCCGAGGTGCCGACCGTTGCCATACAAAACGCCAGCACCGATGACATGTGGTCGAAGCTTGGCTTTGGAGCCTGGCCGCTCTCTACAAAACATGATTCTTACCTTGTCATGTGAACGATGGGCTGCGCAAGCGTCACTTTGCGCGACCACTTCTTCACAACTGCAGTCCTCATCAACAGTCAACCGGACACACAACACAGCACAGCAGCTGCTTTCCGTGAAAGATTCCCCAGCGCCGGCCAGCTTCGCATTTCTAGGAGTAATGTCAAAATTGTGCTAACATGAGGCCCCTTTCAGTCCATGAGCAGATTTTGTCTGTCTGGACCTCCCGCCCTCGATGTCAAAACGCCGCAAAAGCAACCAGCAACACCACAAGCGCCAGCCCTTTGACTGTCAACTCGACGCATTAAGCATGGATTCAGCTTGGAGGGTTCTGTCTACTTTTCTTCGAGGAGGGGGTTTGACCAAACCCCAAAACAACAAACGGCAAACTTCTTGTGTTTTGATGAGGAATGAGGCCCGAAGGAGGATATAAGACTTGAATGAACACTAGTTCAACGAGGCCAAAACGAGGATTTCTCAGGGCGTGGCCCTGAAAGAAATCCAAATTCAACTTAATCCCCGACTGCCAGATTCCTCAGGGCGTTGCTTTTCCTTCATTGACTTCAAGTACGAGCGAAGCCCAGACAAGGATCTCTCACGATGTGGTTCTGGAGGATGTCTCGCTGCCCTGCAATTCTAAAACCTGATTCAATATGAAGTACGACATCTTCTAGCCGACGAGCGCGTGCTTTAACTAGTTTTGGTTTTGGCCTGTCCCTTGCGGCATGTTGATTTTCACCAAGAAGCAAACATGCAGACACAAAACCAGTTTCAACTCCTTGCTGAGTATGCCGAAGAGTAGTGTCTGCACCATTGGTGTGCTTCGCTTGGTTGTGTTGTTGTTTGGCCTTGTTTCTTTATGGTTCTCTGCAATTTGGGAGTTTTTGCTTGGAGTTACTAATGTTTTGTCTGCTGTTTTGGTTGCTTTTGTTTTGGGCTGAGACTTTCTGATGTGCGTCTACGAATTTGTTTGATGTTATCTGCTTTGACTATTCTTGACTGTTTATTTGGGATTTCTGGCGTTTCGTCTGCAACTTTGGCTGTCGTTGTTTTATACTTGTGTTTGCTGTTGTTTGTGTGTTGTTGCTTAGGGATTTTGTCTGCGTTGTGTTGTTTTTTGATTCTCGTGCTGTGTGTTTTGGTGATGTTATTTGTTTTTCTAAGGCTTCCCGGACACAATGTATACAATATTGATTCTTGCAACTGCGTTCCGTTTTCATTCCTTGCCGGTTCTTAAACAAGCACAGGAAAAAAGGAGGTATGGATACGTGGGAGGGGTACCAGATTAGTATTTCATGAGAAACAAATTTCGAGTGCTTTTGGACCTCCAATCGCCAAATATGCTCCAAGACACGTGGGGCTTACGCTTCACTTAACCCACCCCAATTGCTCTTCAGAGAGCCAGCTTCGGTTGGGGGGGTTTGCCGGGCAGGCGTTGACAATGAAGAGAAACGTGTATGCTACGTCTGCTACGTCCCCCAAGATTTACCTTTGAACTAAGTCATGCAGGTCGGGCTCAGCGAGAGCGTCAGTGTCTCCAAGTATTTCCAGGCCTCGGCGCAAAACGTGGAAAACACCCTCAAGGTAGCCGAAGCGATCTGAGAGCCAGAAAAGAGTCTTTCCTCAGGGGCGCCTCGTAGGCTGCAGCAGGCACACGACGCTCCAGGTCCGCGTCCGTCAGCCTCAGAACTTAGTGAAGACTCAGAGCGATTGGCGAAACACAAAACAGCAAAAGGTCGTGAAGCATGCCAATCATGCTACACCTCACAATACCTGCGGAAAGATCACCGAAAAGAGGAACTCACCAAAAATGGCCGCTGTTGGGCTGAGCAGCTCTTTTGGACGCTTCTTGACTTCCACTTCCTGCAGGCTTTAATTTTAAACCTCTAACATACCTCTCCTCTCGAAACGCAGAATCCAGAACTGGCTTTCACATGGGGACCTCCACTTCATCCTCTCCGCCTTCCTCCTCCTCCTCGGGGCCTGAAGAAGGCAACATGGGCCAACATGACTTCAACTCGAAAGATGATTATTCTCGCAATGAGGGGGCGCTGGGCGACCGACTAACCAAAGGCACGTACTGCTTGCGAGTATTTGCCCACGCCTTGGCACTTGGCATGCAAGAGCCTTGAGGCACAAGCTTCGCCAAAAAGGAAGGAGGCCGGTTGCCCAGCTGAGTGTCACACCATCACGGAGGATATCAGAACGAAAGTGGTGTCATGATCGAGCTCTGCCACCTACACGTGCAGTTGAAACGACGTGAACCTGCTGCATGTCACATGACACGGCCATCGTTTCTCGCAGCCTTCAGCTCCTTTATCAATGTCTCTACCTCAATCACAGAATGATGCCGACGCTCATGACAGCCCCGCCCCACATCACTTGGGGCTGTGCATCGTTCAGATCAGCACTGTGCAGATCACATACGATCAAAGAACACCTGCAAAGAAGCAAAGCAGGATCAGGGACAGAATGTGGAAAGCCCCACTAGCCCCGGAATGCAAAGTGAAAAATACTGGATTCGCCAAAAATCTGCGGGAACTTGCTGCAGAGTGTGTTGGCGCCGTTTGTATACTCTAATGGCTAGGCTAGGCTTGGGAGATCTTGGGTTACCTCTTGGCTTGTGGACTTGGGGCCTGACTCGCCAATTCTGACAAGCGTTAAAAGCCACGTGAATGATCGGCAAATCAACCCAGATCACCACTCACACCTTATCAAAGACTGCATTGCAGCCTTGTGCATTCCAGCCTCACGGCTCTAAAACATTTGTACTTGGAGGTTCAAGGTACTCATAAACAATCCGCCGAGGCCGGAGGCCTGAGGTGTTTAGATCCAGGTCTAGGGAATGTTAGACAGGTCTACCCACCCGCCGACCCCCCTCCCAGGGCTCCGCAGTGGCGGAGCAAAGTGCGCTGCCGGGTTGTTACATGCCGAGGAGGGAGACTAGGGGCAGGTGGCAGGGCATTTTTGACCCTCGCCCCCCCCCCCTACCGCCCCCCCCCACCAACCCCCCTCCCTTCGCGTCGCTTTTAAACTGAACGCAAAGCATGAGCGGCCCGTCGGAACCCCCCCCAATGAGTTCATCCTCCACCTCCCCGCTCTACCACCCCTCCTAACTCACCCACCCCCTACCCCTTCCATCATCATGATTTCTCCTGCCACTTCTACAGCATCCTGCGGCACCCCCTACTCACCCCCCTTACCGCTCGTCGCCGCTCGTGAACATTCGTGAACCCTTAGTTCGCCTTGGTACCCTTGCCGAGGCGGCTTCACGTGGGCGGTGAAATTGCAGTTGTACTTGTGACCGTAGTATGGTTCTAATCGGGCCATAAGCACAGTTTTATTTGATATTAAGAACCATAAACCTCCAAAGGGTTGGGTTCTAACCTTACACCTTAAACCCTAAACCCTAAACCGTACACCCTAAACACTAGCAAGGCCTTGGAAGGTCTGGGGGATCCCTTCAAAAACGCCCCGGAGCCCCGCTTGGCACGTACCCAAGCTTAACCCTAGTTCTGGTTTAGCGTTTAAGGCGTAGTGTTAGGGCTTAAGGCTCCAGGCTTAGGGCTTCGGGAGCACATTGCCTTCCCGCCCCGCCATGTCCCACTCCCACATCCCCCCACACGTCTCCAGAGATCAATGTCCATGTTCCCATCTAGGAATGGGTGCGCATCCATGCCTCCCAAGATATGATGACGCCTATGCTTTCCGAGCATCCTGTGATGCTACGCTCGTCCAGATGCTACAACAACGTCCATGTTCCCAGGCTTTCCAAGAATGTGCGAATGGATACTGGCAAGGTTGCTCATGCAGCATGACCAATCCAAGAATATGTGTCTGAATAAGAATATGCATTCTGCGAGAGCATGGAATTGTGGAAGCATACAACTTCGCATCCGAGAATGCCCATGGCAATAGTGGCCCAAATAGCGTCCATGCTACCCCAGCATCCAATGATATGCGTATCAAGCGGGCCCGTTGGACATCCCCGGCGTGTGATGGCATAGCCTTGTCCATGCTGGCCTAAATGATCTTGAACACTTCAAAGCCAGCCCACGAAGACAAGGCACGAGAGAACGTCAGAGAGGTACTTTTGCTTGTTCGCGCGGGCAACGACTCTTTTCACCTTCAGTGTGACTGTCGCTGATACTAGGCATCATGATGCATGCTGAAAAGCTGAGGCTTGGGCCCCTAGTGAATGCAGAAGCTCGCCATCTGCCTTCAACATCTTTGCAGGAAGCTTGGGATACTCGGATACACCCGATCGATGCCAACCTCCGCAGAGTCTTGCGTCAAGCTGCCCAAGATGCGGTTCTCCTTCGATTTGCGCTTTTATCCAGTAGTTCAATTTCCTTCACCACATGTCCTGATCCAGAACTTTTCGCAAGTCAGCGCACAGAGCTCGACCTCGCAGACACACACGCAGCAGCTGCGACTTCAATTGACTTATCAATTGGCTGTTCATGCTGGGGCGTTAACCAACATAGCTGTCTGCCTGAGCTTGCAGATGTTGTGCTCCAATACACAATACATGAACATGCACAAACACAACCGCAGTCTGCGCATGACAAATTGCGGAAAGCCGCGTTGTTTATGAAAATTCTCATTGGCCACCTGTCTGCATCAAGGAACCGATTTGCTGGCATTGATAAGCCCGTGAAACGTGTCTCACCAAAGCAAGCAAACGTCTTGCCTGCTCCTTTGCCGAAAATCAGCAACTCTGGGTCTGGAGATGTGCTCCACCGCTGAAATTATGCATGCACTCTAAGTTTACAACTAGCTGATTCAGGTAACACGCAAAGAAAAGTTGAGAATACATGTTTCGTGAAATGCCCCATGCACCATGTCTCACGAAGCCGCAACTGCAGAACACATACTCTCACATACGTATGTATACATATATCTCCCTTGACTCTCAGTTCTCAAGGAAGTTTGGAAGGTTGACCCCTCACGGCCGTAACTTCCGACACAGTTGACCCCTGGGCTCATAGTCCTTCTCGATGTAGCCTATGTGAAACTCCAGAAACTCCGTTTTGAATTCATGAGGGGCCCACGCCCCACCAACCCCTACGCCCTACGCTTTTGAAATTTGCTTTGTAAAGAACATCAGTCCATGACGAGGACTTGTATGTCAGTTTGAAAATGTGACATCAGCCCATAAATAGGTTGCATTGAAGAACATTGTGTTTGCAAATGGGGCGGATTGCGCCCCCTTAAAAAAAGTGGTACCGGAAAAGGGCTTTGAAAAAATGTGCTAAACAAATCTGCACCCCAATTCTATGACGAGACCCCCGAAGCTTCGTCCAGGGTCGTGGATGCCCTCGCCACTTGAAAACATGCTCACGAAAAGGTTCGAATCTTTTTCTGCTGTGTATGTCAGTAGGACATACTTTCACCTGATTAAACATATTTTAGAGGAGAATCGCTTTGTCATTGGTGCAAAGGCAAAGCCCGAAAAAGTGCGAAGCCGACAGCAACCCTCCCCTAACCCTCAACTTATTGCCCCTTTTTCGGTGGTGGCGTGGTGTGTGGGGTCACTGTCTTGTCCCTTGATGTCCCTTCTATGTCCCTTTTTTTCCTTGTGGGAGATGACGAGGCACACGTCGGGCTCCCTCCGTTTCGGAGTGCGGGCCACAGATGGCTCGGAGACCCTACCGCGGAGCCTAAGGCGCGGCTGACTCGGCGGCCGGTGCCTTTGGCGGTGCGGCAACTTAGAGATTTCAATCCCGGGTCCACGGCGCCGCCGTAGACTTGCCGGGAATGGGGGCAAGCGACTTCTTTCCTCGGCGGCGGGGAAATGGGTTGTCAGTTTTGTCAGGTTTGTCAGTCGGCTCCTCGGGGTCTTTTTGGTGCAGTTTGTTTACAAAAACGCGTCAAACATGCAACCTGACAAAGCTGACAAACCTGACATCTGCTTCCCGGACCCCGACACGACAATAAGAGTCTTCAGGGAGGGGCAGGACGACGGGGTTGTCAGGTTTGTCAGGTCTGTCAGACAGGGGCTTGGGCGGGGATTTGGGCTTCTGTTGCAGCAAAAACCAAGCCACATCTGCGACCTGACAAAACTGACAAAACTGACAGTCCCCAGCCTGGCCCCGGCGAGTCGAGTTGAGCTCAGGACCTGCCCGGAATGGGGGCAAGCGACTTTTTCTCTCGGCGGCGGGGAAATGGGTTGTCAGTGTTGTTAGGTTTGTCAGTCAGCTTTTCGGGGTCTTTTTGGTGCAGTTTGTCTACAAAAACGCGTCAAAGGTGCAACCTGACAAACCTGACAAACCTGACATCTGCTTCCCGGACCCCGGCACGGCAATACGAGTCTTCAGGGAGGGGCAGGATGACGGGGTTGTCAGGTTTGTCAGGTCTGTCAGACGGGGCTTGGGCGGGAATTTGGGCTTCTGTTGCAGGCCACACCTGCAACCTGACTGGCCCCGGCGAGTCGAGTTGAGCTCAGGACCTGCCCGGACCCCGGCAGCTTCAGTATGCCGACCTGAGCACAGGATGCGTGCAGTCTCAAACAACTCCGCGGCTCAAGCGAAAGGGGCGCTTCGAGCTCGCACGTGTTTTTCGGGAGCACTCAAGCGGCTCAGGCTTCTGTACGCCGAACTCGCTGCCGCTATGCACATCACCGCCGCGAGGTTTCGTCGCTCACTCTCGCACGAGGCAGGCAAGGCTCCACATAGTGACGTCTGACGAGATGTGATACATCCCCGAACACAGCTCCGGACAATCCCATCAGGAAAAACACGAACCAGGTAAAGAGGGTGCGACCTACCACCCCAGCACTCCCCCGATGTTCTTGCGGGCGCGGCGTGGGTTCTTCCTTACGAACCCTAAAAGGAAAGTAATACTAAGGGGTAGTCTCCCCACAAGAAGACCCCCAATATACACTCACCAATACTCAAAAGGAGCCTTAACTACACTCACCAAAACCGTAATTTGAACCCCACTTCACATAGACGCTTCTGTAATATGCCACTGCCTCCTCGGCGAAAATGTCTTGACCGCGCTCGCGTGCTGCGCCGGCCCGGATGGGCCTGGCCGGAAAAACCGGAGAACGAGTTCACTTCGGCAGGGCGCTTGTGAAGCTCTTCGGCACCATGACACCATGATCCGCAAGAACACGCGCTCTGCTGCAGTCCCGTTTCGGACTTAGGGGCTTAGGGTGCGATCTGCAGCTGCTCCTCATCATGCTGTTGTCCAAGCGGGCAAGTGGCCACAGAAAACAAATCGCACGTGAAACGCTGCAGCGCGTTCGGAAACTGGATCCGATCCCAGCTCTGGCTGAACATGTCGAACCTGTGTCCAAAGGTCAAGGTCTGCAGTTCGCTGGGGAACTGGATCCCTTCCAAGCTCTGGTTGAAAGCATATCCAAAGGTCAAGGTCTGCAGTGCGCCGGGGAGCTGGATCCCCTCCAAGCTCTGGTTGAAAGCAGCTCCAAAGGTCAAGGTCTGCAGTGCGCCGGGGAGCTGGATCCCCTCCAAGCTCTGGTTGAAATCAAGTCCAAAGGTCAGCGTCTGCAGCGCGTTGGGGAGCTGGATCCCCTGCAAGCTCTGGTTGAACCTGTATCCAAAGGTCAAGGACTGCAGTGAGCTGGGGAACTGGATCCCTTCCAAGCTCTGGTTGAACTCCTCACCAAAGGTCAAGGTCTGCAGTGCGCCGGGGAGCTGGATCCCCTCCAAGCTCTGGTTGAAAAAATATCCAAAAATCAACGTCTGCAGCGCGTTGGGGAGCTGGATCCCTTCCAAGCTCTGGTTGAACCTTTCTCCAAAGGTCAAGGTCTGCAGTGATCTCGGGAGCTGGATCCCCTGCAACCTCTGGTTGAAAAAGTCTCCAAAGGTCAAGGTCTGCAGCGAGTTAGGGAGCTGGATCCCCTCCAAGCTCTGGTTGAACCTGTATCCAAAGGTCAAGGTCTGCAGCGAGTTAGGGAGCTGGATCCCCTCCAAGCTCTGGTCGAAACTGTCTCCAAAGGTCAACGTCTGCAGCGCGCTGGGGAGCTGGATCCCCTGCAACCTCTGGTTGAAAGCATATCCAAACGTCAAGCTCTGCAGTGCGCTGGGGAGTTGGATCCCTCCCCAGCTCTGGTTGGACTCGAATCGAAAGGTCAGGGTCTGCAGCGAGTCGGGGAGCTGGATTCCCTCAAAGCTCTGGTTGAACCTCGCACCAAATGTCAATGTCTGCAATGCACTGGGCAGCTGGATCCCTTCCAAGCTCTGGTTGAACCTGTATCCAAAGGTCAACGTCTGCAGTTCGCAGGGGAACTGGATCCCTTCCAAGCTCTGGTTGAACTCATATCCAAAGGTCAAGGTCTGCAGTGCGCCTGGGAACTGGATCCCCTCCAAGCTCTGGTTGAAAGCATCTCTAAAGGTCAAGGTCTGCAGTGCGCCGGGGAGCTGGATCCCCTGCAAGCTCTGGTTGAACCTGTGTCCAAAGGTCAAGGTCTGCAGCGAGTTAGGGAGCTGGATCCCCTCCAAGCTCTGGTCGAACCCGTCTCCAAAGGTCAACTTCTGCAGCGCGTTGGGGAGCTGGATCCCCTGCAACCTCTGGTTGAAAGCATATCCAAAGGTCAAGGTCTGCAGTTCGCTGGGGAACTGGATCCCTTCCAAGCTCTGGTTGAAAGCAGCTCCAAAGGTCAAGGTCTGCAGTGCGCCGGGGAGCTGGATCCCCTCCAAGCTCTGGTTGAACCTGTATCCAAAGGTCAAGGTCTGCAGCGAGTTAGGGAGCTGGATCCCCTCCAAGCTCTGGTCGAACCTGTCTCCAAAGGTCAACGTCTGCAGAGCGTTGGGGAGCTGGATCCCCTGCAAGCTCTGGTTGAACCTGCATCCAAAGGTCAAGGACTGCAGTGAGCTGGGGAACTGGATCCCTTCCAAGCTCTGGTTGAACTCCTTACCAAACGTCAAGGTCTGCAGTGCGCCGGGGAGCTGGATCCCCTGCAAGCTCTGGTTGAAAGCATCTCTAAAGGTCAAGGTCTGCAGCGCGCCGGGGAGCTGGATCCCTTCCAAGCTCCGATCAAAATCACGTCCAAAGGTCAAGGTCTGCAGTTCGCTGGGGAACTGGATCCCTTCCAAGCTCCGGTTGAAAGCATCTCCACCAAGCGTCAAGGTCTGCAGTGTGCCGGGGAGCTGGATCCCCTTCAAGCTCATGTTGAAGCCACTTCCGAAAGTCATAGTCACCACCTCGTCGAAGGCACAGGCATCTGCCTCGTTCAAGGGCTTCCCCACCAGTGCTTTCTGAAAGCTCGATACGGCGCAACCCGCGCCAAAGCTCCGAGCAACGTAGGTCACGTCGTCGTCTGCCACCTGCTGCAGGAGGGCCTGATGCAGGTCGAGCATGCTTCCGCCGGAAGTTAGCAGGAGGGACCCTGCGGGGCGGCCAAGTCTGGCTGCTATGTCTCTCACCACTTCCCAGCCCATTGCCGCAGAGCCGACGTACAGCTGGAAGGCGTGACCTCCGAGACCGTGGATGCTCAAGCTTCGCCCGCCTGCACCGTGCCCGACAGGCGGGACGGAACGACTCTGGCCGTCCATCAAGCCATGGCTTCCTGGCTCTTGGCCGTCGCTCCTCTCTGCGAGATGTGCTGGCGAATCTGCTCGCTTGCGCTTCCAGCTGCAAGCTGACCTGGCCTGGGCTGGGCAGAATTGGGTAGGTCTCAGCTACGATCCCGTCTCAAATCCTGCACAGCATACCCGACCGCGCCTTTTTGGCAACTTTTGGCAACCGCTCCTGCACAAGAAAAGGCTTCCAGCAACTGAAGCTCCAGGAAACTCCCTTTGAAGCGGTCCTCCGGCGGCCCAGCGGCGGGGCGCTTCTTTGCCGGCATTGCGAATCGCTCCAGAATTTGAACCCAAGCACAGCAAGGTTGCAACGGAGGTCTGCTCAACCAGCAAGCTGCAATGCCAACCCGCGCGAACAACAATTGCACAACAGGCCTCATCCACTTTGTTGGAGGCTGGACCATAGCCCACACCTGCCAACAGCATGCTGGCATGCTCATGTTGAAAAAATGTGGGAAAATGATACAGGAAAGCCCGCCTCTTCCAAAAGGGGAGCCACGCCAGCCGCCAACTCATCGACTTGCACACCTGGACCGAGACCATAAGACCATGCCTGCACTACTGAACCACAGCTCCTGCACTTTACCTCATTCCTGGCCGCCAAGACCTCGCGATCTTCAAACGGTCCTGCGAGATCTCGAGCAGGTCTAGTGCCAGTCGCAGCTGACGATCCCACAAACTGTCCTGCCAAGCTGGATCACGGAACAGAGTGGAGCACGTCTGAGCTACGAGCCGATCTCAAACAGCGCCTCATCTTCCTTTCTGGCAGCGTTCTTCGCTCCTGCACCAGAGAGAGCTTTAAAAATCTGCTTCCAAATCGGCTGGCACCCCTGAACCAAAAGCCCTTTGTTGCGAGCTCAGAGGGCTGCAGAGCCGCAAACTACGTACTGTTGGTTAGTCGGGAATGAGGGAATGAGGTACACTACATAATCCATTACAGGGTACATTTCGAGGGGATATAGGGTACCCTATAGAATCCCTTCCAGGGATTATATTTAGGCTATATAATCCCTTAAAGGGATTATATTTAGGGGGTATGTAGGGTACCCCATTCCCTCAATGCCCTACTAACCAACAGTAAACTCTAAGAGCCGCACCATGGCAGGCGGCTAAGCCGTCCATTGCAAAGATCCTCAGGCTGCGAAGTGCCGTCGGCTTTCTGGTTTAGGGTTTGGGATTTAGGGTTTAGGGCTGAGGCTTTAGGGTTTAGGGCTTAGGCTTTAGGGTTTAGGGTTTAGGCTTTAGGGTTTAGGGGTTTGGGTTTAGTGTTTAGGGTTTAGGGTTTAGGGGTTAGGGTTCAGGGTTTAGGGTTTAGGGTTTAGGGTTTAGGGTTTAGGGCTTTCCGTGTCTGAAACTCATGTGGTAGACTGTAAGATAGTAGGCAAGGGTTCTGCTAACTAATTATAGGCCTTTTGTACCCTTTGGTATCCTTGGCTGACCAATGACACCATGTCAGAAACCGAATTTGCGTCCTCTCAACTTCACAGGGGCCCATGCCGAAAATGGAGAAGGCACTTAAAGCAGGCGCTTCTCAAGATCGACCTGTCCTGGGGCTCTCACACCAGAATTTCCGTTGTTTTCTGTATAGGTCTTGAGGTCTAGGGTTTCAAAACAGCAAACCGTACAACCCCGAATACTGAAGCCCTTCGGCCCTACAACCTTTGAAGGTACTCTAAACGAACACGAAATCAAAAACACAGATATGCAAGCACAAACGCAAACACGCAGAGACAGAGACAGAGACAGGAGATACAGACAGCCCTGAATCCTGCTTGGAGGTTCAGGGTACTTCTATAACCTCATTCAGGGTACTCAACCGCTTGTGACTGCCCAGAACCCTATACCCTAAACCTCCAAGTACCCCCCAAAAAGGGTTTAGGGTTTAGGGTTTGGGGTTGAGGGTTTCAAGAAGCTCTACTGCGCCAGGCCACCGCAACGGCGGTTTTCAACGGCGCCGGTGAGGCGTAGACCTGGGCCACGGCCTCCATATGACGATTTGGTCACTTCTCAAAAGGGTTTAGGGTTTAGGGCTTAGAGTTTAGGGTTTAGAAGTTTCGGGTCCTTACTATTTAGGGTACCCAAAAAAAGGCCATAATTCAGAGAACTGACGATATGGGTTGAGAGGTTAAGGGCTTACAGGGTTTAGGGTTCAAGAGGTTTTAGAGCTTCAGGGTTTAGAGTGTACGGAACAGGCTTTCAAAGCCCTGAACCGCAAAACCCTGCGCATTGAAATCGCAAATTTTCGGCCGCAAACCCTGAACAAACGCAGATGTGGGGTTGGTCAGGAAAGCACCATCCCACTGGAGGAAGCTTTCAATATCCAAAGGAAGCGATGTAAACAAGGATCCCGCTCCAACAAAAACCAGGAACAGATTTCTGAACCAGCACAAAACTTCAACCCCCTAAACCCTAAACCCTAAACCCTAAGCCCTAAGCCCTAAGCCCTAAGCCCTAAGCCCTAAGCCCTGAGCCCTAAGCCCTAAGCCCTAAGCCCTAAGCCCTAAGCCCTAAGCCCTAAGCCCTAAGCCCCAAGCCCCAAGCCCCAAGCCCCAAGCTCCCGGAAAGCCTCGTCAAAAAACTTCCGCCGCCGTGTTCGGCGATCCGAAGCAGACTGTGCCAGGGGGGGCTTCGGGTTTACAGGGTTTAGGCTTGCACGCTTTGCACTTCAAAGAGTACGGGGGTTTAGGGCTTAGGGCTTAGGGTTTAGGGCTTAGGGCTTAGGGCTTAGGGCTTAGGGCTTAGGGCTTAGGGTTTAGGGTTTAGGGTTTAGGGTTTAGGGTTTAGGGTTTAGGGTTTAGGGTTTAGGGTTTAGGGTTTAGGGTTTAGGGTTTAGGGCTTAGGGGGCTTAGAGGGCACAAGGATGACACCTTGGTGTAGGGTTTGGGCGAAGTGACCAACCGTTTTACCTAAACCCCAAACCTCTAGCCCTACAGCACTCCCCTCAGCTCTTGCAGTTGTTCGGGAATTTGGGTCCCCTACTAAGAGCCCTTCGAAGGATAGACTCCCTAAACCCCAAACCCTAAACTCTGCCCAACTCCCAAAGTCACTACTAAGGCCGAAGAAGTAAACCCACCTAAATTTCGCAGGGGCCTCCTAGGGAAGAGTGATGCAGGGTTTAGGGTTTCGGGTTTAGGGTTTAGGGCTTGGGGCGTCCATCGCCGGCCTTTGTAGGGTTTAGGGTTCAGGGTTTAGGGCCCCTAGGGAGGCCTGTGCAGCACAAGTGCTCTGGAAACCTTCGCTCGACACTTGGGAATGGGGGTTTAGGGTTTAGGGTTTGGGAAAGAGGGTTTAGGGTTTAGGGGTTGGGAATGAACGTTTTAGGGTTTAGGGTTTAGGGTTTAGGGTTTAGGGTCGGAGGTTAAGAGGCTGGAGGAATAAGACACAAACACAAGCCTCTAGAATTTCGGTAGTGGCGCCGTCCTCCGTCGATGGAGTGGCGGGACGCTTGGCGGGGCGCTTGCTTGGCGGCTTTGTAAATCTCTCCAGACGTTGAACTAAAGCACCGTGCAGCAAGGTGGCAGCGCTCAACCAGCAAGTCGCAGCTGCACAACCTGCCTCATCCACTTGTCGGGGTCATGGCCCGCACCTGCCGATAGCATGCTGCCATGATCACATAACTTGTGCATGATGAAGGAAAGCCCGCCTCGTCACCCCGCATAAGGGAAGAAAACGAAGTCCAAACAAATCATGCCCAAAATGCGCGCAAACGTAGATCATGTCCATACTTAACAAGTTTCAGGATTCCTATCTTCCAGACACATTGTCGGGTATCCTTGTCGGTAACATTTTTTAGTACTGGTGAGGCTTGACTTGCTGCTTTTTACTGATTTTCATGCCTGATTTGAGGTCAGCTCCAACATCTCTGGCCTGCGCCCAAGATAAAAGCTACAACATATTCAAACAAAAACCATGTCCCAGTCGTGGGCACCGCTTTCCTGATTGCTGGCTGCTGCGCTGCTACGGCCGCTGCGCTGGCACACTGCTGTTGGCGCTGTTGCTGCTGGGCTCGGCGCTGTTGCTGCTTGGGTGGTGCTGCCGGCTGCTGCTGCTGCTGCTGCCGGCTGCTGCTGCTGCTGCTGCTGCTGCTGCTGCTGCTGCTGCTGCTGCTGCTGCCGCCGCCGCCGCCGCTGCCGCTGCCGCTGCCGCTGCCGCTGCCGCTGCCGCTGCCGCTGCCGCTGCCGCTGCCGCTGCCGCTGCTGCCGCTGCTGCCGCCGCTGCTGCTGCTGCTGCTGCTGCTGCTGCTGCTGCTGCTGCTGCTGCTGCTGCTGCTGCTGCTGCTGCTGCTGCTGCTGGTGCTGGTGCTGGTGCTGGTGCTGGTGGGGCTGCCTGCTGCTGGGGCTGCCTGCTGCTGGGGCTGCCTGCTGCTGGGGCTGCCTGCTGCTGGGGCTGCCACTGCAGGGCTGCTGCTGCTGCTAGGGCCTTGCATCACAAGAGCTGCGGCAGCGGTTTAGCGATTGGCCACGCCGGCGGTGGCGACGACGACCGACGACGACGATGCCGACCGACGACGATCCGACCACGACGGAAGCGGGGCTGCAAGGCTGGACTTAGGGGCAACGAGAAGGCCCGAACCAAGATGTCGCAAGTGTCTCAGATGGCGACGATGACGACGCGACGATGACGACGGCGGGCGAATAGGCCGGGAACAGGCCGCGGTGATGCCAGCGGCGACGACAGCGACGACGGCGGGGGAAGATAGGGGTGCGGAGGGCAGGGCGAGGGCAGACCTACGACGGGGAAGTGTTGGTGGCGACCTCGAAAGGCCCTGTTTTGGTGGTTGAGAAACCAGCACGAAACTAAGGATATAGACGACGGCGACGACGGCGAGGACCGCGCGGCGCTCGGACGACGGCGACGGTAACGACCACACTGGGACCGACGACGGCGGCAGACTCGGACGGCGCAACGGCATCACGGCGGCGACGACGAGGAACGACGATGCGACGGCGGTCACGACGACGACGACGACGACGACGACGACGACGACGACGACGACGACGACGACGGCGACGCGGGGGCGACGCGGCGAGAGCTGCCGCAGATGCCGATGCCGGGCCTCGATTTATGCCATGCAGGCGTGCGACTCGTGGCAGTGAGGGCATCCAATGAGGGCACTTGGGGCTTCTGTGAGGGCAGCCGGGACTGTGAGGGCACCTGCAGCGAATGTAAGGGAGCACCTGGGACTGCAGCGACTGTGAGGGGGCAGCTTCGCCGCGTCGTCGTCCCCCCGTCCCCCGCACGGTCGGCGGCTCGTCGTCGCCGGCTTCGTCGTCGCTTCGTCGTCGCCACGTCGTCGCTCGTCGCCGCGCCGTCGTCCTCACCGGTATGTCCTCACCGGTATCCTCACCGCTTTCCTTACCCGGTCCTCACGTCTATCCTCACCGCTATCCTGCAGCGTTGCCGCATCGTCTCGTCGTCACGTCGTCACGTCATCGCCGCGCGGCATCCCCGCGGCCCACGTTGTCCGCCGCGGTATCACCCGCCACCCTCATCTCGATCCTCGCCTCTATCCTCGCCTCGCTCCCGCGCCGCGTCGTCGCCAGTCCTCACCCACTATCCTGACCCGCTATCCATCCTCAGGACGAATGGAAGCGCTTGCAGCGAAGGCGAGGGCATTCGCGAGGGAACACACTTGGAAGGCTGCAGCACCTAGGGGCTGCAGAGACTGTCGTCGCTGCGTCAGCACGTCGTGGTCGCATCATTATCGTCGCCGCGTCGTCGTCGCCTCGTCATCGTCATCGTCGTCGTCGTCGTCGTCGTCGTCGTCGCCTCGTCGCCTCGTCGTCGCCGCGTTGTCGTCGCATCATCGTCGCAGCGTCGTCATCGTCTCTTGCCAGGTGCCTCTCTCTGGGGAGTGTTCCAGCGCTCCACTCTATGATAGCCACAGGCCGAAGGTCAAGACATAGGTCAGATTTCGGTACTTCGGAGCACTACGGCCGGCAAGCTACTTTCGAGCAACCGGCGAGCTGCTTTCGAGCAGCCGGCAAGCGAGCTTCCAACCAGTTTACCGAACTTCGAGCAGCTTACCTAACGAGCTTCCGAGCAGCTTACCTGAGCAGTCACCTAGCTTAGCAAGCTTCCAAGCAGCTCCCTGCTTCGATTCCTGGCAGCTTCGGAGCAACGCCGCGCCCAGTTTGCTCGCACTTCAAAGTTCCTCAAATTCCTGGAGCTCCTGCCTCTAGGGCCATAAATCGACACAGTCTCCAAGTACCAAATTCTGACTTATGTCTTCAACCTAGACCCTAGGCCTGTATCTTCACAGAGTGGAGCGCTGGAACACCCTCCCCAAAGAGCCAACTGTCCAAAACTGACACTTTTAACGCTTTTCTGGCCTCCGGACCGCCTGACAAACCTGACAAACCTGACAACCCTTTTTCCGGGTCTGCAGATTTTTGTTTGATGCAGACAGGTTCCACTATCGGCGCATCCAGCGGATTATGGCTTTGTTGCATAAATGCCTTGTCGGACAATTTCGGAGAAAAAGGATCGTGAGCCAGAGGGAAGCGACAAACGGATGACGCGCTGGCCTCTGCAAACACAAAAGCTTATGGCTGTGCTTGTTGCTTCACTTTACATGCGTATCGTTGCTCTTTCGGAGAGGAACAGCCATCATTTTCTACTATCTGTGTCTGGCTCAGTCTTGGACTGGACTCGGAGAATTTGGCTTTCAGTTTGATTGGACTTCTTCTCAGGTTCGGGTATGTTTCGACTGCCATTGAAAGGTTCTGGACCAAACGACTTCAACGAGAGCTGCGTTGTGTGGGGTGCTCAGCTATTTTGGCAGTCGACCCACCGTGCGACCTCACAGCTTCAGCATTGAAAGTGGTGCTGTTTCTGTTGATGCCGCGCGACCCGCATACCAGGATGACTTGCACGTCGCAGCAGTTTTGTTCACTAGTCAGTTCTTGTCAGCTTTGTTTCCTACTAGAGGTTTGGTCAGTTTAGCATGAAGCGCTCAGCGGCGATGGCCCATTTCCATGAACGGCCCACCAGAGAGTACCATATCATTTACGAAACTACCGGCGTCTATGTGACAGTGCATGAGTCGGACACCGTGCTCAACATCAAAGATATCCTGGCCGAGATGTTGTCGTTGGGTCGTCGCAGAATCAGCACTGATCAATTCTTTCTGGCTCAGCACAGATGGCTGCTGCACCCAGACATGCCGGTTCGGAATCTTCCCACCCAGCATCCCGTGGAGATTCAACACAATCCGTCCCGATGGCGTGCTGCAGCCAGAGACAGGCTCAGCCGGCCGCTCGCGTTGAGTAGAATCACCTCAAAACGTCCAGTGTGGCGGTATGCTGAGTTTTAGGTCTGTTGTTGTGCAGCCCTGCCAGATCGCCTTCAGGAGCTCCTGAGAAATCCCGAATGAAAAGTGTGATGGATCTTTTCGCTTAAAAGCAGCACGAACGTCATAGAACATCCTCATCATTTGGGAGTCTTGCGAAACCGGTAATGCAGACGGGCGAGTCGTCGCCTCGACCCGGAATAGGAAGAGCGATGTTGAGTGAAAGAGCTATTCAAGTTCTGCCAGATCGCCTGCCCGAAAATGGTCAGACGGCTCCGACATTTGACTGTTGGACATGACCTGTTCACCTGCATCGCAAAAAGAAGCGAAGCCGAGTGTAACCTTCGAACCCGCAACCCGAAACCCGAAACCTGAATTCGCGCGGAAAGACACCGTCGACTGCGCAGACGCATGGAAGCATCGGCCGTCATCAGCTCTGGGCTCACAGACGTACTTGAAGTGCTTCCGGAAGAGCTCACAGCAACTATGCGTGCAAGGCGGTCTTGTTCCGAAAGATAACACACTTTAAACTTTCACTTGTACGAGGTAGGGACGTATTCGGGTAAACCTTTGCGCGACACGCAGACCTTCGCCTCTAAGAAGTCTTTTCTTGGCCATGGCTGCGCAAGATTATCGACGTGGCGGTCTGCCAGCTTCCGTGGTCGACTTCGGCATTTACAAGGCTGCGGCTACGATGTTCTGGGGAAACGAGAAGAGCAATCGCTGGGCAAGATGGCTGAGCGATACACTGTCTGGCTGAAGCTGGACGATGACACGATCGTCGAGGACGTCATCGATTGGCGAGCTGGCGCGGGCCGCAACTGTTACTTCTTCCGATTACCCAGCAGTGGATCTTTATTGATCTGGAGATATTCCAAAAAGGTGCCTTCTCACTTCACGTTTCGGCTAGCGTTGCAAACAGCCGCGAAGTTCCGACTCCGGGGGACGTCTCTTCGCTTCACCCCGAGAGCCTTCCAGGTGTTCCGGAGCTTGGCGGCAGAGCCATTCAGGGCGAATCGACAGACATGGACATCGCATCTCTCCGAGTCAAGCTGGTCGAGGCCAAACGCCGTAGATGCCACGCACGGCGTTGCTGGAACTACCGACTTGGAATGGGAAGGCGTTCCAGCGACTGCTCAGGAGAGGCTGTCCGCGCGCTGCATCCTTGCTGCGCAGGCTCGGCCGTACGTTTTGCCTTCATGCGCGCGTATTGTCCAGAGTGCTTGCATTATGTTTCGTTTGGATGTTTTGCAACAAGTTTGTTAGGCTCTGCCCCTTGTGTTGACTTTTTTGTTTTTTTCTGTTCTTTTCTGTTTTTGTGTTCGATTGCGAGGATCCGAGAACTACTTCGATGGGTTCCTACATTGACCGTGCCGACGACCTTCCCCCATGGTCGGTTGTCGACCTTGTCGACCGTGCAGGTACAGATTGGTGCGAAGCACTCTTCGTGGAAATTTTTTCAAAATTTCCAAAATGCAAGTTTCAGCACTTTTCAAGGTTTTTGGAGTTAATTTTCATTGTTTGCAGGCATCACTGGGTTGTTTTCAGCTCTCTGCAGTGGTCTTAGCCGGAATTTTCCCAGACGGAATTTCTGAAAGCTGCATATTTTCAGAAATTTGGATTTTTGTTTTTGAAAACCTTGAAAATGTGTTTTTTTTCATTTTGTTGAAAAATTTTTTGTTTGCTCCCATTTTACCTGGCAGATAGCATGTAGGAATTCCAAAAATGATTTGTTTTTAAACCAATCATTCCACAGAATGCATTCTAGATTTTTTGGACGCCGCGTTTCTGACAATGTTTTTTGAAAATTTTCAAAATTTAAAAGTTTGATTCAAACCAAGCCGGTTGGCTTAGTTGCAAAAAGTTAGTAAGGCTCATTTTGTTTTCAGATCATTTCGTTAACAATGTTTCTCAAACAAGAAAAAGTTGAAAAAAAAAAAAACATCAATTGATGTTTTTGGTTTCTGAACCAAAGGCATTGCAAAATCAGTGTTTACACTGCAGACTTTTTAATGCTTGAAAACCAGTGTTTCCTGTTTTAAATATTTTTTCATTTTTGAAATTTTGAAAACAATCTGCTTTGACCAAGGCAACTTTGAAACCAGTGTTTTTCTGGTTTAAATGTTTTCATGTTTAAAATTACAAAAATAATTTGCTTAACAGCGCATCTCCAATTTGCTCAAGTTTGGTGTTGCCTTGCATGTGTCAAGCCAGACAGCAGCCAAAGTTTTTTTGAGGCTTTGTTTCAGCCTTTGCAGGTGCAAACAGGAAAATGCACGTCAAGTCAAAAAAAATGGGCTAAGTTTGAAGTCTGGCTTTGACGCGAACAGGGGAAACCGGTAGATGGGCTGCGACGACCGCAATTGCAGACCGCGACGGCGACGCGTGGTAGTGGCGGACCGTGGACATGAGTCATGATGACTCATAACTCATGCTATGACATGACTCATGACTCACCACTCATGACTCCCATGTCTTTGCACTTTCGTTTAATGTTGTTTGATGGTAGGTGCGCCGTCTCAGCTTCCTGGGGCGCTGTTGCGTCGAAGAAGCAGTGGAGGAAAAAAATAACTCATGACTTCCACAAAATACATTCTGTTTTTTTTGAACGCCGCGTTTTTTCAATGTTTTTTAAGATTTTCAATATGTTAAATTTTGATCCAAAGCAAGCCGGTTGGCTCAGTTTCAAAAAGTTAGTATGGATCATCTTGTTCATTTCGTTGACAATGTTTTCTTAAACAAGGAAAAATTGAACAAAAATCAATTAACGTTTTTTTTTTTTTGATTTTGTTTTTCAGGCAAGTTTGTTCAGAGCGATTATGTTTCTAAACAAGGCATTCCAAAATTATTTTTCATATTGCAGACTTTGAAATGCTTCGAAACCAGTTTTTTTCTGTGTTTTAAACGTTTTTTCATGTTTGAAATTTTAAAAACAATTTGCTTTAAAAAACGTAGCAAAAGAGCATCTCCAATTTGCATCTCAAGTATGGTGTGGCCTGCGTGTGTCAAGCCAGGACAGCTGAAAAACACAGACCAAGTTCTTTGAAGTCCTGTTTCATTGCTGGTGGTTTTGTTTCAGCCTTTTCTGCAAACAGGAAAAAATGCACGTCAAGCCAAACAGCAGAAAAGAAAGATGGGCTGAGTTTGAAGTCTTGGCTGGATTCGACGCGAACAAAACTGAAAGGAAACCAAGGCAGTTTTTCATTGTTCATGACCCGTGTTTGTGGCCGATGGGTTGCGGCGGCCGCAATGACTCACGTGACTGCCGTGACTGTGGCTGTGACTGTGACTGATTCATGGTTCCTGATTCATGATGATCTCGTGACTCATGACTCATGACTCGTGGCTCATCATGATCTCATGTCATGAGTCATGACTGAATGAATGATTGATGACTGATGATTGATGATTCATACTTCACAATGCTAATGATTCATGATGCGATGCGATGATGCGATTATGATTGATGCCAATGCCAGGCAATGCGGCGGCAATGCCAGGCCAGGACCGCGTGCCAGCACCAGGACTTCCAAAATGCAAGTTTCAGCACTTTTCAAGGTTTTTGGAGTTAATTTTCATTGTTTGCAGGCGTCGCTGGATCGTTGTTCAATGGACTGGCTTCGACGTCTGTTTGTCGGTTCAAACAGAGTACCTTTGAGCCTAAAAACCCGACCCTCAAACCTGAAAATAAACCCTGGACACTTAGCTCCGTCGTAGGTAATGGGGCCATGTAATCCATGTGGCCCCCTGATTTGATGCCAAGCAGAGAGTGCTTCGCACCCCCATTTTGCCGTCAGGCAAAAAACCCAAGTGACCTCCTTCCATGGGAAGCATTCAATCACAAAATATATTCTTTGCATAGAATGCAAACTGAAGCAAGAAGCACAGCCGTAAGCTCTTGTGTTTGCAAAGTCGCGGGCATGTTAGCCGACACTCCGTCATCCTCTCAGCGAGCGGAAGAGACCTGTCAGCTTACAGCAAGCACAACTGGAGGCGAAAGTTTGAAGCCAAGATTTGTCTGCCAAGCGAAGCAACAACGCAGCAGTAAGCTTTTGTCTTTGCAAAGTCGCGTGCGCCAGAGCTCCCTAATTCGCAACCATGACTCGGGCCCTTACGGGCAGTCCTGCACAAATAGGTGCTACTCGTCACCGCTGGATCTCCTCCCCATTCCGGGTTGGTGCCATGGGGGGATGTCATCCCAATCCGGGTCGGTAGACGCAGCGAGTGTCCGCGGCGCACGGCTGCTTTCCGCCCATGGGGAGGGGAGTCATGTGTACCTGCGCGTGGGATGTTGGCACGGCTGCTTTCTGCCCATGGAAGGAGGTCATCTGTACCTGCACGGTCGACAAGGTCGACAACCGACCATGGGGGAAGGTCGTCGGCACGGTCAATGTAGGAACCCATCGAAGTGGTTCTCGGATCCTCGCAATCGAACACAAAAACAGAAAAGAACAGAAAAAAACAAAAAAGTCAACACAAGGGGCAGAGCCTAACAAACTTGTTGCAAAACATTCTGACAGGCAAGAGTACCTCATGATCACGGTGAGTTTTCTTCAGTTGGCTGCACGAGCACGAACGTATCTTGTACTGAGAAGTGCAAGAAATCCCCACTGAAAAGCGTGATAGACCTCCTATCGCCTAAGAGCAGAGCATCTCAAACGACCGGCTAGTCGCCTCGACCCGGATTGGAAAGAGGGATGACGGCCTGTCTCTGGTGAGTGTACAGGGCTTGTAGCGACTGATCGGATCGGCCTATTTAAGACGGCGGTCGCCTTAGTGTCTGTGTGTGCGTGTGCTCGTTGCGTGTGCGAGTGCGCGGCTGTATTTCTGTGTGCTTCTGGACAGAGCAGACACAAAGAGATGAAGAGATACAGAGAGAGAGAGAGAGAGAGAGAGAGAGAGAGAGAGAGAGAGAGAGAGAGAGAGAGAGAGAGAGAGAGAGAGAGAGAGAGAGAGAGAGATAGAGAGAGATAGAGAGAGATAGAGAGAGATAGAGAGAGATAGAGAGAGATAGAGAGAGATAGAGAGAGATAGAGAGAGATAGAGAGAGATAGAGAGAGAGAGAGAGAGAGAGAGAGAGAGAGAGAGAGAGAGAGAGAGAGAGAGAGAGAGAGAGAGAGAGAGAGAGAGAGAGAGAGAGTGAGAGAGGTAGGGTTTGTGTGCATACATACGACTGGCTCGCAGTCAGGCCATAGGATGCAAGCTGAAAGATTCCATGTGGCTAGGGTTGAAGGTGTTGAGGATTCGGAGTTACTTGACCAAGAGGTTTGCATGGTTTCCAAGAAGTAGTCATGATTTCCTCCATCTTCGAGAAAGACGGGACTTTGGATTATGTGGTCCAATTACCTTACCTGCCGACCCGTGTAGAAGAGTTTGCCTGGCGTCTGCCACCAGCAGCACCTCACACGAAGCTGGGGGTGGGCTTTGAGAAACTTCCGCACGTGGAGGGCCTGCGCGTGATTGAAATTTGTTCCAACGGCAGGGCACAGACTGCGCAGGCTGCGCGTGACGGCACCGTTGACGAGCGCCTTCGTCCCCCGCGCAAGCTTCAAGGAGGAGACTTCGTGGTGATGGTGAACGGGCGGTCATCAAGGTCAGAGATTTTGGAGGAACTCCGAAGCGGCCGCCTGGTGACTGCGATTGTCTGGCGCTTCCTTCAACCCTTCCAACTTGAACAACCCCGTGAATGGGAAAGATGTCAGACGCAGGAGGAGGCTGCCGATGACAAGGATTCAGAGTCGCGCACGGCGCCATGAAGAGCTCCACGGATGCCAGTGTTCGTCTGGGCAGAAACCTGAAGCTTCCATGCTGCCACTGGTTTATGTCGGACTTGTGGACAGCGCGCGCAACTCGGATTCAGAAGCAAAAGGCTGTGTTCTGCCACCAAGACTTGTGCGGCTTGCGTAGCACCGCTTTACTGACATTGCCTTGCAGCACTTCTGATTTCGCTTTCACCGTGCATTCTTGTTTATAAGCCTACCTGCGAGGTGGAACCCTGTTACGACGGACACGTCTGGTCGGCTCGGGCAGAGTCGCTGCCTCATCTCTTACGGATGTTCAGAAAGCTGGACACTCGGCGATGCTCAGCTGAAAAGGCCGGATCCATGTCGAGCGTCTCCATGCCTGTGACTGCCAGTCATAAACAGGTTGCGCAGCTGGCCAACCCTTTGCAGTCGCGTTGCCTCTCGCCGGGACCTCAGTCCCGCATGGACTTACAGTTCGGCTTCAATTTCACTTCGAGTTCAGGCAGGTTTCAAGTGCAATCAAAGGCTTCCGGTAATATTTCGGATGAGTCTGCAGATGCCCTAATTGCCCTAAGGCCATCTGACCTTCGCCCTCAGGAGCCTTTCGGGAATACTGAGAGGGTCTTGGGGGGTTCCAATGCCTACGCTTGGCTTCGATAGCATACCTTTGACTTTACGAAGCCAGGTTAGATTCCTTTTCGCTTTGGCAGGTCGCCCGCGCGAGCACGGGTCTAGGATGTCCTGAAACAGAAACAACAGCGCGCACAGACAAAACAGGAAATTACTTAGAGGCGGCCTGCGTTGGGGTTGACATTCATTACCACCTAGACGATTGTCCTGTGCAAGGCCTGGCCGCAGCCCCAGTCATAAGGTTTTGCAGTAAGTCTTCTGGCTCCATCTAATCTAGCTAGAATTTAGCTGCCTCAACCCACCTGTTAACCTTACAATAATTTTCCAGTGAAACGCGATGGCACCTCTTCGAGCTCTGTCTGAGTTTCGGGCATGAGAGCACGGCCACCGCTCTTCTCACGCAGGGCGTTCCGGGCTGCAAGATGGAGGGCTGGCAGTTGGAGTTTCTTTGCTCGACTTTGGCCTTGGACAAGACGGCGAGAGCAAGTGCTGAGTGCACGCCGGGTTCCAGAACTTATTCCAGGGTGCTTGCTCCGCGCCAGAGGCATGCTCCAGTATCCAAGAAGGCGCCGCCCCCACAGTCCCGCAAGGCTCCTCCGCCGCAGCTTGACCCGTGCGCCTCGGGAAGAACCCCCACTGCGAAGACGACGCGCCGCCAGACGCCCGCCCGGTCGTCGGCGTCCGAAGAATGGCTGCTCGAGATGGACATCGTGCTGGCTTCCTTTTCGTCTTCCCTATCTGTAGGCTGCTGCTAGAATCAAATGAATTGCTCCTCACTTTCCTACTGCTGTCCTGGTTTCCCTAAGGTTTAGGCACCAACCCAGGACCCCGGAATCAGCCAGCGCACACACACAGAACCGACGTAACAGGCTTCAATTAAATTAATTAAGTGAACCAGAATTCAGGGATGGGCTGGGGTCCACCCTAAGCTGCTGCTGAATTTTGCGTGCTTCCTCAGGGTTTTGGGGGTCCGCCTTCTCGGGGCTAAGGCCTCTCCCAAAGCTTTCAGGCCATCAACAAGTGCAGGAGTTGCCCTTCAGCCGGTCAGGCCCAAGGGGCAACTCCTGAATAAGCAAAGATAAGCCCCTCTAGGCCCCCGGAACTGTAGGGTTTAATCGTGGGTTTATAAAAATGAGCTCTGGAGCAAACCGTGCTTGGTTCGTTAGGTTGTTGCTGTCGCTAGGAGCTTCGGGTTTAAGATAAGTTAATAGATAATAGTGCTCCAGCACTTCATCAACGACAACACCCAACACCAGGCAAACCACCCGGTGACGGCCTCAGGTCTTCCAACGTCGAGTTCAATTGCGGATTGCGCGGCTCCGAGAACTATTTCGACGGGTAGCTACCTTGATCAGTGCCAGCATCGCACGCGAGTGGAGTGTGAGTGCTTAGATGTTGGCCGTGCAGGTACAGATGATCTCCCCGCATGGGCGGAAAGCGGCCTTGCGCCGCCGACACTCGCTGTATCTGCCGACCCGGATTGGGAAGGAGATCAAGCGCTTGCTCAGGAGACGCACTCGACGACTAGCGTCGCCCCTTCATTTAACAAAGATCGGCAGCTACATTGGTTCTGCGACCTGGGGTCGCGCCTCACCAATGTACGACTGACACACATGTTACTTGTGCAATTATTCTTGACGCGTCGCTCTTTACTTTCGCGCGGTTTCGCGCTCGCACTCTCGCACACACACTCACACTCACGCACTCACACTCACGCACTCACTCATGGCCACACACTCACTCCATCGCTTTCTCACTCTCACTTCTGTACTCTTTCTGAATGGAAAACTTTGCATGTGGGGTTATCCGGTCCTTTAATTCCTGGCTTCAGGTGTAGGAGGGTCACGTCCATGATGCTCGTGGCGGCGAGGATGATCCCTGGACCTGGTGGTTGGATGTCTCTCTGGTGATGGCCTTCGTCTTGTTCGGTTCGTGTGTGAATGGCGTCTCACCGATCTGGAGCGTAGATGTAGAGCACGGGCGTCGGAATGATGATGATCGTGCTTTCCCATGTCGCGTCACAAGGAGTGTGTCGCTGTCTTACCAATCGATTCGATCAATGTGCTGCAACGTGGCATGTCATGATATGTCATGGTTTCATCTCTGCAGCAATGTCACAATTTGCGCATGCCGCGTGCTATTTCGTGATGCTTTACGATGGATGATGAAGGTGCACGGCCCGCAGTTGGTGCTGGTTCTTTTTCTCGCTCCAAACCGAGGGTCAGTGGTAGGTGAGATAGAACAGGACTCGTTTTTCCGAAAATCCAAGACAAAATGACCAAAGATAAAATGTTTCCAAGCGCTGCTGGGATGTGGATTCGATCTCGGTCAGTTCGTGGATGTTCGGCTGCACTTCCGTGTTCTTTTGGAGTTCGTTCATTGTGTAGTCGAACTGGACGATGTGGGAGGCTGTCTGCGTGGAGTGGGGTTGTAAGGCGTTCTGGCATTGGAGCGGTGCTGTCCCACCGGCACTGCTTCCGGAGTGGCAGGAGTTCGGGATCCTGGTCGGAAGTAGTTGTACAGGTAGGTGATGGTTTGTCCGTGTTTTTCGAGTTGCTCCTCCACTTTGTCAAGGCGGACGCGGGCGTAGTCGATGCTGTCGGATAGCAGGGATGTGGGGATCTTCGCGTTGTTGCATTGGTAGTTGTTGGAGCTTGTCCTTCACCGTCTCCAGCATGTACACGAGTGCGTCCAATCTGCTCTCCACTTCGATGATTCGACTGGTTTGTGCAGCTTGTTCTCTCTGGAGCTCAGTCATCTTTTGGTGGATCTGGCGTATGGAGTGTGTGTGTCGTTGGATCATGTTGTCTACCGTGGCTCTAGTGGAGTCTGCTCTGAGGGCCGCCAGCCTGACGTCGTGGTGACTTTGAAGGATCGCATTGGTGCATGTGTGCTTGTAGATGTACTCAACCAGGTTGTTGAGTTCATCAATCGTCTTGTTCATGGACACAACACGGTCGGTTTGGAGGCCGATGATGTGTCGAAGTGCTTCGATGCCCTCTCCCTGGTCCGCTTGTCGCGGTTCATCGATGTCGTCGAGGTTCTGCAAGTCTGGTACAACTGGCTGTGGAGCTTCTTGGGGGGTCGCATGGTCACCTGGCGTGTCGTTGGTGGTCGCTGTTGGAGTCGATCTGTCCTCCGGGATCTTGTTGGTCGAGGACATTGATGTTGCCATGGACGGCATGGTTGCTGATCTCGTATGGTGGAATCACGTGGATATCACCCTTGATGCGTGACTGCTGCGCTAAGCACTTGCACGAACGCGTGAACATGTCATGAAAAGGCACATGCCGACATGGTGCATGATATGTTTTGGCATGTGCGGGCAGGATGATCATGAGCGTCTTACTGTGTCGGCCTATGCACAAAACGGAGCATGTCAGGATCATGTTGCTGGTATAGTGCACGAAGTTGTCGAAGTTGTTGTAGACGTACTCGTTCTGGATGGGCGATCTTGGAGATCATTTGTCGTCTAGTGCGGTACGCGCTGGTGCAATGTATCATGGGTGTGGATCCCCTGGGTGAGAGCAGTTGGTGGGTTTCCGAGGGAAGTAGGAGTCGAACTTCACCGTGTTGAAGATCTATGTTGCAGCCGAGATAATCTGCGTTGTCCTGCTCTTCGAACTTCGAGCAATATCGGTGGACCATAGAACTCCGTCTGAAGGAACTCATTCCAGGGTGTTGTGCATGCCCACGATGTAGGTAGTATGCAGATGCGGTCGTCCACATAGCGTTTGGTGAACTTGTTGAAGACCTAGCTGGATGCCAGCATCGATCTGTACGTGTTGTACCATTGGTGCTCTTCAACGCAGCAGACCATGTGACAAAGTACTGGAGACATAGGGTGTCCCATGGGGCTTCCCCGAGTTTGTTTGTAGACCTGTTGCTGCGAGGTGAAGTAGCTGCACTTGAGAACGTACTGCGTGATGTCCCAAATGTCGTACATGTGGATCGTGAATCGTCCTTGATTGATCTTCTTGAACCTGCCGTTGAACGTTCTAGCTGTTCGCAATGTTTTCTTGGTGTCGTAGGTGACGGTGACGTCTTGCCAGTTGTTGAAGCCTCGTTGTGACACACTGTAGTACTTGTGTAAGGTGATGGTGAGCGCCTGAAGGATGCGGTCCTGCGGCACGCTGGTAAAGAAGCCCGCAAGGTCTGCTATCTGGATGTGCATTTTTCCCTTGCTGACATTCATGAAGGTGTGAAGGTCCCGGAAAATTTTGTACGAATTGTCCTGTTGTGGCTTCTTGTTGACGGTCTGCTTCCCCGTGACGACGTGGAGCACCAAGCCGACCTTCTGACCTGACAAGTGAGATGTACAAGAAAAGCCAGTTGCTGAAGACAGCAGACGGTTCAACATGCGATAGCTACCATGTGCAAAAGAAGCAGTATCAGTTTGACGACGGCAGTCTTAGTGCACGCGCTAGAGAGACAGCGCCTGTATATCCATGGCGTGGGCGGTGATGGTACTGTGCCCAGCTCATCGGGGTCCTCCTCATGTGGACGGGGGGGCGCCAGCGAGGACGACGATGCGAGGTTGGACTTGCCGCGGATGCGGCGCTGTACAGATGTGCCTTGATAGACGAAGATCATTTGGTTGCGGAGGCTGCTTAGGCGAATCCGGTGAGGGTGGTAGAACACAAACAGGGCGAAGCCAGGACTGGAGTCGGAGTGCGTCCTTGGAATCATCGACATAGTTCTTGACACGAGTGAAATGGCCCATGTACTCCACACATCTCCACACGGGCATCAATCATGGCCTGCTCACTCTCAACCTCAGACGCATGATTGAAACCGGGAACCGTACATGGTCACGCCGCGCTTGTAATTCCCATAGAGCCATAGAGCTCCTTGTCTTTCTGCGCGAGTAGATCCAGGTGAATTCCGGTCAATGCGATGAACAATGGCTGTAGGGCATTCGGATGGCAGACGAAGGTACAAGGCCGAGCTCGTGAAGACGAAGATGGTACATCTCATTGTGACTGCAAGTATGTCCTTCTTGTGTGCGCCATCAAAGAGAGGAGTGATGAGCTGGAAGAAAAGCTCGGGATCAAGAGTCGTGTCCTGAGCTCCAATTCCCACCGGTTCCTCAGCTGTATCGTTGGATGCCAGGGCCCAGGCGGGCATCATTGTAGCGGCCACTGACTGTGCCGTCCTCATCCGTCGTGACAAAGGATTTGAGGTCAACGATATCCAGACGACGAGCTGAGGGATAGTCCGGGAAGAGTCCCTCCTGGATCTGGGGCGACAGCTGCCTGAGGTTGTCCAAAGACTTCGCCCGTCTCCAACCTGGCTTGATGCCCTGCAGGTCCGGATGTGATAGCGGCCATGGCCATTGTGATAATGGCCGGGGTCTTCCCGACGCCTGGGTTTCCCAGCATGAGGATCATTGTGCTCAGGAGGAGAGGGTACACCAATGGCAAGATAGTTTCCACGAGGATGGAGTTAAGGCTGGAAGTGTTGAGCAGAAACTCGTTATGGGACGCGGCCCTTGAGACGCCTCTGGATTTATTTTGGCACATAGCCCTGATTTTTGTCTCAGGCCATCCGGGCACTGGCGTACCCGAGTCGGGTTTGATATTCGTGAGAACCCAAAATGTTTGCTCGTTAAGAGCGTCACATTCAGGAGCAAAGGTGTTGATGAAGCGTATGCCATCCGCCAAATCATCGTTCTCGACCGACCGTGTATTTGACGTGGATTTTTGTAGGGTGCTCTGCGACTTGTTGCCCATTGGATACCCTTCTTCAAACCGTCAAGACCGGAACGGAACACTGGTACAAAGGATTTCCCGCTGCACATGGACGAGGCCGTGTGGGAGGACAGGGATTTCTCGAGGTAGATGACCTTCAGTACATTCATGCAGCGCCTGTGTTGTGAATGATGATGTCTACCTTGCTTGTTTCGGGCGGAATGTTGGCAAAGGCGAGTGGTGGAGGTGGTTCCGCTAGCTCTCCTTTGGCAACATGTTGTACAATGACATGTGCACTGCCGCACTCAACGATGCCAATGTGAACATCAAAGATGACAGAGGCTGACTTGACGACTTTGGTGTCTAATGGCCTGCAGACGCCCTGCAGAAAGTCCGGAATTGAAACCTGGTCGATCGAGTCACACATGAAGACGACTCGCGCCTGGTAGTTCCGATCAGACACCTTTGCAATGCCTTCATCCATGAGGTTGCCTGCCATTGGTTGTGGGAGGTTGTAGAAGAAGACGAGGACGAAATGATAGTGCAAGAAGCAAGAGGGGCGAAATACCGGTTATCGTGCTGCAAGTACAGACCTTTATTTTCCGGAGAAAAATTTTCGAATTCTCCGAATGAGAAAGTTTTTCGGCTCAGACGAAGAGAGGCCACAGCCCTCTCAGTCACGACCCTCGTGGAGAGGGTCGGGGAAAATTTTCTGCCTTCAGCCAAGTGTGCTGGGGGATTAGCATCCTGCTGCCTGGTGGGGGGAGCGGGAGCCTCACAGAAGGTCGATGGCGTTTGGAGCTTACAATTCACGCTTGGTTTTGAAGCCGAGTTGCCTTGATGTTCTTGAGTTTTCTTGGAGCATGTGTGCGTTTTTGTAGTCTGAGCCAGGACGCAATTTAAGGATTCTTTTCTCCAGGTCTATCTTGGAGACTTTGTGAGTGCGTTAGTTGCTGTGCATTGTTGCCGCTTGAAGTTTGCTGGAGTGCAAGGAGACTTCTGGAGACGAGCTAGTGTCTTAGGTTTCAGAACTTGCTGCAGCTGGTAGCTGTGTTCGTCAATTGCGAGAGTTGTACACGTCAGGTCAAGATATTTTATCTTGCAGGGAACCAAGTTTGGAAGCTTTGTCCTGGGTGTGAAGGTACCCTTGTCTACACGTTTCTCCTGAAGCAGAATCAAGACTCAGCATGTGCAGTTCACGCCCCGTCCAGGCATCTTGATGTGGGGACCTGGAGTGCCCTCTTCGTTAGCCGATGGCCAAGCAAGAGAGTTCAGCAGCGTGTCCGTCCTGCCCTGACAACAGGTCTTAGACGCTAAGGGACGGAAAGTACGAGCAATCAGTGCTTGCATTCGCACTGTCTCTGCGAGTGGCTGCGTGGTTCGTGTTTGTGAAGCATGTTAGTTTGTTTTGGACCTTTGCAGATAGAACCACATTCTCAACTGTACACTGCTGCACTTCAGGTGGTGTTCTTCGAAGTGAAAAAGTCTTCAGAGAGAATTATAACGCATGGGCAGTTTCAAGAATGCTGCAAGGGCAGCTCAAGAGAGATCAAGCTGCTAGGGCAGTCGTGGTTAAAGATCGGCTGAAGGGTCAGCTCGTTGAGATTTGTTGCAAGGGCAACTCAAATAGTTCTGCTGTAAGGGCAGCTGAAAATGGCAAGGGCCAATATTCAATGCACACAATGAGTGTGCTTCATACGTCGCTGCAAGGGCAGCCTATTCTTTCAGGCCGTGACGACAGTTAAGATCGGCAAGGGCCGACAAGAGGTGCAAGGGCACCGATGAGTCGTCTAGTCGAGATGAAAGGATTCTCTAGAGAGCTTGAAAACAGAAGGAGCGCAGGCTGTTATGAACTCAGCACTTGATTGCACAATTGAAGGCAACGACGTGCTGACATCTGAGTTTATCCCTTGACTGTTTCTCGGCTTAAAAAAAAAAAGGAGAGACAAGGGCAAGGGTCGCAAAGATTCCGAGAGGAAACAAAAGCCAAGGGGCAAAGAAAAAGAGGCGAAAGCCCACATGTTTCCGTGGCCCCTCTTTCCGGGCGGTGAATCCCGAGGCTCTGCCTCCATGGGCCGCAGAAGGAACAGAAGCAGCAGTGACAGCCGTCGCTCAAGACGCAGAGACAGGAGCCGAAGGACGTCTAGATCACGTAGCCCAAGTGGGCGCCGAGACAGGTTTCCAGAGACCCAGCCGAGGACCCCAAGTGTTGGGATTTCTAGCATGCGAGCTACGCAGCCAGGATTTCACTGGTGCCAAGTGCCGACAGCGGCCTTTGGCGTGGCGTCGGGCCCACAGGCCCAGGCATCCCTTTCCGCACAGAAGGGAGCTGAGGCAGCTTCTTCTTGGAAGTATTCCTCCCGGTGGCAAGAACAGTCCACCCCATGGAAGAGCCAGCAGTCTTCATGGGGCAAGGGTTGGGGGCAATCCAAGAATTACGGCTCCAGCAGCTCGTGGCAGGGCTCTGGTGGGAATCGGCGTGAGAAGTGGGACAAGCCTAAAGGCTGGAATCTCGGGTGGAGGCAATTGGCGACTTCATGCGGCATGTAGGGTAGCTGGAGCTGCTAGATGCCGTGAGGCCTACTGCATCAAGAGTTGCTATGCAAAGGTCTATGGAGTGGCTGTTGCCCTGCCATTCTAATTTTCTGTTTCCGGCCGACTGCTGCGAGTGATGAAACAGCAACCAGTGCACGAGGGTTCCACTGATGCATTGGACGTTCAGAGTTCTCATGGTCCAGTCCATGTCGGCATGTGCTGCTGAGGAACGTGCACAATCCGTTTAGCACTTCTAGAGCAAGCTCTGTTCCCGTGCTTCAGCAGTCAGTGGATGCATGTCACCCTGTCTGTGAATGCACACACGCCGCTGCCTTTTGCTTTCTGCAGCATTGTGCAAACACACTGTATGCATTCTTAACCTACCCTGCTGCCTCGTGTATGGACGAATCTTCATCATCTTTGGAAGCAGCAAGCTCAGAGAGTGCTGAGTGGTGGCAGCGCGTGCCCCAAGCCCGTTTGCAAGTGGTCAGAATCTTGCCCCGAGACTTTCATTTGGAGTGCTTGTTCAGAAACATACATCAAGAGCCCAATCTGCACACCTACGTCCTTGAACCCGACCTCCTCAACATCCTCCTCAGCCAAACTGAAGGTTCGAGAATTTTGGTTCTTCTTCCCGTTCGGTCGTGGTACTACTTGACGTGTTCAGCCAGCTGGAGTAACACGTGCCTCAGGCATCTTCTTGCACGTCATGTCTAGAGATATTACAGATGAGGAGATTGCTGAACGATTCTGGAGAGTGCCAGTGTGGGAAATGAGCTTCACCCTCCTTCAGCACTTGAGACAGATTGCTTATCTTCGCGAGAGATTCGATGCTCTCGAGCGGTGTCACGACCGAATGCAACAGCAGTATTCGCATCTCGTTGATCTTCATGCGCGTGTTCTGAGTGAGTGCGAGCAGCTTTGGCAAACATGTCTGATACTTCAGTTTCACCTCGATAGGCTTCAGAGTGTTGTCGACCTCCTACAGAATCAAACCCGAGGTTTCCACGACGACATGACACATACCCTGTGGCTCCAGGGCCTCCGAGTGCACGTGACCCCCCCTGTCCCACCGAGACCCAGTAACGTGGTCCGTGTGCAGCAGATGAGGGACAATGCGCGCCGCTCCCGGCCTTACTGAATCTTCCCGCGGGGCAGAAGTGCAAAACATTTCCAGTGCTGTCTCTGTGATGCTCATGTGGCAGCAATCTGCGCGTGTATTGAAGCACCATGTTATGTCATGTCACGTATGCCACCTCAAGTTCTTGTTTTCTTCTGTGGGCCCGAGTTTGGGATTTTGTACAACAACATCCTGCCAAGATGGACTTGTGTCTTGCAGAGCGGCAAGCCGAGGCTTTTTCTGCTGAGTACGAGGACATTAACTTGCCCCCCTGCACCTCTTTTCCCCATACCGGGCCTTCCGGTTTTTCAGACTCCAAATGCCACGCTGATTCATACATCAGCATCAGCTGGGGAATCAGTGCCAGTTGGTTGGTATGACAGACAAGAAAGCGAGCCCACAGAGGCATGCTTTGGCATCTTTGATGAGCCAATCCAGAGTGCCGAAGTGGCATCTCTGGGTGAAGAGGCCAAAGAATCGCAGGTGTCTTGAGCTCCTCACCGGGGGCTAACGTTTCAGCAAAGTGATCAAGTGTAAAAAGAAAGATGGACCTTTCGAGGAGGCTGTTGTAGGCATGTGATTGAAGAACATGTAGATGTGGAAACAGCTGCTCGAAGCCTCCCCGTCCACCAGTTTTGCCAAAAACTGCAAGAATTGGACGAAGAGGAGAAGATGTTGTCCCTTCGTGACATGTTTGGCTCGAAATCACCACACACAATCCAGAAGCGTGCATCGACCTTGTTGAGGCTGTTTCGTTGGCTTCAAAGACAGGCAGATGCGCAAGGGACCTCTGTGGAGGAACCCCTTCTCCCATCAGAGGAGGCGGTGTACAAGTTCTGCAGGGAGATATCCCACAGCAAAAAGGGCAAGCGGGCACCTCAGAGCATAGTACAAGCGTTGAAGTTTGTGAAATTTCTGCTTTCCATTCCAGATGTGGAGAACCATCTCCCCCAGGGTCCGAGGCTTGGCAGACCGAGTGGCAGGCGAGCACGAGCCCACACACCAAGCCCGGGACCTAACAGTGCTTCAAGTTAAATTTCCGGCAGAGTGGGTTGGGAACACCGAGCTCCACGTTGTTGAGTGATTTGCAGCAGGAGTGTTCCTGTGTCAGATCTTCAGCAGGAACCGTTGGTCAGACATCAGGCACGTGCGATTCTTGGAGTTCGACTTTCTGGAAATTGGACCCGAGATTTGTGGTTTTCTGGAAGGAATCCTTTCAAGGCAGGGCTAGAGAGACGAAACAGTCCAACAAGAAGAAGAAACTCTCGTTCTTCATGCCCCTCGTGGCTCCAGTTCGGGGGTCCAACCTAAGGTGGTGTGGGCAAAAGAATGGCAGAAGGTGGCTGCCGAAGCAGGGATAGTGCTCTCGAAGACCCCTGTAGGCCCTTTACTACCGGCCACCGCCCCAGATGGCGACTGGCTGCAGAGTTCCATGGACTCCGCCGAGGCTTCCAACTAGCTGACGGGACTGCTAAGGGACCGCGACCCCTCAACAGCGAGGGTTGCCACACAGTCCTTGAAACACAATGCTGTTGGGAGGTTGAGCAAATACGGCATTGTGGGCGAGACACAGACACTCTTGTCACATTATTCGACTGGAGCTTTGAGTACATTAGCCTACTCGAGAGATGCCCTTAGTGGCCCCCTCCGGCAGCCGGAGGAAATGCTGAAGCAGGTACGGGAAGGCTCGTTTTGCCCGGACGCTATTCGAAGTGGATACTTTGCCCGAGCCCAAGGATGAGAGGCAGGTGCATCTGTTGACCTCGGGTCCTGACTTCCGATCAGCAAGGTAGGCAGCTTGGATGGGCTGCCCGAGAATTCCGAAAGCACGCATGAGCTTTTGCCAATTTGCCAGCTCTAGTGGAAGGATTTCAGGACAATCTCCTGGGGGTTGGACTGCTTTGCCCCCTGCAAGGGAAGGTCTTTGAGTCACCAAGTGCCATGCCCGTCTTGGAAGCATCCGCACCGTTGATAGCGGAAGGAGAAGAATTAACCCTAGAAAGAAAGTGAGGAATTAGACAAGCTGGCTACCGTGACCTGTGGGCTTTGCGAAACAGTGCTCGATAAGAATGACACACAAGATGCAGATGACAACGGGGAGGCAGAGTTCTCGCCTACCACATCAGCAGACGGGTCCTCCGAGGAAACCTCTGATGGAGCCTCGTCGGAAGAAAAGGAGGAACCAGCTGCGGCCCTGAGTCTGCCGAAGGGTTGGAGAGCGATCCGAAACAAGAAGTGTACCATGCTACATCTGTACAAAGTGGGTCATACGACGCTGAAATGTGGCAAGTGGATCAGCGTTAATTTTGTAGAAATGGAAAAGCCCTCAGCGAAGTGGCTACAGTGCAGCCGTTGTTTTCAGGAGTTAAGAGCGGGGTGACATTGTTGTTGGCCGCTTTGTGTGTATGTGCAGCACAATCCCTTTGTACCAGCTCTCTCTTTTGCAATTTGCAGTTTTGGCCCCACGCCCTAAACATGGCAAACGCAGCGGATAGTCAGCCTTTCTTCGAGCAACATGCTCGCAAGGTCGGGATGGAGCAGCAACTCTTGGAAAGATTCATAACCGGAGGGGTCAGGACGGTGTCCATGGCAGCCTACGCCGCCACTCAACCGGGTCAACCTCTCACAGACAAGGAGGTCTCCACTCTATGCACGAGTCTGGGGCAGGACAACCCCACTCGTGCGCAATTGACGGTCGTCAAGAGGCTCCTGTTCGAGTGCCGGACCATGAGTCTGGCAAATTTGGAGGCCACCGTGGGACAGCAGCCGGACTCAGTTCTACGTAAGCTGCCAGGAGCTGAGAGAGCCCAGCGCCTGGACTTGCAGGCTCAAAGGAATTGGCGCAAGGCAAGCCAGCCAAGGAACTTGTGCTGGACGCTTCGGGGGACGGCCTCTCGGTTCAGGATAAATCCCCTAAAGTGGCGGCCCAGTTGGGGTCAGACATGGCGACTTACAGAGCGTTGCAAAGACGGGGTCTGGCCTACGACCTCGTTGGCGTGTTGAATCCCAAGGCGCACGAGAAACGGCTTCAGAAGGACTTTGATACCTTGCAGACCCCAGCGCCCCCAGGCTTCAACCGTCCGACGCTGCAGCAGGTCCTGCGAGCAGATCGGGCCTTGTGGAGGGAGCTTGGCAGCAAACAGCCGACCCTGAAAAGGGCAGCGGCGAAGGTGCCGCTCGCGGACGCCCGGTGCTTAGATCAAGTCTTCCTGGAAGCCACAAACACGGTTGCAGTCAATTTTCACTTCATGCCGACACCTCGTGCGGAAGGGTTCACAGATAAAGGAGGCAAAGGCGCGGGCAAGGGCCCCCAACCGTTGGGGCGATGGAAAAGGTATGGGCAATGAAAATATCAGAGGACAGACAAACCAGAGAGGCGAATCAGGGGTCAAGGGAGCCCGCCTCCCCACGAAGGGCAAATTTGACAGTGGCAAGGGCGGCTTTCCGAACCAGTGTGTTGCAAGGAGGCAAGGAGACCCCCATGCCGGCCGCCTTGCGAGGTGGCGTGCCGAACGACGAGCACGGAGATCCTCTTTGTTTTGGCTTCAACCTAGGACAGTGCAAGCAGCCTGAAAGAACGCCCCGTTGCAAGGGACGTTGACAGCGCCTCCGGGCTGGACCAGGCGTCCCGCGCTGCTCTGACCGCGCGTCGCGCACAAGCGTGCGCGGAGAGAGCGGAAACAGCCATGGGGGATGGAGATAGTTCAGCCCAATTTTGTGAACAGGACAATTTTCCCGCTTCTTTGGCGGACAGGCCCAAAGAGAGCTGCAAGGAGTCGCATCCTGCTGCTGTTGCGAAAGGCCAAGAGAATTAGCCCCCGCTCCTACGGGTGACTGAGCCAATCCCACAGTTTTCCAAGTCTTCCGCTGAGGCTTCCGTATTTTCACCTAAGGCGAGTCATCCTGGCGCGAACAGGTCTGGACAGGCGCAATGTACTGCGCCCCAGACCATACATGAGTGTTGGGTTTTGGAGTTTTTCGCAGGGTCAGGCGGGATTACCTCGGCGGCTGCTTCAGCCGGCCTCAGGCGGTCGGTCGGAGTGGACAAAGTCCGCAGGCCAAGCCTCAAGGGCAAGATATTACAGCTGGTCTTGCTCCTGCTGTCGCACAGAGGTCTGCTGTGGAAATGGCTGGGTTCCCCAGGACTGGCCGCCGTATGGCTGGCGCCGCCCTGCGGCACATCCAGCAGGGCCAAGGAAATCTAGCTTCCGTGGGAGGACGAGCCGCATCCTTTGAGGTCAGTGGAGTACCCGGAAGGGCTTCCGGGCCCGAAAGGGTGGCAAAGGCCAACGAGCTTTGCCGGCTCACGGCCCGAAGCTGGGACTTTTGCTGCGAATGCAGCATCAACGAGCTTTGCCGGCTCACGGCCCGAAGCTGGGACTTTTGCTGCGAATGCAGCATCGTGGTAATCATAGAAAACCCCTATCGCAGTCTCCTCTGGCGTTGCATCGCCGTTGAACACATCCTGAGGAGTGAACAGGCGATTGTGGTCCAGTGCGACTTTTGCATAATGGGAGGCTCGAAATGAAAGCTGACAGCCTTGCTGTGCAACAACGACCTCATCACAGGCCTGGCTGTCACGTGTGTTGGATCCCACGAGCACCTACCCTGGGAAGTGCACGAGGGAGTTCTCGCAACAAACTTGAGACCGCGTACCCGCAACAGTTTTGTAAGCACTTCGTTTCCCTGCTGTTGCAGCATCTGACACAGAAGGGTTGTCGGGATGGCCTTAATCTATTGGAGGGAGATCCCGCAAACTCCTCAGGAGCCAGGGTGGTAACGACACAGGCAAAGACCAAAAGGGCTGCATCCTTTCAGGTCATCCCCGGATTTTGCCGACGAACCAGATGGACAGTGCTCAGCCAACTCCGCAGCACTCTCCAAACTACACAGTGGTTAGGACTGGACAAGATCCCGGGGTTCAAGGCGCCAGGATCCCCGGCGTTGAGAGTGACGCCCCTACTGTCTTCTGCGACGGACGTTCTGGTGGAGGTGCCGTGGAACCCACAGGAATTTGCGGCGAAAGCCCGACTGGTCGGCTACCCCCGACACCTGTGTCTCGGGGTGCCACCCGCCCTCAGGAAGGTAATTTTGGCGTGCTCTAAACAGCCCGCAGCCAAGGTGATTGAGACTCGAGCAGCGCAGTCACGAAGATGGCTCCAGCGAGCCCAGGAGACCAACCACCAGGTCATCAAGGAAGTTGAGGACTCATCTCAGTTTCTGGAAGAACTGTGGCTGAAAAGTCTCGATGAAGTATCGAAAGGCTGCTCGGAAGGACCGTTCTGAGAACAGGGCTTGCCACAAGGAGCTGTAATCAGCCAACGTTTTGCAATCCAGCAAGGGAGCAAGGTGAGGCTGATCGACGACCTGTCCCAGAGCTACATCAACGAGGCACGCAGGACAAGGACTGCTTGGAAACCATTGACCTGAATCAGCGTATAGGCGACTGCCACTGTCCGAAGAGGCACTCAACATGGCTTACGTGGCGGTCAAGGACCCAAGCTAGGGGGAGGTTCGCTTCTTCAGGCTTCTTTGCCTTCCATTCGGCGCCGTGGCAGCGGTCCACGCGTTCCTCAGGGTCAGCTTGGCTATTTGTCATACAGGAAACACGTTTTGGCACTTGCCTTGGAGCTCGTCTTACGATGACTTCACGCTGTTGTCAACACGACAGCTGGCCCCTAGCGCAGAGGCCAGTGCATGTTTTTTTGCTAGACTTGCTCTGCTTTGAGTTTGACAGAGACGGAGACAAGGCTCCGCCGTTCCAGGAGGTCTTCAGTTCTTTGGGAGTAGAATTTGACCTTACAGACAGCAGCGAGCAAGTTTTTTTAGGATCCAGAATACAGCAGAACGAACCAAAAGTCTCATTGAAGACCTGGCAGTCTTTCAGGAGCAAGGAGCCTCCAGCCCTAAGACCTGGAATCGACTGAGGGGAAGGCTGCACTTTGTGGCGGGCCAACTCTCTCTGGGTGCTTGCCGAAGGGCTTCATGAGAAGAAGCTCTGACATCATCAATGCCCCCGCATATGTCAGGAGACAGAACAAGAGCCTCCCTTTGCGCAGCACTTCAGGAGCTACGACATTACATGACATGGCAAATCCCCTTCCTTGGAAAAGATACCTGTGCATAAGCTTCAGTCTTGTTAGCGTGAGGGTGCACGTCATTGCAGTCTGTGCATGTGAATGCATCGCTGTGCATGGGACACAAATGAACAAGCATGGCATCGATGGATTGTCCTGTATCTTTGGCCGGGAAATGTTTTCACACATTTGAAACATTTTTGTTTGGAAAATAAGAACACATTACGGGCGTAGGCATGCAATGGCCAGACGGTTGCGGTAAACGAGACGTGTTATGAGTGGAATGGGAATGAGATTGAGTTACACTTGTGAACGCTGTTGTATTTCCTTTTAGATGCTGACATGCCTATGTGCGTCAAAAAGCGAAGCATACCCATGCCCCTTTGCAGACATGACACAACTGACAAGCAAGAGGCTGCCGGCAGCTTTTTTGCGTCATATGCAGCGGTGCTACCGTGATGCCTGTCATCACGCGCCTGTACTGCGAACACTCAGAGGTTTGGACCAAGGACTTCATTCGCCTCCCATAGGTCTTGTGTCGTGTCCTCCAGCATATCCTCAAGTTGACGTACCCGACGGCGCAAAGAGCTCTTATGAGTGGAAGAGGAGCTAGAGCTGGAGCTAGAAAAGCCCGAATTGGAATGGTCATGGACACTCATAGCCTCATTCGAGCCCGGACTGCCTTGGCTCATGTTCTCAGAGACCTGTCGTAGTCAGACACCGCCTTGATGCTGTGGTCGACGTCCATGGCCTCGTCCAAGGACGGAATGTTTTGGTTCATGTGCTCGGAGACACACCCATCATTGTCAGACATGGCATTCTTTTGGCTGTTGTGGTCAGTGTCCTTGGGACTGGGCCCGTCGGTGGAACCGCTAGGCTCTTTGCCGTCACTGCCATACATAGCCCTCTCCTGGATGTTGTAGTCTATGTCGTTGGGGATGGGCCCGTCGGTGGAATCGCTGGGCTCTCTGTCCTTGATGGCTGGCACGCCCTCCGCATCCTGGATGGCCTTCATGTGGTTCCCTTTGGCGTAAACCTTCTTATTGGAAGCTAAGAGGCGAAGCAGTCTAGAGTCAGCTTCCGGACTCCAACCACCGCCTGATCCGGGTGTCAACGAGAGACGCTGGATGTTGCTCATCGCGAACTGCAGCATTTTTTTGTCAGGGGCTGGTGAGTCGGCCAGGGAGCCGTTGCCGCTGCTGGTGGTGTAGGCGAAGGGGGCGTCGTGGGATTGGCCGGCGCCAGGCGGAGATACGCAGCACCGTTATCGAGCGCCACGATGCCGGAGACAGATACACCAACCACGATGAAGCACACAGGGGCGCTGCGAACCAATGGCCTCCCGATCACGTTGTTCGCACACCGTGAGTTTTGAAGTTCAATCCGGAGTTTTTGAACATAAAACTCCGGGATTCAAGATTCAACATTCAAGGTTCCAGGGAAACGTTTTCCCGAGATCTTGCACCCGAGTTTTGAAGTTCAATCCGGGGACCCTGGATTCAAGATCCCGGGGAAACCTTTCCTTGGAACCTTGAATCTTGAATCTTGAATCTTGAATCCCGGAGTTTGGAAGTTCAAAACTCCGGATTGAACTTCAAAACTCCTTGTCCCTCATCGTGCTTGACCACTGATACCTTGAAATTTAAGTACACTATGCGCTATAGAAGCACCAGTAACTACACAATATCGTCACACTATAGTATCAGAATCACACTATAGTATCAGAATATAATAAGACTGAAGCTCTGAAGTAGCGAAGCTCTGAAGTTACCTATCCCCCCTAAACAGGTGGATAACTTATACATATATATATATGTGTATATGTAGTGTGCCTTGCACCTGCAACAAAACTGCCCATTTGGCTACTTTGAGCAATGCACTTTGCGTAAGTGCGTTCGGCTCCAACAAGTTCTGCACTGTGCAATTTAGTTTGAGATAGTCCCAAATTGAAATTTGCACCTGCTTTGTCAAGTTATTCCATTTTGACTTGCTCGCCGTCAACGTTTGCAGCATTACAGCAGCTGCTGGTCAACATGGCAGATTTGGGGATCATGTGCCAGCAGGAAGTAGGAAGTGGTGGTTCAGTTTTTCTAAGTCATAGCCAGGAAGTGCTTCAAGTGTTGCATTAGGAGAGGTCATGACTCGCAAACATGTTGTCGTTGACAAAGACAAAGAGGTGCGGCGCTTGACTGGTTGCCAAAGTTAAGTTTCAACGGTGCGTGGTGGCAGTTCCAACTCGGCAAAAGGTGCACTTGGAGACTGAAGCTTGGTCTTCCCAGCCCGGTTCGAAGTCGGTAAGCAGATGATCGGACAAGGCTTTTTTGTTGGTGTTCTCCTTTGATTGAGGTGGCTTTGTACACTTTCCGTTCTCATGTTTGTGATCGCTTTCGCGCTTTCGGGGCAGATCCTTCCCAGGCCGACTGATCCAGTGACTTGTGTAGAAGCTTTCAGCTGCTGCACGTTGCCCATGGCCATTGTTGCAGGTTCGTGCCGAGCCAGTGCACCTCAGAAAAGGGCATGTGCACGCCGGGAGCCCATGTCGCATGTCTTCTAAAAAAGATGGTTGCCCAGCACAAGGGTTGATGAACAGATGAGAAGGAACGTATGACAAATGCATTGACCAACTCTTGGCAGACTGGGAAACAGCTTTTGGCTTACTGCAGCTGTTGCTGATGGTTCATGTTCTGTTTTTTATCAGTTTGTTTTTTGTTGCTCCCGTGTTTTTTTAAATCCACAGCCACTTTAACGAACATTGACTACGGCTACCGGAAAATGCACAAGCGTAATTCCGATTGTGAGGATACTTTACATGCACTAGCTCCGTTGAACAAGTCTGCAACATGTCTGAGCTTGCAACTTGAGGAGTTTGCGAGGTGGATTTGTAGTGACAAGGACTCGGCCATGTCTGTGCCAACTGTCGGTGATGTTCAGCGACAGATGCCGAAACCAGATGAGATGAAACGATTGGTCAAATACAAGGGGCCAAGCGGTGAGAAGGCTGTTTTGAAACAAGCGGCAACAAATTCCGAGCTGCAGAAAGCGGTCGAATTAGGAGATGCTGAGATGATCAAGGCAATTTTGCGGTTTGGCTTGATGAAACGTTGTGTGAACGTGAATGCCCCTCTCTGGCCAAAACGAGAGCGTCTGCTACATTTGGCTGCGCAGAAAGGATTTCGAGATGTCTGCATACTTCTGCTAGAGGCCAAGGCAGAAATTGATGCAGAAGAAATATGTGATGGAAAACATCCAGTCCATGAAGCTTGCAAACACGGGCACTACGATGTGTGCGAGTTACTCTTGGATCGCAGAGCTCACATTGAAGAAGCTACCTTTACAGGAATGCGGCCTCTGCACTGGGCTGCATCGGAGGGCCATGCTGAGATTTGTGATATGCTGTTGGACAGAAAAGCAGTTCCCTATGCTGCATCAGGTGACCTCCGGGAGGTTCTCCACCACGCAGCGGCCAAGGGCCATGCAGCAGTCGTCGAGTTGCTTTGCCGGAGGGGTGCCAAGCTTGATTCCGATGGCCCAGGACAGAGTCCTTTGCATTTGGCCTGCTTGGGTGGGCACCTGCAGGCAGCCAAGGCACTGTTGGATCACGGCGCCTTGAGCTCGCTACAGGACTTTGGTCCCAATGGCGCTTTGAGGAGGTGCCAAGACACGGACATCGAAGACTTAGTGCGCTGCATTGGGCAGCTCAACCTCAAAGTGGATGAAGCTGAAGAGATGGACGACATGGGACAGCACGATGAAGCCCAAGCACTCTATGCGGAAGTGTTGGCAGATTTTGATAGGCTTGGTATGGTCCATTCAGCCCAATCCCTGCGAGCCAGCTTGAAGCTGCGAGCTAATGTTGAGACTGGTGAGTCGGATGCCTGATTTGTACAGCAAAGCCTTGTTGCGAGCCAAAAGATTAGAAAATGCGAGCAGTGAAGACGTTCAAGCCTTTCTCACCACCAGAAAACAGAGGCCCGGAGCTTGCACATGCCCCTTCCCGCTCATGAAGCGGGACATGGTGACACAGGACGCATCAAAGCTCCGGAATGATTTTGAGTTAAGCTCTGCGCTTGAACGTGAGTCTTTCAGCTGTCCTGAGGATGCAGAGGCTTGCTCCCAGTGCGTAGAAGAATTCTGCCCAGCAGTTGCCTCAGCACGCCTAGAATTCTCATGTCACAGATGGTCGCTATGTAGCCTCTCACAGCTTCGAGTTGCATCATGTTGCATCCATCAAGGCAGAATCTGAAGGGGCGTCGAGTTGCTCGGAATCTGCCGGATGCCAAGCTGGCGCAACATCCTGTGCGAACCTGCGGTGCATTCGTTGATGCCCCGGAGGCCTGTGAATGCGAAGACCCTTCCTGGCCCAGGCTCGACTGCAGCCTGGTAGGGTTCAGGGAGTGTTCAAGGCAAGTCAACTCTGCAACAGGATAGATGTTGGATCTCCAGAGAGACCCTGTTGGCAATGTGTTGATGCCTGAGTTGCTAGAACGCCTTGAGAACATTGCCAACGGGGCTTCGGCGCTTCAAAAGGTTTGCGACATTGTTGCACAGATTTTTGTGCACCAAATTTGGGGGGTGGCAATTCTCAGTTCCAAGGCCCGCCCTCATGTGGACATGACACTTCGGTCCGTCGGCCAGCAGCTTGGAAAGCGGCCATCGCAATAGCCACTGAAACCCCAGTTTACCTAGGTGCAGATGAGACATGCCTGCAAGTAGTTGAGGATGCTGATGGTCTTGAGCTTGGTGCGTCCAGCTTCTGTGTGTGTTGTTTTAGAGATCTTGCGGCTGAGATGCATGAAGCGTTGGAACAAACACGTTGGCTTTCAGAGACCTTGATCCAGATCCAGCCTTGAGCTTGAGACTATGACTACCTTCGTCTCCTTAACCCGTGAGCTTTGCAGTGTCAGGGGTGTAAGGTGTGGAGACCTGCTACTGTTTGACAAGCATGTCTCTATGCGCGGGGCATGTTCGTGAAGTTGCTGCCAGTCGGAGGTCTGCAGCTTGCAAGCTCGAATTCAAGTTCTTGTGAGCCTTTTGATGTGTGGTTGGCAACCATGGAAACAGCTTTTGACATGTGGTAAAGGCAGTGCTGTATGCAGGTACAGTCTTCCGCTTCAACGGCGCATCAATCTTGGCCAAGGTGCACAACGACAGTTGTGAGCACCTCAGAGGCGTTAGGCAGCTTCACATAGTTGACATAGCCTTGAGGCTACATGTCTTTTTCAGGCCTCACATGGGCGGATGCTTGGAAGTTGGTACCTTGCCGGGAGCCCCGCCATCAGAACACTTTTGCTGCTGTGCATGTCATCTGGTGGCCACGCAGTGCTTTACAGGTGCGTCCAAATCCATTAAGTTTGTGCAGCGTAAGCTGCCAAAGGATGAGGCGAGGCAATGTAAGGATCGCAATCAAGGTGCTTTAAGGTGCTTTTGCCCATGCTGCTCTGGAGGGCCTCTATTGCGCTGGTAAACGAAAGCAGCTCTGCGTGGAAGCTATTGAGTGCCCTGCGCCTTACACCCGACGCTTTACGTTTTCATGGCGAGGAGCATGCCGGGCACAGAAACTCCCAGAGAAGTTGCTGGCCAGGTACATGTGCACAACTGATCCTGCTCAGTGCAGCATGGGCGCCTGCCGTTGTGAGGATGCATCTCACGTGCGGAAGGTGCAACGATACCCCGATGATCTCCGGTGATCATATTCTTTCATGGTGACACAGGAAATGCAGACCGTCAACAGATCTGTATGCCATGTGCTGCAGGCTTAGCTAAGAACACTCTCCGCCAAACTGAGAATTTTTGGATGTCGTGATTGTCTTTCGTCTTAAGGTGTGGACCTCCATTGCCAAGCTGCCCCATGTGGGAGACTGGGAGACTTGCTGTTTTTAGCTGTGAGTCTTGCGATAGGAGCAGTCTGAAGAACATGAGGTTTTCAGACTCGTGCGCTGCGGGTCCTTGCGAGTGTCACGTCGGCTTCGTCAAGGCGATGCCAGCGATGCAGATGATGCATTGACCAAAGCGGCCATGCGAGCTCCTGGGAAACCTTCAGGTTCACCATGGCGATGACTGTTTTAGCAGCCTCCTTTGTAAGCCGTAGTAATGCTACGAAAATTCTGCAAGCTTGAACAAGCTTGATGCGCTCTGGCTGCAGCACTGAGGCTGTAGATCAGGACAGGACCGTTCTCAAGGCCGTGCCACATGGCTGTGTGTGTGTGTGTGTGTGTGCGTGCCTCCAGCTGAACCAGAGAGTCCTGTGAAGGACGCTCAGTCTTGTGGTCATTCGCTTCAGCAGCGGCAATGCCATGGCCTCAGCCAGGGCGCCGGATCGTGCAAGACCACGCACACGCAGATCTGCTGCACGTGCAGGTTTGTTTGCTGCGTTGCCCTGGGAGTTGTCGCCGCTTGCGCAATACGCAGATGTTTCGTGTGGCCCTTGTCAGCAGCAACTGCAGGTACGAACATTACGTAAAACCAGCCTTGGCACAAGGTTGCTGAAGAGAGAGATCCGCCTACCAGTACCCGCCGTCGACCTCGAAATGTGGTGCCAAGGTTCGAGCTTTGTTTGTACATTCACCATGTGTGTCGATTGGTGGTCAGGGATGAGCTAGTGATGGTGGTCTGAGTCAGGCAACTGCACCATAGCGTCGACTTTAATATGTATTTCGTGATTGCCAGCCCTAGCTTTATTAAATGACGAAGCTGCGGGAAGCTTGTGGTTCCAGCCTAGACAAGGTCACAACGGGAAAAGCATATGGGAGGAGCTTCAAAGCGGTGTGGGCAGGAAAGCCTTAAGTCCCTAAACCAGTGAGTGTGAAGAGATTTGTGCAATGTGCAACACGGGGAAAACTCAGGAGGAATGTCCACGCAGGCCAGACATTCTGGCCAGTATGCTTTGTTCTGCCTTGTGAGAGCTTGAAATGCCGCAACAATCTGCAAAGTCTTCCAAGTGAACAGCTTGGATTTTCAACTTGGCTGCTTTTGCTTTCGGTTCGGGCTGCACCCACTTCGGTTTTTTCCAAGGGTGTCTTCGCTTCCAATATTGGGCCCAAAGATGGCAGCGGAGACCACTGAGCTCCATCTGTGGGTGGGCTCAGGAGAGGGGGACCGAGCTTCAAATGCAGGCCTGAACAGTCGAAGGGACCTCAAACCAGTCGGTGACTTGGGGCGACTCTTAGATATCGAACCTGGGATTGTACGGTCCGCAGGCCCCAATCCTGCAGTGGATTTTGATGTGCCCAGTGCACGTCCAACATCTGAGTTCAGACAACCTGATGCCTGCTCAAACCTGCGCTTGATGGCAGCCTGTCTGTTCCTGGAGCCCAAGCGGGCTCAAGATGTGAAGAACTTCTATGAACTTCTGGTATGTTTGAGGATATGCAGAACTACAGCATGTTCTCAGACTGGCTGTTGAACGGTTGCAGTTGTGGCAAAGGGCAGTGAAGCAGACATTCAGCCACACCCCAAATGGTTGCGCGCTTGCAACGAAGACGCAACGATGGTTGTTTGTTAGCTGGCAGCTCTTATTGGAGCAGGACGTGGTCAGAACGGTGGGCGCTTCATCTGGAAGTGACGTTCGAGGCATGAGCTCAAGAGTGCTGATCTAGATTTGGCGCCTTGACGGCTTGACCGTCTTCAGGCTGTTTGCAAGAGCACGCGGTCCTGGAAGCCCTGAGCTTTGATTGAGTACACGGTGAGCACTGATTGCACAACCGTTGTGCTTTCAGGCCCTTGAGGACGGTCACTACTGCCGCGTGCTTCCCTGAGCGTCCCCATTCACCAGCTTGTCCTATCCTGCCCGTGTGAGGAAGTCACGACATCCAAGGTGTACCTTCTTTGACATGTGTGATGATGCGCTCGATCCAGTGTACATGTTGTTGGAACGTGGTTTGGTGATGCCGGCTTCCTTGCTGCCTCGGTTTTTTCAAGTAGCTCAGTATCAGCTCCAAGCACACAGCTCCAAGCAGACATGTTCAACATCGTTTGCTTGGGCTCCAGCTTGGGATCCCGCCAGGACTCGATCCAGAGAGGCGTTGCGGTCATCCTCAAGGCAGCTTAGAGACAGTCAAGTGACATCAAGTGACAGTCGAGTGCCTTTGCAGGGAGGTATTTCTGAATGTTCGATGAAGATCACATCCTTGATCTGCAAGGAAAGCCCAAAAGTGAAGTATTCAGGGCCAATAGCCGCTCCTTAAGGGGCTTCGAATGAGCTTGATGAGAGAGTGCAACTTTCTTTGCCAGCTAAAGAAAGAAGCAGCAAACCGAGGGTTGATCTTCGAGTCTTTCAGGGGCAATGCGGGGGCAGCGAGCCATATCAAAACTCTTTGGTGTGCAAAGGACCTGTAAGGAGTTCAACTGTTATAGGCTTATAGGTTATGTGAAATTGTATATATGCTACTATACAGGGCTGCTGTTAGGAACTAGCATTCTGAATTTGCGGAGCGGTAAACAGCTCCGCAAAACAGCCTTTCTGGATGGAGAATGTCAGTTACCTAGTGTCCACTCTCAGCCCTCTCACGCCCTCGGATGTTTAGCAGGACTACTGCGGCTGGTCTGCGGCCAAGACCTGTATAAGCAGTTGTTGGGATCACAGTCCGGAAAGCCACTGGAAGTCGACTTATCCAAGCGCCTCTGACAAGCGTTTGACGCCGTCCATTCTTCTAGCTTGGCTCACGGCTTGTTGAGCCAGAGGTTTTCAACACTTGAAGCGGCATGAATTGAAGTCAGGCTAAAGACTTTCGAGAGAAGCAGCCATGATCCTCACATTGTGTAAATGGGCATGGTATGATGGTATGAATCCCAGAACTCCCGGAACTCCAGTCCCAGCTTCCCAGCTCTTGCATCCTAGAATCAGGCAGCAAGGCGAGGCGAGGCAAGGCCAGGTCAGGCAAGGCAAGGCAGCAAGGGTGAGTTTTTTGGCATGTGCTGGCCGAGCAACAAATCAATGCTAGCCTGAGGGCCCGAGTACAGACTTGGGAGTCCTAGACAACGCACTCAGATGCACACAGGGTGAGAACACCCGGCAGTTCAAGGCTCAAATGCCCTCTGTGGGGTTTGGAAACGTGCTCGAAGTCAGAATACACTTCTGTCCTGGGGAACTCTTTGTACCTACATCCACATCAGGGTTCTGAACATGCAGAAGTTTGCATAGGCAGCCAGTCTGCCAAAACACTCAGAACTTGCGGGTTCCTACATGTTCCCACACACTGATCATGTTGCTATTTAAGTCCAGCAGCAAGACTGTACTTTCAGAGCAATCGAGTGTGCAAAGCTCTTATGTAAGTTGAAGCCTCGAGTCTCGAGTAAGAATTGTGTTGGGCTGTGTGCATGATCCAGCTTCCGGGCATTCCAAAGGGCATGCGATCTGAGCGCATCAACGACATCCATTGTGCCACTCTTCCTGAGGCTATTACCATCTGTCGCCGCAGCAGTGTAGCTGACTCAGTGTCCTGAGCTCCGTTAGGAGGACGTCAGGACGAGAAGAGACGGGGCAAACCAAGGTGTAACTTCCTGGACTCTTGTGATGATGTGTTGACTGCAGTGTACCTGTTCTTTGAAAGTGGCTTGGCAATGCTGGCCGGCTTGAATTGTTTACTGAAGGGAGCAGGCATGCACGCAGACAAGAGCTGTTTCCCTTGTGCCAGGAAGCGCTGCAGAGCAGGATTGCCACTATCTTCAAGGAACATTTTTTTGAAAGTTTCTGTAGGCGATCGTGTGTGTGTGTGTGTGTGCGCGCGTGCGTGCATTTTGGTGTTTTTCTATCATGTCGACCTGAACATGGCTTCGCATTCCTGACTCTGTCAATGTAACGCGTCGGCCGTGACAGGATGAAAAACACTGCAGCAGGTCAGCGGCCAAGACCACGCATGTCGCCGCTAGTCACTGCTAGTCGCCACTTTCATACAGACGACAATGCAAAATCTCCGTGCTGCCGTGGCTGCTTGTCTGCTGTAGCAAGCAAATATAGCGAATCAGAGACAAATTGCAATTTCTTCTTGCTCATCTATGTATGGCCTGGCGAGATTTGTCGTGTGCGCACAGAGCGGCTTCGCAACCACCAATCACAACACGCTCAGAACACATTGTCTATAGAACAATGCTGGCAACGGCGCAAGGCAAGAAACACGCGGCGGTTTGGCTCGCTTGGAGCTCAGGCATGGCCTATTCGGCAAGCTTCTTGCTATCCTGAGCCCTCAGGACGAAAAGCTGCAGCAAGGTACTGAACTCAGAATTTCTGGATCATTGCTCACGGCTCGAGCTGGTGCTGGTACCCATCACACACCACATGTTTCTGAATAGTCAGTCATGGATTTTACCTCAAAACAGGGCTTGTTCAGAACATGTGCACACCTGGAACAAAGCATTTTCTGGAAGCTGGAAACTGGAAACAGATTCGGGACCGCCGCATCGCAAACTGCGGATTTGGGAGCTGGATGCTCTGAAACTGGATCCCCCAGCACGACACCACCCTCACCAGCGCATATTTCCTCAACCGAGCCGAGGGCTTCCCTGAACTAGGCCTTGCCAGGATCTGAAACGTGAAGTTTACCGAATCGTTTCCTGAATGGCGGCTACTTTCTGAGTGGGTCCCGTTCTGTTATGGCGCTGCTCTTAAGCACATGCATGTCCTGCTGTAGAATACCGCTGTCTGCTTTTGTGACCAGGAAGGCCAGCTTTGCACAACTTTGCACCAAAGCGAAGACACGTAGATCAGCTCCTTTTCGGCACGGTGCGAGACTTTCATTTTCTTGCGATGCTGAGACACAGTGCGGAGCCTCACCGTGCAAAGGACAGCAACATATTCCCAGGTGTCTCGCCATGTCTCACCCCTGACTGGTTGCAGCTTCTGACAGGAGTCTCTCCAAACCGACATCTTGCAATCTGCACTTCCTTCCCATGAGGCTTCGCAGGGCTTCGCAGGGCTTCGCAGGGCTTCGCAGGGCTTCGCAGGGCTTCGCAGGGCTTCGCAGGGCTTCGCAGGGCTTCGCAGGGCTTCGCAGGGCTTCGCAGTAGGTCTAGAATGTTTTTTTGTTGACTATGAGCATGTCGGAGATGGATAGCTTTCGAGGTGGACGCCTCCTCCAATCTGGCAGCATCCAAGGCACATCACATGTGTTTGTGTGTCGGTCTCTAGAGAGGAGGTTGTAAATGGTGGATTCTCACATTTGTGTGATCAGGACGCTCATCGAGAACCCGCTCTGCACCAAGAGAGTAGTTGACGGGACATGACGGGACAATGCATGTTGCTTTGTGTTGCAGAGTCGGCCAAGGCTCGGACGACAAGGACACTTCACAGCACAGTTGCTGGGCCGCATGATGGCTGGAACAGAGTGAGAAGATTGCCAGGGCGACCACTACGGTACAGCGGCTTCGTCAACGAAGGGAGGCCAAGGCAGCGACTGACCGTCGAGTCAGGAGAAATGCTCTTGAGTCACCTTGCCTGAGTGAAAACAAGGAAGGCACGAGCCAGAAACGCCTCGGACCCAAGTCGAAAACAGAAAAGACCTGCCCAGAGAAAACCTCGGAAACCCTGAAAGCTCATGATGTCGGACGTGGTCGGGTTGAGGATTTGCAGGAAATTGAGCTTGACCATCCAAAGCCCGGAAACCTTTAAAGTCCTATAGATTTGAAGCAGCCCTATCCCCAAACCTTGAAGTCGTGAACCCCACCGCCCTTATGTTATATGACCCCAAACCTCATAAGCACAAGCTTTGAGGGCATTACTCAGATTCTAAAGCCTTGAAACCTTGAAATTTCAAACCCTAAGCCCCAAAGCCTAAACCCTAAACCCAAAACCCCAAAACCCTAACACCCTAAAACCAACACACCCAAAAACCTAAAACCCTAGAACCCTTGAACCCTAAAACCCTAAAACCCTCGAACCCTAAAACCCAAAAGCCCTAAAACCCGAACCGACACCCTAAGCCCGAAGCCTTGACTTTTTTTGACTTGCGCTGTCTCGTTTTCTGAATCGTGCTGCTTTGTTTTCCAGCTCGGTCCTTTTGGTTTTCGGACTCGGTCCATCCTGTTGTCGACTCATTTTCCCGACTCGCCGGCCACCCCAAAGGCAACTGTGAGGCAGCCTATGATTTCAGTGTCAACTCTTGAACTTCGAGACCGAACATCGCATTTGTGGTCGTCCATTCTCCGTCTTCCACTTTGTCTGCTAGCTCCGTTTTGCTATCTCTTCATAAATGAAGGTGTGGAAAGTGTGCCGACATCCGTTCCTCCTTGAAGTTGCTCCTGGACTGGTGCTTGCAGGCCACTGCAGCAGCTAAGGCTGCGCGAGTGGTGCAGCCAGCTGCTGAAGAGGTTGCGGCAAAGTGGTTCTGAGATGCCAGATTGAGTCGACGTGATTGCAGGACCCACCAGTGGATGACTCGTGGATCGACATCCTAGAAAGCAACGAGACAAAAGACAAGGAGGTGTGCTTCTTTCCCCCCTACGAAGCGTCGTTGTTGCATGTTGCGTCGGATTGCCCAATGCGACTTTGGTGTCGATTCTTGCCGACTCTTGCCTTGCCAGGCACGAGAGCGCACGGCACAACGAAGAGAACGCAAGGTGGTGAGACCAAGGCTGGATGGTTCGGATGTTTGCATCAGCTCAACAGCAGCCTGACGACCGCAGACGTGTTGAGCCATTGAGGCGAGCTCGAAGCGGTAACGCAGGCCGGCACTTCAGGTACTTGGCACTGCATGCCCGCGATCTTTGCTCTCAAGACGAGCGATGTTCAAAGTGCTGCCACTTGCTGCCCGGAGAAACTCAGAGACGGGCCCGGTTTCGCTTTTGGAGGCCGGCGCGAGAACGAGATCGAGATCGACCCCACCAAGGCACCACAGATGGCGGCCGAATTGTGAGAAACACGGCTGCTGCGTTCTTCACGCATAGCAGGGCGGTGGAGCTGGAGGCAGCCGACTCCTAGATTGCAGTTGGCTTCTTTGTACTTGAGATGTTGTTGCATGTGTGCCCTTGGAAAACATGTTGGTGTGGTTGCACTGTGTCGCGTGGACACCGTACCACGCCCCGACCAAAAAAAAGGTGCCGGTATAACCAAACAGAACCTTTCTTGGGCTTTGGCAGATCAAAAGCCTGACCAACAAGACGAGCTTCCCAATGAGGCCTTGCTTGACTTGCTTCTTGTTTGGGAGTGCAGAGCTTGGCAATAATGAAAACAAGAGTGTGACAATTAGTGTCTGCATCGTTTCAGCTTTCGTGGTTGAAGTGCGAGGAGCTTTGTCGCTTGCATGTTTAGTTGTTCTCCATGTTCGAGCCGACAGGCCCTTGACAGCGCCACAGACACTGGCGATGAGGACGTGTAGTGCAGGTCTGCAAACCTTCATTCTTTCTGTCTTTGGATTTGTGCCTGCGTCATTTTTCTGAAATCCCTTCTGAATTTTTTCTTTTGGAATCCCAGATTGGTGATTTGAAGATCGAGGCTGGAAGAGATGGTTTCAGATGACAAAGCCGGTGAAGTTCAGAAAAAGACTCAGGGGCCAAGAAAAATCCAAGCTCCAAGAATGTCTCTGTTGGCACTGTCTCTGTGTCAAGTGTGTGTGTGTGTGTGTGTGTGTGTGTGTGTGTGCGCGCTCAATCTGTGTGTGTGTGTGTGTTTCCCAACCGGCATTCTGTCAAAGGGCCGGGCGTAGACGCTTGATTCGACTGGATCAAACATGTATGCACGCCACGCGCGCTGCCAGGACTTGCCGCCAAAGACGTATCATCAGCTTGACGATGCCAAGTTCTTGGAGGCAGACGAGGTCATCTGGAGGGCTCACTGGGGTTTCCGCAGCAGCCGAACGGACATGCTAGCGCCAGGCCAGTGAAGGAGAGGGATGGATAAAAAACTCCACGATCAAGCTTCGCGGAGCACGCAGACGAGGCAAGAAGCAGCATCTTTGGTGAAGATGAGGCTGACTTGCAATTTTTCATGGCAATTTTGCACGGCAGGTGCATCGCAAGCGGAAGAGGCTGTGCATAGCTGGGAGATGGCATGAGGGGAGATAGATTTATGCTGCAGGAACCTGCTGCGGAGCCAGATCCCCAGTATGAGAGGGACAATGACAAACAGGAGCTTGAGGTACAGAATCTGGACCAGACCGAGCCGCAGACAGCTCAGAGAACAGCTCAGAGAGCTCAAGATACCTCAAGTGCTTTGTCCAAGCGGCAGCGGCAGCGGCTCCGGCAACGCCAAGCTTGTGAAGATGCACGAGCATCTGGCCGCAAAGCGGCGCGGCTCGAGGCGGGTCTCTATTCTGCTCATTTCTGCTCGTGTGATGTCTTTTTGTCTTGACACAGGCCCCAGTCAAGAGGACAGAGAAAGCAGAGGCGGCAACCGTGGCAAGCGCGGCGAGTGTGGCAACCACTCCAGATCCAACCGCAGCTGCTGAAGCCAAAGTGGATCGGCCAGATGTCCCGGTGGACTCAAGCTCCGCGGAGGAAGCTAAGGCTGGGCCAAAGCCAAATTCTTCGTTGACTCCGTATATGATGGAGTGTGCACTCTTGAGATAGGTCGGAAGTTTTTTTTATTCTAGGTCCGAAACTCGAGCAGGCAAACCGAACTGTACACTGCATGGCAGCAGTAGATTCGCACTAGATCTCTGATTTTTCACTAGAAGTTTCATGTTTCGCACCTCCTATCCCACAGATTGGTCACACCTTGGTACCTGTGTGTGGATCAGCTCAGTTTTTCGGTTTGAGTTGGAACGGTGTATGAAGTGTCAGGCGGATGATGTACAGGAGTTGGCACCATCCTTCGCGGACATCGTTGCGGGAAGACCTCCGAGGCGGACCATGCGCTTCCTAGCGGCTGCAAGATCACGGTGCAGATGCTTTCTGAGATTTGTTAGGCCATTGGGAGATGAATCGGACACTGCCAAGGTGCGGCACGGACACAGCTGAATTGAAACCAGTCAGGGTCAACTGCTTAGTGTTTTTTTCCTCGCTGCTGCGGATCCCCGCCGTTTGTGCTGGGCCCTGTGAGTGGCGGTGCTGTTGCAACATGTGGTTGGCCCATTTGGCCCTTCAATGCTTGTGTCAGCTGCCCCATTGTTGTGATGCTGCCTGATGGATTGTCAACCTTTCTGTCTTTGCTGTCGCCATGTAGTATTCATGCCCCATGAGTCGAACATCCACGTTTCAAGCATGTCCTGGGCGATGTGCCTGGAAGTTGCCTGGACAACTCCGAAGATAGCCTAGCGGCTCTATTGCAAGCTTGGGCAACGAGTCTTTGTGTTGTAGCTGTGGTATTCCTTCCGATTGTTCACACAGCTGAAGTCGGGCAGCGTGCGTTTGGACGTAGTGTATTTCTGGCTGCAGTCGACAGACCGGCACTTTCCTAGCGGTCCTAGCGCGTCCAAGCACTGCAGTTCTTGTGGATCACGGTTTTTCGTGAGTGCTTCCGTGTCGCCAGGCTGGGCAACTGCTGGGCTCTAAGATGCTTTAAGTCGTTGGTCAATCTTCCCGGGAACTCCATGTTCCCAGCATTTGTCGTGAGTCTGTGGGTTCCTCAGGTTTGCAGCCGATGCTCCAGATTTTGTACCCATGGCAGCCATGACCGAGATGCCGTTCCAGGCTTGTGGCTGCGCTGCTCGGAGTTGTCATGAACATTTGGGTGCCTCTGCTTTGGGCGCAGGGTATCATCACCTTCATCCCCATTCAGGGATCGGAGAATGCTCCGGGATATTGGACTCAGCCAAGTTTCGCTGAGGCTCGTTGGATTGCAGAGCTTATGTGCGACAGGCACTATAACATCATAACGTCAAAGCATAGTAACGTGGCATGCGTCAGCCGGGGTGTAGCGCTCCCACCTGCTCTGGAAGGACATGATCAACGGCCCTTTCGTCTCTCCTTTCCAATGGTATTGTGATCCAAACTGTTTGCCACGGCCCCGTGCGAGGTCTTGAATTGAGAAATCCTCTGATAGTGAGCGACCGAGGTCAAACACCAAGCTCTCTCCACAGATCCGGCAAATTCACAAGAAGCAGTGCGTGCGGAGCTTGGCATGACATTCCCTGCCCATCAGGTTGGCGTCCCTAGATTTTCTCTCTCCGGAGCGCCGCTGCCTCCGCTTCCTCAGCTCAACTCCCAAGCTTTTGAACCCCAACCCCACTGACCCTCTCTCCTCTCTGGTCGACCCCAGCTGGCCCAGGTGTTTTTTGGAGATGATTTGAAATCGGTTGTTTCGAGGTTCTCTTGCGGACGTTGCGCACTTTTGTTGACCGATTGGCATGCTGGACTGGGGTTGAGAGTCGTTGAAAGTGCTGAACCTCGATTGCTTACATGCTGACGGTCATGAAGTAAACATGCGCACTAATGAAGCCTCCAATTGCTTCGAAGGGTAGCCATGCAGTAAGCTTGCCAGACGTAGGTAGTCAGTCTGAGTGTGCAATGACGTCATCAGCAGGGAATCTTTTTTCAAGTTGCAACCGGAACATAGCACACCTGCCTTTTGTGGAACAGCAAGACGACAGCCCGACCACAGGTCCACTGTTCTTTTCTCCATCCTGTTTTAGCGACAGGCAAACCACTACAGCGCATTGCTTGCCGAATGATTTTACTTGAACGTTGCTTGACCCACGAGTTGTTGCCCTGATGCTGGCCTGAAGCATTCATGAGCCTCTCAAGCTGCGTGATGATGCCAGAGTGTCCTTCTGGCTATTTTTTTAAATCATGTTCGACTGCCATGTGGCAGTCGGCTCTGGTGTACTGAGGTGGAGGTTTCATGCCTGTCGTCCGAGACAAGCTCGTCCGGCTACATGAAGCAGCTTGATGCCTGGGGCCTCGCAGGCTTAGAGTATGCTTGTTGGAAGCACAGGTTTTCTTGCGGCCCTTGCAGCTCAACAGGGACATACGACTTCCTGCACGTGGTGAACGGTGGTGATGCTTGCACTGCTATCATAAACTTCATCGATCCTGTTTTTGCCAGTGGCTTACTTGATGGATGACCGATGCGTTGCAAAAGCCACCAGCTTCAGATGTTCCTGTCGATGGTTTGTAATGGAAGCGCTGCAGGTGATGCTTTTCTGCTGCATCTGCCAGGATATGCTTGTGTGTCATCAATCACCGGACCGCTCCTCCCTGCAAAATGCTTGCCAGGAGTATGGCTTTCAAGGCAACATCACAACGATTGACGTGCAGGGAGTGGAGGTTCTTGCCTCCGGTTTTCTCTGCGTTCTTAATTGCAACTCACAGGGTCTTTTGGTCCAGGACTTGCGTTAGGCAGAATGGTATGAACGCGTCGCAAGGCCCTGACTGAACGCTGGTCACATCATGACGTTCAGAGCGACGCCGCCCAGCCCGTGATCCTCACCGATGAAGCTCGGCCTGATTTTGCTTTGTACGGTTTCTATACTCTGGGATCAGCCTCTTCCTTTGGTGGATGTTTTGGAGGAAGGGCGCCTAGGCCGCTTCTTGTTCAGGCGTCCGCGTTCGCTTTTCTCGCTTTCAAGACTTCAAGACTGCTTTTCTAAGGTGGTAGAAAGTAAATTGTGCTAAATAAACGGCGAGGAGGGAGGGATTGCAATTTGGGGATAAAACGGACATTTTTCGCTCGCTGCCTTGTCAACCTTGTCAGCTCTGCACGTGTACGGAATGGAAGACATGGCGGTAGGTCCTGCTAGGCACTGCTGGGCGCTGCCACGCTTAAGTTGCAGACATCAGCCCTCTGTTCTGGCTTTGCAGCTTAAAACCTGGGATTACCTCTTGAAACTGTTGACTCAGCAAGTTAAGCTCGGGATGCCATCAACAAGGTACGGGTCGTGTTTTACTCCTCAGCTCAGTTCACGAAGCTTTATTCCGTTCGTTTGATATGCCGGTGCAGTTCAACTTCTTTGAGGTCATGGCCTCCTCTTCCCTTCGTTCTCGCCCCGCAAGAGGATTTGATGCCGACACAGCGTTCACTTGTCCCAAGTCTATTCCCCGTCTCACTATGGCATGCTTCGCTGTCCGGAATCTCTAGATTTTCAGCCTCTGTGTATTCCTCCAGCTTACAGTGTACAGGCTTAGCTCCTTAGCAGCTTAAGCATGGCTTGCATTTCCAGGGTAGATTGGTCTTGGTCGTACTTGATGAGACGCCTCTGCCTTGATCACGTAATCGCTTTTCTGGTTCTTTTGTTTGAAGCGCCAAACTCCATGCTTGAACTCAGGCAAGACCAACGCAGTGGGCCGTGAATGCGGTAAACCACATGCTGTCGTCACAGCCATTGAAAAACCAGTTCCGGAAAACAAAGATGTGCGCCTACAACAAGAAGAAGATGTGCGAAATGGGTCTGGCCCTAAGTCATCTTGCTGGGGCAGATGCGATGCTGCATCGCAGGCACAATAGTGTTCCTCGTTTGTTAATTTGCCGGCAGGTCCGGGATGTCCCTTTGCACACTCCAGAGCGGAGTTGCAGCCAATGCCAGATGAGTTCCGGAAAACTCAGATGTGCCCCTACAATAAGAAGAGGATGTGTGAGCTGGGCCCGGTCCAAAGTTTTCTTGCTTGGGCACACAATCAAGCAGTCACAACAATGTTCCTGATCGGTGTTTCTTGGCTGGCAGAGGTCCAGGGTGTCCCTTCGCCCACTCCAGGGCAGAGTTGCAGCCAATGCCAGACCTGGCAAAGACCAAGATGTGCTACAACTACTTCCAGAGGACTGGGGCTGACCATATGTTGCGAATGCTACGAGAGAGGTCACATCATGAGATGCAGAGGAGATGTACGGACATCCACTGCAAGTTCGCGCACGGATCTGCAGAGCTGCGGTCCGTGTGGACTCAGAGGCCATACTGCACCTGGCCAGTGGAAGAGGCCTGCCGCTTCTTTCAGCCTTGGGCTTTGACCAAACTTGCCTTGTAGCACAGTCCTGTTCATCCGGTATTGTTTTTGGAAGGACTTCAGCTGGAATTCTCCCGATGAGGCAGGCTCACGTCCGCTACCGCATGATCCTTGAAATGTGGACGGGTATCGATGGTCAGCAGCGGATTCGGAAGCTGGAAAAACGTGTTTCGGGAAACGCGGACGGAAACTCGGATTCGGGAAACTGGAAACCACGGATTCAGGAAACTCGGAGGCTTGACGTGCATCATTTGCATGATGCATTCTACATCTAGACAACTTGCCGATGTAAGGTATCAACTCTCAGGTCATGTCATCGTATCGTGTGAACAAGATTTATGACAAGGAACACAGGTTGATTGCAGGGACGTTGCAACGTCATGGTATAATGGTACCCTTGAAACAAAATTTAAAACGCGCCTCCACTATCACTACTGTTTATGCGACACAGACCTTCATTGTGCAAGAGGCTCGACGTGCTCAGTTGGCATCCTTTGCTTGATTTTTTTGTGCCAGATTAAGGCCCACAAACATGAAAAAGTCGTGAGAGGCCGTGAGAGGGCTCAACTCCTCGCGAATATCTTCTTTGGCTGACAAGTTGCGAACGCAGGAAGGCTTTGGCTTGAAGCAGGAAATCAATCAGAACTCTTCTCATCCCAACGCTGCTGTGTCCGTGGTGCCCTGTCATGCGGCATCGTTAGCTTTGCCCCCTTGGAATTTGGTTCATGTCATTGTACCTTCTTTGAAACTAGTTCGGTGGAGATGCTGTGTCGAAAGCGCAGCCTTTGCGTCGCGTCGCACCTTCCTGGCACCTTGCAGAGGACATCCAGACGCACTGGAAGACTCCTTGCAACGGCGGTCAGCAAGGCCTCACAGATCAGCAGACTTAACCAGCGTTTGCGGCTGTGATTGTGCGAACCAACCAAAGGCCGCATGCTAAGTCCTGTGTACCGGCAGAGGATCGGTAAAGGCGAGTGCATTGCACAGGCGACGGTGCTCTTTTCGAAATACTTCCTCACGAAGGCCCGTAGTTTAGGGAATTGAGATCAGTCGAGTGTGTCACTAGACTAGGTTCGGATAGATCTTCAGCCTGAAAGGTAATGCAAGAACATCCGGTCCGGATGAAGGAAGGGCAAATGACATTGCACTTCGTGTCCGGAACAGCTTCCTGGAAGTCATGCAGGTCGGAGCCTCATGCTTCCAACTGATATGAAGGTATAATCGGTATACGGTATAACAGCTGTACACGGTCAGCACGGCATACCACGGAATACTACGGCCACCAGCCTCTCATCCTTTTCCTTGTTCAGTAATTCCTCGTTCATGCCGTCGTAGCACATTGTTTGTGCATGCATCGAATTTGGCACCGCGCAGCTGTCAGGTTGACGGCGATGACGATGATGCTGGAATGCAACATTCAATGAAGCGCTCCTTCAGTGACAGCCACATTGAAACTCTCAAAGAGGCAGGTGCTACTGAGTGCTGCCCCATGATGTCCTGTTCCTCCTTAGGAGTGAAATGGTATACTGTGCAGGCGATGCAAGAGGCAGCAGAGCTCGCTTGATCCGCAGAGTGCGGCCGCAAGTTAGTTTCAGCAGGTGCCCTGAGCTCAACATGTCTTGCGTGCAGTGTCCTTGTCGGAGTAGTGCTGCCACATTGCGACTGCGCTGACTTTGACAGTGAGCCTCAGGCCAATACCTTCATTGAGGCTTTGCAGCCCTAAGTGATAATGAATCTTATCGTGTGCGCGGCAACTGACCTTCGAGCGTTATCGAGCTGGCGAACCCTTTCACAGACTCATGAGACACGCAGCAACTCTGTGTCCTTCTTTGACATGTGCGCACCCGACTTTCTTGGCAAATTACATTTGAAATTCCTTTGTGCATCTTGGAGGAGTCACAACCTCCTCTTTCAAGCAGTAGACTTGAGGCTGTTGGCGCAAACAGTCCGAATTCTACCAAAATAGCAGTGTGAGAGGCAGCTTGTCTTCGATGCGGAGAGAGTTTCGTGGAGGTTATAATTGGTGAACTGCATTCTGGCTTCACAAGTCCTTGTAGTGTCCTCGTGCTTCGTGCCTCTGGACTCCCTCTCAAAACATCCGAGACTCGGCAAAGGAAGTCCCTTCGCTTCGAAAGGCAGTCGATACTTCTCCATATCCACGGCCTAGAACGGCCTAGAGTGCCCGTTTCAGGCCGGTTGATTTTTAAATTTACATGCGGGGGTTCAGCTCCGGCGGCCGCGCAGTTCATGTGGAGAGCCCACAGATAACGAACAGGGTGCGATTTCTTCTCAGAGAGCCTTGTAGGCAAGCGAGCCTTGTTGGCGTTTCTTTCAAATGTATTGCTTCCTGGTCTTGGTCTTTCTGGCTGCAGCCTAGTGGGTTTGTTCACCTCGTGGACAAAGCCATGGCGGTCTTGCAACCGCGTCGGCCGAGGTGGGACGAAACACGCTGGAAGTGGATTCAGAAAGCAGCATGTGAGCCAGGCCAAAGGTGGTGTTGCAGCTTTCCTTCCTGGCCTTGCCTGCCCGATTTCCCTGACAGAAAAAAGTTGGGCACGTCCGCGTCATACGTCCAGCTCAGCAGTTTTACGTCCAGTATTCAGGTCACGCAGGCCTGGACCTTGGAGAAATCTTGGAGCCAGGTGGTTGCTGCTGCGGCCTGGTTTAGCTGGATATGGCCTGCGGAGCATTCTGCGGCGGAGGCTTCACTCCGGGCCTTGGAGTAGATTCAGTGCTGCTGTCTCGCAGTTGTGCTCGCTTTTGTTGTGCTTGTGCGCTGAGAGGATGTCGCCTTTGTGGCCCCTGGGACTCCATCCCTTGATAGGCACGTGATTTTCTTGTCTGGCACTTTGCAACACGTGAAGGAACATGACGTTGCGATGTTGCAAGGCGGGGTTTGGAAGGTCGAGAGACCTCCGCAGTGGCCCAGTTCTTACTCAGCATCCCTACCATTGAAGCAGTTGAAGCTATTGCTTGTTAGGGGTGTTTAAAGTCTAGAGTGAACGCGTTGCCCAGCCAAGCGAGCTCACGTTACAGGCTATGCAGGGAGGCAACCGCAAGCAGAACCGGCGAAACCATCCCAAAAAGCCTGGCTCACAGACTCACAGGTGGCTTTATTTGTCGATGCTTCGCAGTGGCCTGTACCTGATGTGAACTGGAGTCAGGATGCATCCAAAAACACAAGAGGAACGCTACAAGAGGATCTCGCCTCAGCATCGAAGGAAGGCGCACGAATGTCTCTCATGCCATGACTGGAGCCCTCAGCAAATGGCGGCAATCACGTTTGTTTCAGACTGATGCACTCAAAGGTGGGCGGTTCAAATTCCTGATTATGCGATCCGCCTCTTCTTTGTACCAGTGTGCACCTCAGCCAGGTAGGGTTTCGCGCCAAGTTCAGCACCGTCCGGCAAGAAATGGCAAGAATACCTTGAGACATCTCAGGAAGCAACGCTCGAACACTGGTCTCACACTCTCAAGCTTACATTCCCAGATGGTGAGGACATTGGCATGTACACGCACTCGCACCAAAACCCATATCCACACACACACACACAGACGCGCACGGAGAGATGCTTCACTGAACTTGGTTTTTGGGCATCATGATCGGAACGACAGCGAGGATGTTGAATGATCAGTGAAGCAATGCACAGCGAGGCTGTTGCGGATGTATTAGCTCTCAAGCAGGTAATCAGAGGAGCAAGCGTCTTTGTTAGTGCCGGTCTCACCAGTGCCTCCGGCACTCCTTGCATTGGAAAAGTCAGTCCTGACTTGTGCGAACCCAGGTTTAGAATTCATGGTGTACACACATACACCCCCTTTCGGCGGACACGCCTGTTCTTTGGGTCCTGTGATCGTTCCACATGACCTACGCTCTCAATGCTGCTTCAGGAGATAAAGTTTTGGTCCTGATATGTCGATGCTGCAAACGATATTGTTCCCGTCCTCGAATGGTTTAACGACCGGCATTCCTTGCGAACATGCGAAGACTCCACAGACGTATGTGAAGAATGCCCATCCTCCTTGACCGTCCGAATACTGAGAGTCCTCAAACGGCGTATTTGTCAACTCAAAGACCACGAACGGCTAATCAGCAACAAAGACACACGGACTAGGGAGGGCAACCTGCAAAGGGAGATGGGCGGTCCTCTTGCTGAATGGTAATGCTTGCGTGGAACATATAATCATGACGTGCGCTCTGTCTCAGCTTCAATCCTCGCAGTGTCGCATCTATTTGCTTCTGCGGTACGAAATTGCAGCTCTAGTGTCTAAGCAGGTGTACTTCGCGCACGGCTTGAGACAAAAGAATGTCGCGGAATCCACATTGCCGGTATAAAGGGTCAGTCTTCGGCCGTCTGAGTTGGGTCAGGTAACTGTCCAAGACCAAATGGTTTTTGGCTGTTTGTGATGACTGGAGACTGGAGTGCGGTCCTGAACCAAAAGGGTCACGCTGCAGAGGTCCACAGTGTGGGTTGATCCTGCGACCTCACCCCAACTGACCTCTTATATCAAAGAACGGGTCTGTCTGTTCCGGCGGTGCGTCTGAGGGACACATCGGCGATCACCTCAATTACAACAGTGGGGCGTCCTCCACTGCTTCACAGGCAACTGATGAGCGTTTTTGTTAGTGCCGGTCTCACCAGTGCGTCCGGCACCCCATTGGAAAGTCAGTCTTGACTTGTGGGACCCAGTCTCCGAAGCCTCGAATCAGGCTGCGCACGCACACACACACTTCGGGATCTCCCTACACATGTAGGGGAAGGCAGAAATATCGTCAATGGTGGAGCTGCCAGCTGCTATGCTAAGCCCAAGCACACTCCCAGTTTTTATGAGCTGCCAGCTGCTCTGCCAAGCCCAAGCACGCTCGAATTTGCAGGTACGTTTTCAGCACCACGCTGTTAGGCTCTTCGTTGGCCGCCCCCTAACAGTGGGTGGAGCGGCCCGCTGCGTACATCTTAAATGAATTCAAAACGACTGATGTGATTTGCTCCGACCCTTGGTCCAACAGGGTTTTGTGCACACACACATACACAGAGACACACAGACACATACGCATACGAACACAAGCACAAACACGCACACTCGCAAGGAAACGCACACGGACACGCACGCATGCATGCAACGCGCACACGCACACGCACGCATGCACAACATTGCATGCCTGGCTTCTCAACAAGATGTACAGAGGACGATGTCGTCACGGAGGAGGAGGTTTTCGATTATTTCACGACAGACGAGTACAAGCCAGAGGCCAGATATAATTCATGTGAAGACATGCAATATATGACCTTGAGGCGCTTGAAGGGTTCAATCGTTAATTGTCATACTGGGTCATGCAGGTCTGCCAGAAATTGCGAGTTGCATCCGGGCTGGGCATGCGTCTGCATGTCATCCCTTAGGCTGTCATTGTTGGTCATCAAATGCCTCACGAAGAAGTGAAGCCGGAGACTTTCAGCAAGAGAGTGCATGGTGGAAGCGTGCCGTTTTGCTGTGACACATTGTGACACCAAGGCATGCTTATGTCCACTTTAGCAACAATGCGGACACCAAGAAAGCCAGGAAGGAGAAGGATGGCGGCGCCATTGGCAAGGCTGTTGGCAAAGCGGCTGATCTTGGCCTTGCAACTGCTTCGCGCCCAAAGCCCTAAAAGTCCGAAAGCAGGCCTCCGAAGTGAAACTGGTCTACACCGACGAGAAGAAGCTGAGATCTGAGCGTTTGTGGTGGCACTTCCAACTTCATGTGTCAGAGTTCATGAGATTCAGATCAGGTGGATCCGCCTGCGGGACGGTGTGAGCCTGGCGGGCGGGTTCTGGGGCCCACGTTCGCGGTACATGAAGGCCTGGTAGTTGCGGAGCGCAGCCGTGTTGATTGAATAGCAAAAGCAGATTTGCAAAGGCATTGTGCGGTGATGGTTCATGTTCCAGTGCCTAACTCTGTACTGAAGCAGGCGTACGGCACCGAAAAGTACAAGGGATGGAGAATAGACGTGGGGAGCTTAGCATGTTTCACTTCTGAGAAGGGTGAGGATTCTAGCTTGCAACATTTTCTTCTCTTCGCAAGGAGACGCCTCTACCTCCTGGCGCGCGAAGCCACTGGTACTACCCAGAAGATTGAGGTAGGTCTCCGATGCTTGCAGGCTGCTATTTGTGACAGTGGCATCTGCACACTAGGTCGTTTCCATTTCTCATGATCCGACTGAGCGCAGAGCCCTGGTACAGTGAGCCATTTCTTTGCGAGAACCCATTGAGCAGCAATCCCCAAGAACATCTGGGCGTTGGCGCCACAAGCTCTTGGATGTCTCGGACGGATCATCCATGTCACCAAAAAGAAGCATCGGCACCGTGCATGGAAGTTGCAATGCTGTGTTGTGCTTGTGTTGCTAGGTCAAGCACTCATGTTTCTGTGCTGCTTCAGCCTTGACGTCGGGGAGAGACCCACGCATTGGAGAATGCCTGTCAGTCTCACCTGCTCACCGCAGTAGCTGTAGCTGCTGTTCTCGTCTTGCAATGCAAAGAAAGGCATGTTTCGACAAGCTCAAACGTAGTTGACGAATCCATGATGCAATGGAGCTGGCACACACTGACCCTTCGGGCGCATCATAGAGGTTCTCCTTGCACGTTAGGCTTCTTGATTGGCAGAACTGAGCTGCCTCTGCACTTGACCTGAATTCAGGGACCGAGAAGACATCCGAGAGGTGAGTTTGCTTGAGGTGCTAGGGCTTCATTTTGATTGCTTCTGAATGCGGTGGAATCCGTTGCTACTTGAATCAATCTCTATTGGCAGCGACGGTGCAAGGTGACCATAGCCTGACCTCCATGGGGAGCTCCGCGTCGGTATGTGCCTGGGGCCCAAACCTGCTGCGCAAGCGCGAGAAGCCTTGTAAGCATTTGTGAGCAATTTAAGCCATTCTCTGGGACAGGCAGATCTCCTGGAACAGATGGGTTGGAAGGCCGCTGACATCTCTCGCATGTCACGAGCCACGAGCCTATGAGCTTTATTGGAAGGACCCCCCTCTTGCTGGAGACTTTCACCATCCAGGGCTCGTGTCATCCTGCCTCATTTCCTGATGCCACAACTCCAGCTCCTCAGTGTTCCTCACAGTTTTTCTCAGTGTACATATGATGTTGGTTTTGCGGGGAGACTTTCTGCGAAATTTACGCGTCGCCAGTCTGTTTGGCACGCGTAAAACCAATCAATCAAGCACATAATTTTCAGGGTGGCAAGAGTCCCAGAGTGATTTTTGTGATAGTTATGTTTGAGTTTTGTGTGGCACCTTGTTTTCACTGTTTCTCAAAGGGTGTTTCCTCACATGTGTGTGTTGTCTACGCCGGTGATAAACATGTAAACTGTGAGTGTTGATGTGCATCTTCGTAGTGTAATGCGTGTGTGCATGTTAGGACGAGTCGTAGAGGCAGCACAACTGCACGAAAGTGGTTGCCTGCAGCACTGAAACGTCACAGCGCAGGCCCTGGTGCGAGTTGTAGAAAACACCCACCTCTCCCACCCGGCGAAATCGCACTGTTCGGAAGGGTCCAGGGCACTCCACCGCGGGCAACAATCCATCACACTACCGCCAGTGGGACGAGGGAAAAAGGAGAGCCCGCTGTGCCTGTCGCATTGGGTTCGAGCGAGTACTTTCGTGTTGACGTGTGTGTGTGTGCGCGCGCCTAGCGAGACTTGTCTCGTTGTGTTGTATGTTGTAGCTTACATCCTGACTGAGGTAAGGTGCTATACAAAGACGCAACAGACTTGTTTGGGAACGTAGGCCAAATAAATTCAGTCAGGAAGATCTTGTCTTCTTAGTGAAGCACAGTAGGAATCCCACCAAATGCTGTAGGATCCTAATTGCTATGCCAGTTCCATGATTTTTCAAGAATGCTTGTCTTCTTGAGCTATTTTCTCGGATGTTTAACTGTCAACCAGGACTAGATTCCAAATTAACTGGCATAACCAGGTATTAAAAGGAGTAAGACGTCCAGAAACAAGGTTTCTTGTGCATACGTGTCTTGTACATTTTGTTGATGCAGAAGTCTACGCGGATCGTGGCAGCAAACGGAAACAGCTGGAAGCCGGGCCTACAACAGGAAGACCGCCCTTTCCAGGAGATGTTTTCTTCCGGCACAGCCGCTTGTTGAGCTTCCACGCACTTCTTGGCATCCGCAGCCCCCAGAGCAGCAAGATCTTCTCACAAGCTCAAAAATCACGCCTGGACAAACCAAGTTCGAGCAGCTACTGTCTCTGGGCACCATTGAACCGATTGACCCGAAGCCCAATACTCGAATACTGCTCCCGGTCACCATGCAGTTGTCACCCCGGAGAAAGTAAGCAACTGTTCCGGTTTTTGTGGCTTTGTGCACTCTGTTGAGTTTAGGTCTTGCATCAAGGTTTGGTTTGTTGTCATACAGGCACATGCAGCTACGGTTGCCAGGAATTACTTGCAGAATACCTACCTGGAGGTTGTCCGTCTCTGAGATTGCATGTACCTGACAGATCTTGTCCATCATGTAGCTACGAATTCCGAGGTTCTTCCCGTGCATGCTCCTCAAAACGATTTCGGATGTGAGCAAAAGACCAAACAGTTGGCAGCTCAGAGAGTCTGGTGGCCCATGTCTGAGACATTCCGGTTGTGAAAGGTATCCTCGGCCCAACTTCTGCTGGGAAGCATACAAGTGGGGAGCCCAGGTCCCAGAATCACAGGCTGGAGTTGAGTTGCATGATGTTGCATGTCAGCCGCGTGGCAGGATGCACCTTGCGATGATTGGCCCCAGCTCCACCTGCAAGAAGCAGTTCCTGGACTGTGATGAGTTTGTTGCTCTTGCGTGTAGATTCTCTGAGCCTCACCTGACTCTGGTGTCAAATCATTTTGAGTTCATTTTTGTTCTCGTTGCGGAGGACTTCATGCCCCGGATAGCGCACATCTTCAAAGGCACCTCCACCAAGCTGGCTCCTGGTCGAGAGGCATGGGTGGGCACATGCTTTATCGTGCTTTCAGAGGTCCTCCGAAGACTCATGTCTTTGTCTGTCTCATATGGAGGCAATTCCATACCACTTCCTTGACAGTGACTTGAACAGGCTCCAGCAGATCTGCACCAAAGCAGACCAGTGCTATGCAAGTGCTTTGTGTCATGAGGGTAGTACTGTGGGACCTGCCAGAGATCATGTTCAAGCAGAAGGCGGAGGACTTCCGTAATCTAAGCTCAGAAGGTGACATAAGGTGACATGTCTATGCAGATTCGAAACAGTGTCCGAACACGCTGAGGCGCCGTAGGCTTCGGTGTTTGCTCGTGCGAGCGAGGCTTAACTTCTTACTCATTGGAGGTACAGGATACTGCGTCAGGCGTTTGGTTCCAAGGGTCAGCAGGATTATGTCCGTGAGCTCGGTCTTCTCTACATCGACTGCGCCACTTTCCAAGGTTTCTGTGGTCGTACATGCGATGGTGCAGCGCATGTTCTTCCTTGGCAAACGACATCATCAGACTTAGGTCTTCATGTTGTTCTCTGAGAAGTACGTCCTCACAGACATTTACTGCAAGTGCGGCTCCAAGCTGCTCTGTGCCAGTTTTGATCTTCCAAGCGATTGGTGCGAGAGGCTTTGTGTCGCGCCATGAGCCCAGAATGTGCTGGTGCTGTCCTGTGCTAGCTGGAGCCAGTTCTGCAGCAGCGAGCGTGTGATTCTTGATGGACTTCTCCATGTCGAATGCAACGCAATCTGGATCATCAGGATGGCTTTGCACGGAATTCCCTTCTTCGTCTTGTGCACACAAAGCGAAGAGGGCATGGATGAAAAAGCGGTTCGAAGGCACGTGATTTGTTTTGAACGGCCGTTAGTTTGTCTGAGCCAGAAAGTGCTCAGAGCTGGTGTGCATCCTTGTGCACTCTTGTAACCGGTATAACGGTGTGACGGTGTTCTTTGGCTGTCTTTTCGACATGGCATCCCTTCCAGCAGGCTTCAAAGCTCTTTTCAAGCCCAGAGCGTCCAGGTCCGAATGTGAAGTGCTCAGTGAGAGTTGCGAGGGCTCTGTTGCCCGATTATGTATTTCAGTTTACGCCCCATGGGGGCAAGGACTTCTTTACATGGCGTTTGTAGATTCCAAAAGCTGGCTTGCGTGCAGGCTTTCTTAGGCTCCTGATGCTGCTGGGCTGAGTTCAGGGCTGCGTCTCCGCACCTTTTTGAACTTTGTGTTGCATCATGGTGCATCAAATGCCGGGCACGATTGCAACTGTGCTGAGTGTCATGTCTTTCTTGGTGTGCAACTTCCGTCCCCCTTCCCTTCACCCCCTCCCCTCCCCCGCCAGGGGGGAATCATGATTTTGAGCTTTTCGGGGTTTTTCGGGATTGCAAGGCTCCACACGCGGGGAATCACGTTTGTATGTTTTGTCGGGCTCCAACGGTGATTCCCCCATTGATGGTTCTCCCCCGCCCACCCCCCACCTCTCCCCCCCGTGTGCCGCGCTGCGACGAACGAACAACTGGAGGATCCCAGCGAATGAAGGTGATGTCTGCCTCGCATAAGGTTCAACCCTGCCAAGCCGCATGAAACTTTGGAGCCCCTGATCAACGATTTCTTCAAGGAGGCACTGACGTGTTCGGGCTTGAACAACAGCCTCAGGGTGGTGCAATGCGGTGCAGCAGGTGACCTGGAACAGAAGCAAAGGCGCCAACAGTGACAGAGTAAAGAACGCAAGTCGGACCCTCAAGCGTGCTTGGAACGTGGAAGGGTGGCGTTTGCATCAAATTGACGCCCAAGGTGAAACAGTACTTGGCCAAACGGTCAGAATCAAGAACTTGGAGAAGAAAGCAGAACTGAATGGCAGGTCGAATGTCTCATGTTGTCTCAAACGCTATGCGCAATGCCAGCATGCCACGCTGCCACCCTGCCTGGCTGAGGTGTGGCGTTTGTATCGGCTATGAGAAGGAGCAAGATCGATATATTGTGCGCCTGATCATGGCCGGCGTGGAGACGGATGTGGCGTTGAGGTTCACATATCGCTTGTATGGTACCGGTACATGGGGGCATGTACATCGTCGGTGGAAGTGTGCCTGGTTCAGGGATCAAAACTTCAGCGTGTTGAAGCCAAAGCTGCGTGGTTCCCTCGTGCAGCTGAAAGGGTCAAGGGCTTACGAGTCTTACATCGTCTTGCAGATTGGGTTCACATGTTCTGATATGTTCTTCTCTGTGAGGCTGCAATCGAAGCCTGAGTTGAACGGAGTTGGACTCAGAGACATACCTGAGCTGACGCCTATTGAAGCAAAGCCTTGTTGCATTTGCCTTTGCATCTTGAGGCCGCTATGGCTTTGTAGATGAATTCCTTCGGGAGAACGAACGGTACCGCGTTTTCTTGCCTGTTGCCTGGCATGTCTTAGCATCAAGCTTTCAAGCACAAGACGCGGTGGGGAGATGGAGCCGAGAAGTGCAGCTGCCATCAAATGCTTGGCCAGAAGTATCTCATCTGAGGATTCACCAGGGGTTGCCCTGAACATGGCACTGAAGTCGGATAATTTGGAAAAGGCACAGTGTGGTTGGGTGTTGAAGCATAGCTTAGCAGCTTGAGAGTGTCTTCGCGAAATGACTTGAGGTGACTTCAACACCCAGTGCCAAGCCAGCCAGCGGCTTTCCAGGGAGACAGAGCGAGAGAGAGGGAGAGAGAGAGAGAGAGAGAAAAAACAAAAAAAAAAATCAAGCATAGAGAGGAGCTGGTCACAATCTATCGGATCGTGAATCCGGGCTTGTATCGCGCGTGGGTAGGTGTGTTCCGAGGCCTCCCCATGCCCTGCAGAAGAAGAAGAAGACCAAAGAGGGCGAAGTAAAAGAGCAAGACGTTTTCGTTGGGTGTTCGATTCTCGCAAGGTGACGGCAGCTTCAAACGGCTCCTCGCCGCTGCCAGTGTCTGGCAAGACTGGGTATCCGCCACCAACTCGCAAGCCCGAGGCTGCGGGCTTGGAAGACGATGTTTCTGCGAGGGATCCAGAGCACATGTGATGGCATTTGTCCGCATTGACAAAGGTCTCTGCCGCGAATGGCAGCGCAGCCAACGGTGCCAGTCGTGCGAACGGTGCAGCCAAGCGCAACGGAGTTCCGAGCGGAGTTCCCAGCGGAGTTCCCAGCGGAGTTCAGAATCCTGCTCCGCCGCCAAGGCCATATGCACCCATGTTGCAATGTCGCAATGCCTCGCAATGCCATCCATCCTCGTCCTCTACTGACTAACGGATCATCCATGGCAAGTCTTCAATCAGGACGCAGGAGAAGATGCCAGCAAATGGCAGAGAGCCAGCACCAAAAGAGGTTCACACGATGTGCGTTGATGTGTTTCTGAATGACGTCTGGTGTGTCCTGTGTGTTGTGGCCGGCCAGTTGTTCTTGTACTGCCAGGACGATGACCTGTCCGCCTTCTTGCCAAAGGTGCAGAGCTCGCAAGCTGGCAAGGTTGTTTTCGCAAGCGCCAGCTTCAAAGTCCAACGACAAAGGTTGGAGCCGCAGAGGAGGAAGGCCGTTTCATGGTACGTGGGGTAGCCCCGGCCTGCAGATTAGACTGACAACCGCCGCTGTGCAAGAGGCGGGGACGACTTGATGTCACGAATCTTCGCAGCTGAGAGCGCATCGGATGAAACCGAGGCAGATTTGTGGCCTTGCCCAAAGACAGTTGAAGGCCAGTTGTAGCTTCAAAGAAATTGCGAGGCACCAAGAGCCGATCCACAGAAGCTGGACCAGCGACACAGAAAGCCTGACGTCGAGCCTGCAACACCTGCCGCTCCTGCCGCTCCTGCAGCTGTCCCGGTCAAGAGGTGGGGCTCTTGGTACCGCTTGGCGGTACTACCAGAGAACCAGTGGATACCAGTGGTATAGCCTTGCATGGTTCCCAGATATGCCCAAAATGCTTTGCTGAGGCTTCGACTGTCATTGCCAGGCCTGCTGGGGATGCGGGTGTGGGCCGCCATGTGCTTAAATCATTTCCACATTTTTCCACTAGATTGCCCAGAGTTTCAATTTACCGCTTTTTTCCAGCACTTGGCTAAGGTCATCGGCGATTCTCCAGATGCAGAAGACATCGTCGATCACCTGATGGACAGTGGTCACTTCTTCTTTTGGAAGCCCCTCTTGGCTTCTATTTTCGGCCATGTAAGCTTATACCGTACCTTAAGAGCAGAGTAACACACGTTTTGCCTACTAGTATGTCCGAGGTCAATATTATCATGCGCAAGTTGTAGCTTGGCAGGACTGTGGCAAAACAGTCTTCAACGTTGGAGGAGAAGGTGCACACTTTGCTTCAACGGCTGCGCCGTCAGTTTGGTTCAGTTGTCGCACCTGTCTTGGCTGGCATGGGCTTAGAGGCTTACACTGCTTCGTCCCATGTCAGGGTTTATCCGAGTTGCATGCCAACGCCTTACAGCATAAGGCGGAACTCAACATGGACCCCAACCTTCCCAAAACAGAGGTGCAAGTCTGCCAGAGCAGCGAAGCAAGTGTACTTCCTTTTCTGACTAGCCGGTAGGGTTAGGGCAAGGGAGACTGCCTGAAGGTGTTAGCGTTCATCGACCCCAAGGCCAAGTGGTTTGCACGCTTCGTGCCAACGCTCTTCCAACATCCTTCGTCGTGAACGCTTGAGGACTCAAGCGCTGTCCTTGCCGCTCTGAACGACGTTGTGAGGCCTTGTTCCCTGTGGAACCTGAAGCGGTGTCGAGTGCTCCAGACTGTTTACCTGAATTCCACAGGTTGGGCGTTCGTGGTTTAGCTTTACATCCAAGCGAAGCTTGGCCTTCACGAGCGGTTTCGGCTGCTGTACGGAGGTGGTGCATGTTGTTAGCCTGGCAGAGAGCGAAAAGGTGCCAAGTAAGCTCCTTGCTGGGCTTAGGAAGCATCATTTGACGCAGAAGTCTTGGCCGAATGCAGAAGCGCAGGCCGACGTGGATGATCAGTCACCATGTCTCGAAGATGTGCTTCTGCTCTCTCCAGGCATTGCGACTTATGGTATAGACGTGCTGGAAGACGTGCAGCCTGGTCTGCTTCTTTGTAAGTGAACCTGCAGATTGGAATTTGCTGCCAGTGTCGCAGCATCCGAGGAGCAGGTCTACCAGTGGCGCCTTTAGACTGACCTGCGCTGGACGTTTGTACAGCCAGCTCGCTGGGTGCTAGTAAACCGCGTTGAAAAAGGTGCCGTGGCCTGTGGCATCTGCACCCGCATAAGTTTCAGCTCCAAGCAGTTTGGAGAGCTTGATGCTGTCCTCATGCTGTTCATTTGTTCACTGCTGCGTGAGCTGAGAGGCGCTGTGTGCGCTGTGTGGGTCTCTTTGGTTGCCCTCCGTCTGGCTGCTGGCCATGGGTAGCGCCGCCGATGTTGCGCAGGTTTTGAAGGTCTACTGGGCGCTGCTGCTAGGAAACATTTTGGAGTGGTATGAGTTTGCCATCTACAGCTTCTTGGAGCCATACCTAGAAACCCAGTTCTTCCACGGTTCGGCTATTTCAACTTGGCTGGGATTCGCATGCACCTTTGCGGCTCGACCATTTGGCGGCATTGTTCTTGGTCTTCTTGGAGATCTCTTTGGTCGGAAAGTATCGACATTCCTTTCCATTTGTGGAATGGTTATTGGCACTGTTGGCCAAGGACTGCAACAGGGGGTAAAAAAAGTGAGTTGCAAGAAGTCCCTTCCAAAGTGGAGGCTTGTTGAATGTATGTTGTGCAAGTGATGCAATCTGTTTGCGAAATTGGAAGACATCTCCCGTGAATGCTTGGGCCATGGCCGTTTTCGGGCCGTGCTGTGACGGGCTCTGCTGGACCGGCGACAGCTATTGCCCTGCGAAACCCGAAAATTATGTTAAAATCCAATCCTTCCTCATCCATGCATCGAGCTATTTCAAACGGCAATCACCTACTGTGTCCTTCAAAATAGGCCAAGGGACAACAACGACATAGCTATTCGTTGTTTACATTGCTCCTCCCCTCAGCTCAATCTTACCAGGCAAAGGCAGCAATGTCACCACCTGAACCTTCAAGGAGGAGCACATTCTTTTACAAACTCTCCCCCTCCCATCAGGCGTTCCATGGCGTTCCCTTAGCCTTAACGACCCTGCCTGTGCCATATGTTTTCGTCGTTCATGGTGGGACCAGTCGCATCCGTTCCCCTTTCCTGACACCCAAACTCCTGAGCTAAGAGCCGGACTGGCCCTTCATTTGCATTGCTGTGCAGAGTGTATAGACCTCCTTGGATGGTGCTCGGTGAAGGACTTGTGCCCAGCTACCAAAGTGGCGAAGTCGCGGGGACCATCGGACTTGTTTTGCTGGTGGCGCTGCGTCTCCTGCAAGGCATCTGCACAGGAGGAGAGATCGCAGCAGTCTCCACCTACATCACTGAAGTTGGGCCGAAGAGATCGCTGGCACGGTCGATGGCTTTGATAGGAATCACGGCCAACGTCGGCTTCCTTCTGGCTCAATGTGCTAGCTTCCTGACACGTGAGGCTGTAGGCTTGGCTGCTATGGAGAGCTGGGCGTGGCGAATTCCTTTCATCATTGCTTTGATCCCGGGTGTAATTGTTACCCAGACTGCATTTTGGGGCACCAGTGAGTTGTCTCATCAAGTTTGATGTGTTTTCAGAGCCCTTTCGTACTATCACTTCGGTCCCATGTGTGGTGTCATGGTGTGTCAGGCCACTGCCGGAAGGCGTTGCATTCCGGAGTCGCAGGTTTTCTTGGATGCGAAGGCTGCTGCGGACACGACATCGGACGTGTCCGACGTCGGGTCTGAGTCTGTCGATGCCAATTCGGGTGATGCAGGCTCACAAGGCCAGACCTCACATTGAGCCATGACCATTTTGGTTTTGAGATCCCCTCATGAGCCCACGAGCCTTCACGAGCCTCTGTTGCACAGGTGCAGCAAGGCAGGCGGTGGCTCGCATCAAGCACCTCGTGGCATCTCAGTGGCCGGCGCTGCTGATTGGAATCGGCAGTGTGGCAGGAGTATCTGTCTTGCAATATGGTGGTTTCCTTTGGGGCAATGTGTTTCTGAAGAAGCATGGCGCATCACCCGACCACTTAATAGCAGCCGGAGTTACAGCGCGCATGTTATCAGTAGTTCTTGCACCCCTGGTGGCGTGGCTTGCTGATACAGTGGGAATCGGTTGGATTCAACTTATTGGTGCATCTGCGCTGACCCTCGCCGGCCTGCCACTATTTCTTGTGCAAAAATGGATGCCCGACAGCATTGGGGTAGTATTGGCGGCCTATGGAGTTGGCTATGGAACCATCTTTGCCCTGGTCGGAATGATTTTCTTCTTACTCGTGGTGGAGCTGTTTCCAGTGGAAGTACGGAATGCTGGCGTGGGCTTAAGTGCTTCAGCATGCATGTATTTGAACAACCAAGTCTTGGCAAAGGCCATGTCAACAAGGTGAACTGATTTCACGTCACTATGGTGTGCCACTGCAGCCAAGGTTACAACATTGGCTTCTGTTTTTTTGGAGGCGGCAGTGATCGATGCAGATGTGCACGGAACATCATGTCAGCAAGAACATGAGCCGCAATAGCATCTCCAATGCAATACCACTGCTGGAGGCTTTGCGCCCACTGTTTTCCAGGCAGGGGGACATGCAGTGCAAGACTTTGGGGCTCTGACTTGCCACTGTGTGCTGGAGGCATCCCTTTCTTGGACTTCCTGGGGACCCGGATGTGTGTGCATGCAAACAGTTTTACAGCCAGTGCGATGGGCGGGTATGTGGAAGATGCTAAGATATGGCCCTGTTGGGGTTACGCTTGCAAGGCGGCCTTTATTAAAATATTCAGGTTCTTTGCCCTTCTTTAGGAGCGGCAGCACTCAGAAGGTGTAAGTGCCCGCACGACATGAAACCTGCGTGACTCCTGCTTTGGAGTAACGACTAGAAGAACCTACGCCCTATTCGTGAGAAGTCCACATGCTTATTGTGAATGCTGGTGGGAAGGAGTATGCCAGTTGAATGTTGCCCACATCTTGTCCATGTTATGTATAGGTGGCTTTTGTGTTGAGGCGGCCCCATACCCCATGCCTTCCACGATCTTGGATGATTAGTTGTTGATAATTCATGTGGGAATTCGCGAGCACGTGCACTGGCTTGCTTGGACAGGACCTGGCTGGTTGATGTCCTTCGCAGGTCTTGTATCGCTGGTGACATTCGTCATCAGCATATGGCTGCAATCTGCTGGCAAGGCGCAGCTGCAACTGGCGCACATCAGGCGCGGGACAGGAACGCCATGGAACGCCATGTTGTGAGTTTGCTGTTTCGGGACCCAATCTGGATTTCTTCGGAGGCCGGAGCCATACTTTGCCCTACCTGGTCGGACGACGGACTCGAATCAGATGCATAGTGACACCGCAAAAGTTTGAATGCGGCCTGAGCCAGAGACCAGTGATTAATTCGAAGTTCTGAGCATCGTGGCAGAGTCGTCCACAAGGGAACAAGTCGAGTGTCGATGCCCATGTACAGTGCAAGGAAACGACCATCACCAGGTAATCCTTGTGTTGCTGCTGAACGTACGGTATCTTTTGGGGAGATTTGCGTCTCGTGCCATGTCAACTCGAGCCAGAGTGCTTGCATAAAGACGTGGCCTATGTGAAGTTTGCTCACCGGTTAGAATCTCCTTTTGGAGAGGTACCGATGGCTTGCAGAAACGACTGCCAATGTCTCCCGTGCCCATTGCTTGCATGTGATGGTGATGCAGGGCGTTGTTTGTGAATGTCTATCATATGCGCCCGAATGTACCCAAGACTGTGTTTCATAGTGCATGTATTTGCTGATGGTTGATCACACTGACTGCATCTACAACTCCACCACGAAAAGCTCCAATTTCAGAATGCGTTGCAAAGGCTTTCAATGCGATCCCTAGCTGATTATGACACTTGGGTTGCGCCCTCCTCAGCAACTAACGGCCTCATGAGATTCGTCCTTCCGCGGCATGGCGCCAACCACCTCAGAAGGCATGAACCGGCATGGCCCTGTTATGTGAGCTGGGTGAGGAGATGACACTCTAGGTACTTGGACCCTTTTTTGAAGGCCCAGGGGAGTATGCAGACGAGTTGAGTGAACATCAGTCCATCCTCTTCACGGAGGCCGCATGCTCGGGGCCGCACATCAAGACACAACACAACACACTGTTCAACACACTGTAGCTCTAATGGAGTTCAGGTTTCTGCAGTTCTGTTGCGTGGAGTGCTGTCTGGAGACAGAGCCCAACGATTCCAATGATGCGCTGATGCGGATCTGCTCGATGCAGTATAAAATAATGAATCTTGGGGCCTTTGGTAGAATTATAAGGACTTAATGCGCGAATTAATGCGCGAATACGAAGAGCGACCCAAAACCCCATTCATTTATTGTATTTGTAGGGGGGTTTGGATGCTGAAAAAGTCTTTTTAAAATGACTAAATTACAAGGGTTTGTCATGCTCTCTTAACCTCAAAATTTGAAACAGTTTCTCTGTTTTCACTTCGCTCCAACACGTGCAAACGTACATACTTCATTTGCCTTTCTTATTAAGCGACGCGAGAAACATGCTTTAAAATGATGGGGTTTCTTGGTACCACATGAACTGTGACTTGGTACAACCGCCTGTCTAACCTTCCGGAATCTCCCGGTCATACCTTGAGAGCCTGAGACTATTCACCAAATTCCTGTAAGCTAGAAAGACCCCCTCATTCCTCGTTCCTTCGCAATCATCGGGCGGTCGCTGCACGCATGAGTCTTGTTGTGCGGCCCCTTGGTACGGTGTGTGTGTGTGTCTTTGAAGTAAGCTAAGTTTACTTTCGTTATGTGACACCGCAGCCGCCCCTCCGCAATCGCGCGGAAAGAGTCCTGAGGACTGTAGCAGGAGCGAGTCACAACAGCACCTCAGCGTGTCTGCAAACTCAGATGCCTCGCTCTGCGGGCACAGTGTGTGGGATTCCGATCAGTTTTCACAAGCTCCTCCAACCTTCAAACCGCCAGCACCTTCTGATATGAGTTTGAGCACCGAGCGCTTTGGAGGTCTTCTCTGGCTTTGTTGGAGAGACCGCAGCACCGCCGCGGACAGCACCGCAGACAGCACCGCCGACAGCACCGGCACGGAAGGACGCCAAACCTTCCAAGGAGGATTCGAAAGACTCAGGCTGGGAGCATCGGAGCCCTTACAGCCCTTTGTTCTTTCTTTGCGCTTGCACTTCTGCAGAATGATGCCAGCACAAACACGATGGAGCTGAGATTGAATCAGCAGGTGCCCAAAGCAAATCTGGCAAGGATGCCAATGAAGACGGGAAGGCTGGCAGGAACATCATTGGCCGCAATGGGTCACATAGCGCATACATGTTGTGGAGCACAAAATAACACGAAGCCTGCCAAAGGACTTGGAGTTGTCACAGCATCGATGTTGGTTTCATTGCAGGTTTGTGAGTGGTCGCCGCTGCTGAATGTGCAGAGGAAATTCTGCTCTGCTCTGAGATTGACATGTGCTCACAATGTTCTCCTTATGTGCTTTTCCTTAAACTGGAGTTCCAACATGGGGGAAGAGAGGGGCCAGCTATGGCCAGCTCGATGTGGCCGCGCCCCGGACCATGCATTTTGGACGAAAGTCGTGCTCTCGCCAATGCGCGGGCGTGGCCGTACTCGCGGTCCTTCGATTTTGGACGTTTGGGATCACGAAATGCGAAGCTGTCGTCGCTTTTCGATGTGTGGGGGCATGGCTTCTCACTGTTTGGGGTCTCTGCTGGCATAATTTCTGCTTGCTTTTGGGTTATTGGCCCGCACAATGCAGCCAGTGAGTGAGTGAGAGCCGGGCCGTGCGAACAAGGAAAAAGTCGGTCCATACAGCCAGCAACACCGAAAGAGCCCTGTGCAGACAGCAAAACAATAGAGGTGCTGCAGGCAAACGCAGTGCTCGCGCAGACAGCAACATCACGCGGCCTGCGAGTGAGTAATGGGGAGCAAACATGTTGTAATCAGGCAGCGACAAACAAGTGCGAGCACAGGCAGCAACAAACAGTCACCCCAGCAGCAAACGCTTCTGAGAGGCAAAGAATTGGGTTATGCTGCAAACGCCAGTCTGGAGGACTTAGTTGTAAGAAAAGATAGGCCTGGTCTTTGCACAAAGGCAAGCATCAGCAGCGACAGTGCGCCCATAAGTGCTTGTTCTGAGTGAAGGATGAGGGCTATTTAGAGGTTGCCAGCAGCAAGTGTATACCTCATCTGGACATGGCGAGGTACTTTGCCGTGTTCTTGGACTTGGCTGAATGATGGCACCTCTCAGCATGCAAACGAAACGCCTTTCCCCAAAAACACTTGAGGTCCAGGTTGCGCCCGATCTTCTGAAAGGAGAACCTTTCGGCAGATTGCGGAGGAATCGGCAACCGGCCTTCAGCTTTGGTGCGTGTTCTTTGAAAGAGGAGTGTTTGCAGGAGTTGCAGTGTGCAGGAAGGGATACGGCGCCATGATGCGAAATCCCCCGCTGTCCCTGCCATCTGCTGTGTCGGGGAGCACGAGATTTGCTGTGTTGTGAATCTTCCCTTTTGCCATGAGACCCCTTTGGACGAAAGGTCAACCCAGTTTGGTTTTCCAGATACCTGGCTGACATCGAGATCGTCTTGCAATGATGTTGCGCGGAGGAGGTGCTGGCCCCCCAACAATGTGCTCTGTTGTATGCAAACAAACACCCGGAGTTTACAGAAAGCACCAGGAGTTTGCTGACATCAGGAATCTCGCTCCGACTGTGGAGCGCTTTCCGGCCTTGAGAAGCACGGGCGTTCGCCGGAATCTGACAAGACAGAAAGCATGTGGAAAGCATGTGGAACATTGTGGGACGGGAGATTTCAATGCTCAGGACCACCACTTTGCGACTTGGATGAGATAGATGTGTGCGCCTAAGTGAAGCAACTACTATGTGCAGTATGCTCATTGACAAGTCTGGACATCGTCTAATGCAGAAACAGCTGCCGGTTCCAGTTGAGCGAGGCGAAAGATGAGGCAGCGGCTTGGGGGTCGTCCACTCCCAAGGTGCTTCGGCAACAGTTCTTCCCCCCCGCTACATTCTTGGTGGGCGGAGCAGGCAAACATTGCATCATATATTTATCATTGCATCGACAGGCAACGGATCGGCGTGAAGTTAGAGAGCCATCTTTCAAGATCGATCGGCCATGGCTGTCTGGGGTCATCACCTCAGCCCACGCCAATGTCTTCAAGGCACGATACCGTTCAGCGCAGTGTGGCCTTGTGGCAGGCCCGTCGACCCCGTCTCTTGGAGTGTTCGCCTTGGTTGAAAAGGGTGGAATCAGTGGAATCTCTTTTACAATTGCACTTGAAACTCAGAGTTTACCAGATCAGGCGGGCAGCTGGAGGCTTATGTGCAATGTGCTTAGCAGTGGATGCGGCTCCATGCCGTTTGTGCAATGATGCATCTTTTGCGGATCTCTCAGGAGGCAGCTGATGATGCATACCTTTATACAGCAGCGCCAAAGAACCGAGCCCAGAGCTTGGCTGACGCATCCGTGTGTTTATTTGCTTGGCCTTGTTCAGTCCCTTTGAGTAAAGCACTCTGTCAGCGGTCGCATATCTACTCAGCCGCTCAGGGACTGACGATGAGCACCATGTCCGTGTCCATCAAGAGCGGCTGTCTCTGCGTGGCGAGTTTTGCCGTGTTGGAGCAATGGAAGATACTGCATTTCAGTGAGGCCCATCAGAGGCGGCCAGCCGTACTCCTACAGTCAGCTTGCCAGCGGCTGAGCAGACTTCTTCATCACCTCACCCGTGCCATCTAAACTGGAAGCCATGACTGCTGGTTCTTGAGGCGCCTCGACGAAAAGGAGCCAAAGAAGTCGATCAAAACAAAGTCTGCGCCCTTCTGCCTGTGCAAGATACACATTAAGCCGCAGAGTAAGCTGCAGCACGCTCTCCTCTGTGATCTGTCCGAGGATCAAAGAAGCCATGCTGAACAGAATGCGCTGCTGCCTGTGTTGCTGTTCAACACCGCGCTGTTCCAGTCCTTTAAATCAAGGATGTGTTCTTGACATCTTTGACATCCTGCAGCCATGCTGCGCTGTGCTGCACGGTGCTGTACTAAAGACACATGCCAGGAGCGAGCAGATGGACGTCGTTCAGGATGCGTTCCCTGGACTGGTTTGTTGAGGGTTGGTGGTTTTTTTGCATATGAAGCTGCAACCACGAGCATTCGGTCCTAGGGCAAGCCAAGCCAAAGATGCTCGGCGTCAGAGGACTGATATGGCACGGGGTGCTGGTAATATTCACGGTTTTTGACCAACGGTTCTTGACCGGTGGTGGCTTCGGGAAGGATTACACAAAACTTGTCACAAGACTGTTCCATACTGGTGCTCGACTGCAGGACGGATGAGGAACGCGAAGTAGGCGCTTGTTAGGACGCGTGAGCGTGCCAGCATGAGCAAAAAGTTTCTTCGTCGCAGGTTTCAATCTCCAAGCAAGAGCCTCGGAGCTTCGGAGCTTCGGATCGATGTTTCGTCTCGCAGCCGGGTGAGATCGATTTTTTTTCAGGAAGCTCGGCATTTTGATGGCGACGAGGTTTCGAGCCGATTTTGACAAATCAGCCTCATCATTTGATCTTTGATGCTGGCCTGGCATTGCGAATGACCTGGCCCAGCTTGACCAAGGTCATGCACGGAAGTAGGAATTGCAAGTGCCAGGTAGCCTCGAAAAGCTCGGGTTTGTGGAGACTTCACCACAAGGAGCCTGGCAATAAAGTGGGAATAACCCCTGCAGATTGGACCATCGAGAGAGCACATCTGGAAGCAAGAAGTAAGAAGTTGCCTCTTCTCGAACTGTCACCTGCCTGCAGGAGTCCAAGCGCTCCCGCCTTTCACGTGCAACTTGCCTGAAGACGTCTTGTCGATTTCTGTACTCCCCGCACAGAAACTCGAGAAGAACAAGTCTCGGAGGAAAACTCTTGTTGGGGACTTCCAACAGGCTGGTGTGTGGGGGGATGTGTCGGCCGCCTCGGCCTCATCTCGCAACCTCGTCTGCTTCTCTTTGGCCGTCTCATGCCTTGCCTTGGACTTTTCCGCCGAGAATTTGCAAGCTTTCACCTTTCCTGCTTGCGCTTCTACACAATGCTTCAAGAAGTCTCGACTCTATCGCTCGCAGCTGCCATCATCCACCCCAGCCTCGCCAGGTCATCCTAAAAGGCCAAGATTCAGCTTCAGAGTGTCAGCAAACAAAGCTGAAAGCTAGAGCCATCTAGAGCCAGTCGTATGTGATGACAGTGATGACGCACAAGCATTTCAAAGCTTATTGCTGCATCCAATTTGTCATTGAGTGAAGTTCTCCAAAACAGTGGCTAATCGATGCTGATCCAAGATCACGACGTGCCGGAGGCCAGCTTAGCTACTTTTGCAACCATGAGTGGGCTGTCGGGTGTCTAGCTTTCTGAACGCTGCAGTTTCTGTGTGGCGATCAGTGGCTCAAGCTGCGAAGAGTTGTGAAGCGCCATGCCGTTGGGATTGTTCACCATCTTCGACTGCAGGATCGTGTTTTTGATGCTCGCTGATGTAGGGCTCTGTTAAGGCTCAGGGCAAGCATGTCTCTGCAGAGATGCAAGGACCGATGGTCTGCCTTTCGCAGCTCGTCTCTTACATGAGGCGCGGATGAACTTGGCGCCAATGCAGCTTCTCTGATGTTCACCTCGACTCCTTAATTCTTTCTTCCTAAGCTCTTTTTGCGCCGAGCAGTTAGGCGATACATCACTGGGCCCATTCAGCAAGAGAGCTAGCAACGCAGATGTCTTGGTTGGAACAAAGAATTGAGTGCAATGATCTTTGCTTTCATGTTGGCACAGGGCCAAACTCAATGTTTGCCCAGGTTCGGTGCCGGAAAGAGCATCCAGCTTGGTCTTAGTTTCGTGCGGCGAGGAGGCACAAATCTTGGATCATCAAACCTTGAGCATTTCTACAAAGTCGGCTTGAGTACAAAATAAGGTGTGGAGGCGACGATTCCTTGGGGCACCTATGCTCGTGACATTGCCCGAATCCAAGCTTGTGAAGGCAAGAGCCAGAGACAAGCACATGGCCACAGATGTTGTAGATGTATGTTTATGTTGATGATGTTGATGTATATGTGTATGTATACGCATATGTCTCTGTAAGTGTATTTATTTGTATATGCATACTGTGTAGAAATACGTATACATGTATATATACATATATACATATGTGGTACCCCCCCTCCCCAGTTATCCAAACTTCAGAGCTTCTTTACTTCAAAGCTTCAGTCTTGTTATATTCTGATACTATATAGTCTAGTTACTGGTGTTTCTTAGCGTGACGATCTTGTCTAGTTACTGGTGTTTCGAGAGTGCATAGTGTACTTAAATTTCAAGGCCTCAATGGTCAAGCACGATGAGGGACAAGGAGTATTGAAGTTCAAAACTCCGGATTGAAGTTCAAAACTCACGGGTCTAGTATTCAACATGGTCGTCATATCCCGAGGGTGACGTGTAAGAATTGGTTTTTTTGGTGTGGTTTGCTTATAAGCAGTTGGGTTGCTTATAAGCAGGGGGTGGGGGGAGGGGGGAGGGGGGGGGGGGGGGGGGGGGGGGGGTTCTTCCAACTTAGCCCCAGGACCTCTGCTATTCCCCCCCCCCCCACACTTTGCTCCCCTCCGCTCCGCTCCCCTCCGCTCCCCTCCGCTCCCTGATTTCTTTAAGGGCTTTTCAGGGCTTATTTCTAAAATTTCCATCGGTTAAGGGCGCAGGATTTCTAAAGAGGAGCCACGAAACCCTATAGGGTTTCAGGTGTTAATCCCTAAGCCTTAAAGCCTAAAGGGTTTAGGGTTAAACCTTCAACCCTCAACCTTTCAACCCAACCCTGTATTGTTTCAAGGTGAAGTAATTAAACCTCAACCCTTTATGTTTAAACCCTATAGGGTTCAGGTTTAAAGGTTTAGGGTTTAAGGTTTAGGCATTTAAACCTAAGCCGGCATTTAAGCCTAAACCCTTAACCTATAGGGTTAAGGTTTAAAGATTCAGGGTTGAAGAACTGGGCAGTTAAAACCTAAGCCACAGAGTTTAAGCCGCAAGGGTTTAAGGTTTGGGCATTCAAACCTAGCCACAAGGGTTTAAGGTTTGGGCATTCAAGCCTTAGCCCATGGAGTTTTTCCTCAAGGGTTTAAGTTTTAAACCCTACAGGGGTTAAAGGTCTAGGGTTTAAGGCTTAGGGCATTGCAAAAACGTAACCCTAAGCCCTCAGGGATTTAACCCCTTTTTCTGTTCTCCTTAAGCCTTAAGCCTTATAGGCTTTAGGGTTATGACGCTAAACCCTATAGGATTAGGACCTTGTAACCCTATAATAGAGGGCTTGTGGCTTACATCCTACACCTTCAGTCCCATAGGCTTCCGCCTATGTTTGTAGGGCTTGCCTCCTGTGGCAATGCAACGGAAAAGCAGAATGAGTATCCACTTCATGTATGTATGTAAGGTATATGTGCTGCATATCAAATACAGATGATGGAGAAGCCTCGAACCACAAGACTTGGAAGTATTCGAGAGCATGGGGTGATGCGGAAAAGTCATGTACTGTAGCCCCGGGGACGCGAGAATACTGTGAGCAAATGTTTTTTACTATTTCCTCGGACCGTTCGACAGGCTGCTAGCAGTTTCTCGCAAGTATTTGGCTTTTCATTCTCAATGCTTCCCACATGGTTATCATTTCGCAAAGATAATGCTCATTGCAAGTATCCGCAAACCATAGGGGCCGGTGCAAGCTTCACTCTCGAAAACCCGAAAACTGTGGATAACAGGCGGGGGGGGGGGAGTAGCTATATATATATATATATATATATATGGTCACCCCCCCCAATGGACCCACCGCGGGCCTTGATCTTTGCAAAAGTACCGCAAATACCGATAAAACCTATGCTGTCTGGTGATTTTCCGGTGACCGAATTTTTGACTGTATTCCTTAATTCACTCTCTCACACACACGGATGGTTTTTCTTTCTGTTGGCTTTTGTTTATAATTTAAGACTTAGGCATTTAAACCTAAGCCTGCAAAAACACCCTTAACCTTTAAACCCTGTAGGGTTGAGGTTTCAAGGTTAAGGGTTTAAGATTTAGGCATTTGAACCTATGCCGGCAATTAAACCCTAAGCCCTTAACCTTTGAATTCTATAGGGTTAAGATGTTTACAGGTTTAGGTTTAAGATGTAGGCATTTAAACCTAAGTCTGCAACTAATTTTAAACCCTTAACCTTTAAACCCTGTAGGGCTAAGGTTTAAAGGCTTAGGGTTTAAGATTTAGCCATTTAAACCTGTAGCCAAGCCCTTAACCTTTAAACCCTGTAGGGTTAAGATTTTAAAGGTTTAGGATTTAAGATTTAAGCATGTAAATCTCAGACTTCAATTAATTTTAAACCCTTAACCTTTAAACCCTGTTGGGCTAAGGTTTAAAAGTTTCGGGCTTAAGATTTAGGCATTTAAACCGATTCCGGCAATTATCGCTAAGCCTTTAACCTTAAAACCCTATAGGGTTAAGATATTTAACGGTTTAGGGTTTAAGTTTAAGGTTTAGGTATTTAGACCTGTGCCGGCAGTTCATATTGAACCCTTAACCTTAAACCCTAGGGATAAGATTTAAAGGTTTAGGATTCTTTACTTAGACATTTAAATCTAAGCTTGCAATTAAACCGAAACCCTTAACCTTTAAAACCCTATAGGGTGAAGGTTTAAAGTTTTAGGGTTTAAGATTCAGACATTTAAACCTAAGACGGCAATTAACAATAAACCCTGAACTTTTAAACCCTATAGGGTTAAGGTTTAAAGGTTTGGGGTTTAAGATTTTGGCATTTAAACCTAAGTATGTAATTTGTCACCCTTAACACCCTGTTTAAGTTTTAGACATTTAAACCTCTATTCCTTAACCCTAAACCCTCTAGGGTCAGGACCCTAAAGCCCTCGGCAATCAAGCCTAAACCCTTGACCTTCAAACCCCATAGGATGAAGGTTTGAAGGTTTGGGGTGTAAGGCGAAGGCATTTAAACCTAGAGGGCATTTAAGCCTTAACCCTAAACCCTTCAGGGCCAGAACCTTAGCACCCTATATGGATCTAGCACCTGCAGGTATACATCGGTTTTTAAACCATTACACCCTGTAAGAAGGTTTAGGGTCTTTTCGGGGTCTATCTCTAAATTTCTCACGGGGTTAACCCTGCAGGGTTTAAAGTTGAAGGTTTAGGATTAAAGGTTTAGGCAATACCTAAAGGATTAGAAGTCTTCTCCTGGTAAAACCATCTTTTCTCGAGAAAAGATGGTTTTTCGAAGGATGGTTGCTCAAAACCATCTTTTTCTCGAGAAAAAGATGGTTTCCAACCAAAAAACAATCTTTTTCTCGAGAAAACCAAAAAAACCAAAAAAAAAAAAAAAAAACCATCTTTTCCAAAACTATGGGGCTGGGGCCTCCAAAAGATGGTTTTTTTGTTTTTCTCGAGAAAAAGATGGTTTTTTTGGTTCGAGACCATCTTTTTCTCGAGAAAAAGATGATTTTTGGAGGTCTTCTCCTGGTAAAACCATCCTTTTTCTGGAGAAAAAGATGGTTTTTCGAAGGATGGTTGCTCAAAACCATCTTTTTCTCGAGAAAAAGATGGTTTCGAACCAAAAAACCATCTTTTTCTCGAGAAAACAAAAAAAAACAAAAAGACAAAAAAAACCATCTTTTCCAAAACTATGGGGCTGGGGCCTCCAAAAGAGTTTTTTTTTTTTTTTTTTGGTTTTTTTGGTTTTTTTGTTTTTTTTTGGTTTTCTCGAGAAAAAGATGGTTTTTTTGGTTCGAAACCATTTTTTTCTCGAGAAAAAGATGGTTTTACCAGGAGAAGACCTCCAAAAACCATCTTTTTCTCGAGTAAAAGATGGTTTCGAACCAAAAGACCATCTTTTTCTCGAGAAAACCAAAAAATCCAAAAAGAACCAAAAAAACCGTCTTTTCCAAAACTATGGGGCTGGGGCCTCCAAAAGATGGTTTTTTTGGTTTTTTTGGTTTTCTCGAGAAACAGATGGTTTTTTGGTTCGAAACCATCTTTTTCTCGAGAAAAGATGGTTTTACCAGGAGAAGACCTCCAAAAACCATCTTTATCTCGAAGAAAAGATGGTTTTACCAGGAGAAGACCTCCAAAAACCATCTGTTTCTCGAGAAAAAGATGGTTTTACCAGGAGAAGACCTCCAAAAACCATCTTTTACTGGAGAACAAGATGGTTTCGAACCAAAAAAACCATCTTTTTCTCGAGAAAACCAAAAAAACCATCTTTTGGAGGCCCCAGCCCCATAGTTTTGGAAAAGATGTTTTTTTGGTTTTTTTTTTTTTTGTTTTTTTTTTGTTTTTTTTGGTTTTTTGGTTTTTTGTTTTTTGTTAGTTTCTTGTTTTGTTGTTGTTCCCTTGATCTGGCTAGGACTCGGATGCCACCCGCGGTGGGTCCATTGGGGGGGGGGGGGTGAGCATATATATATATATATGTGTGTGTAAGTACACATGCGTGTGTATATGTATATGAATACATCTGTATATATCCAAAAATGTATATACATGCATAAATGCAAAAGTCAGAAATGGATAAATGCACATGAATACGCAACAAGTGGATAAATAAATGTCGCCGGCAAAGCATGCGGTCCCGCACCCCCCCCCCCCCCCCCCCCCCCCCCGCCCCACCCCCCGCCCCTCTGGGTGTTTCCTCCGCTTGTCAATCTGTTCGGGTTTTGTTTTTTGTTTTGCGGCCTTTAGCGAGGCTTCGTCTGATTCCTTATCTGGGGCCAACGGATCCAAAGGGAAGTTTCGGTTCGGTCGGGCTCTAAAGAACTGGTTCTATTAGCGATTGGGCTCGCAGTTCGTTCCGTTTCGCAAGTCGTGCTCATCGACGAGTACAGCTCCGATGGCACGGTCGCGACAGAAACCTCCGAAACAAGCGTACTCCCCCGCAGCCCCGCAGCAGGGGTGGGGCAGGGGGGAGTCAGTGAAACCACAGTCGATGCAGCGCTGGATAAGCTGAATGGGGTATCTGGGAGGTCGATGGTGTCGAGGTGCTGGGGTGGTGACGGGGCGATTGGAGGACCGCCTGTCCTGTACCGGGAAAATATCGTTGAGGCCCGCTTGTCGAAGTCCTGGTGGCGTAGTTCTGTGGGCGCAGATGGTGCCCACGGTGGCTGTGCCGAAGGCACTCCCCGAGTTTCGGCATCGGTGTCAGCGCCGCCAGGGTTGCCCCCCGCTGCCAGGGTTGCCCACACCCGCAGGGGGTGCCAACGGCGTGGTTCCTCAATTTTCACAGGCATCGCATGATGTGAGGTTTGGTAGAAACTAGTATCACTATCGTTTGCTTCCACGCGATGCAATGGCCAGGGTTTTTCGATTTTTCTATCAAGTTTTGGCAAAGTCTGGATTACCAGCTTCATGTTAGCTCCATCTTATTACCAAATGAGAGGGCGTGGTTGAAAAAAGCTGTTGCCTCCATGCAATCGCCTCATGAGAGGGACGGGTTCTAAGAACATGTGCGTAAAACAGTTTCGGCAGATCTGAGCAATCAGAACGATCTTGGTTGTAAGCGTGGAACGGCTTCCATCATGAGCTTCCAAGGTGCTTACCCTCTTGGATAACTTGCAGGCACCCCACTGTCTAAAGCTCTCGCACTCAGCTTGCAAAGTGATTCCGCGATGCAGGCTTGAGCTGACAGGCATCTTGGGTCAATGATTGCGATGTCAGTTCCGGCGAGCTTTCCAGCCAGGAGGCAGATCATGGCAGATCCCGATTCACAGACCCAACATTGGTGGCATCGTCTCTTAGGGCTGGGGGGGAGGTTTAGCACAACAACGCCTTTCTTGTGGTTGGGCTTTGAAGTTGTCGCCGGGTTAGGGGGGGAGGACGGCTTGCTTTCTATATTCGTGGTCAGAAAACACGAAGTACAAGCTTGCGACGCTCGGAGCAAGACCTTGCCATTGAAATCAGAGCTTTGAGGTAAAACACTCATCGCCGCATTGCTGTGCATCCAAAAAAGCGTGTCAGCAAGAAGTACCCAAAAATGAAGTAAGGCGAAGTCACGAAGCTGATTGGCCGTGAAACCAAGCAAGCTCAACACAGGTCAACATGCTGACGCCAAACCGGCAGAAGAAAACCCAGATATCTTTTGCAAGATACCTGCCGCAGATTTGGAATTTGCGATCTGCTTTGAGCGGTTGCATGTAGAATCTTGTTGTTCCGAGCTCCTTACCCCAAAGATGTCAGACATGCGTCAGCGGCTGCTCCAAGCTTGGCTGGTAGGACGCCTTGCGCCTTGCACTGGAGTCAGCCGCTGCTTCCCTACTTTCAGGCACACTTGCTGATGGTAGGGCCAGCATGATGTCGGAGCCCGGTAGCAGGCAACGACGAGATTGGTGCCACTGTTGAGGTGCAGCTGAGCACGTAAAACGTGTGCTTCAGCGAAGCTTCTTACGACCAGGTTTGGACTTTCTGGCCGCAAAAGCTACTGCAGTGGACCCAGCAGCAGTGCATGAAATGGATCCACAAGGCTGGATAAAACGGCGCCGTTGTCTTGTTTGGCCCAGGTGCTGCCCCGGGAGTTCTGCGCATTTGCGCCATCTACAAAATGCTGGAGTTGATTTAACGGTGGGCTGGACTGTTCTAGTGATGGGGTGGATAGCTGACAAGACCTGCTGTTCGTTCGAACCTCGCCAGTTGGTGAAGCTGCTTGGTGAAGACTCGTTCAGGAGCTGACTGCTTGCGATGTAGGAGGAAGGCCGTGATGCTTGGAGAACTCTGCAGTCTTCGTGCAGGAATGACTTTGATGGACAAGGCCGACTCATCGAAATCAAGGCCAAGCCCCTACCTGCTTAGACAGGACCACGGTGTAAACTGAATGCTGCATGTGATTGTCGGTGTGTGTGTGTGTGGCCAAGCTCAGAAAGTCGCGAATGGCAGATTGTTCACACAGTAGTGCGAGCCGCTAGCCACCCATCCTGAAGCAAGCTGAAGACGTTTCTAGTTTGATCATGGTCACCTCGCTGCTCGACGACATCCGAAGAAGCTAGCTTTGCACAAGTAGTTCTTCGTACCTGCCGACAAAACGATACGCAACACGGTGATAGTGTCCCACTTGCAGCCAAGGAAGTATCGGTAAAGTCCGCATGGCACGTTTTCTTTAGTTTGCATGGCGCTGTTTTTCCATGGGGGAGGTAGACTCTGCGGCATTGCTGGAATGGGTAAATTCCTTGGCAGTCGTCGGCGAGTTCATCCAGACCTTGGATGAGTTGGCAGATGGCAAAGCCTTACTTCGAGTCATGCACGATCTGAACCCTGATATGTTTCCTGAGAGCGGCTCGGGATCTGAACTGCGAGTTCTTCTGCACGGACTTCTGGAACACTTTAGGGGTCGACAGGGATGTGCTGAGGCGGTGGCCAGATACTGGATTGAAGAAGGTCATCGCACAGTCACACCATCCTTGCTAACCCAGCTGGTGATTTGGGCAACTTTGGACAACGAGCTTCCGAATCACACGCATTATGTTCAAACGTGCCAGGAGCTCAGCGCACCATCCGCTGCAGCAATCGTTCTGATAGCAGAGCGGTTCAGCCTCGACTTGGACGCGTCTCCGTTGTCCTCCATGATGCCTGGACTTCCTCGCAGATCGATTAGTGGCTTTGCTGGGTCTCCCGGTTCGGACGTGCTGCCCCGTTCTGTGTCATCTGAGTTACAAGACTTTTTAGAAGTTGGACTGGACCCCGAAACACGGTTTCGGAGATTGAAGGAACACTATATTGTCTTAAAGGAGGAGCAAGAGCGCTGGGAAGAGGAGAGGAGTCGGCTAAGCGCTGAACTTGAATCGGAGCGCCTCAAGCGTTTGGAGGCGCAGGAGAAGGAGCGCCTTGCGCAGGCCGAGCTCCGGTTGGCCGAGGAGGCCGCCGAGCGCGCGCGAGAGGAGCAGCGCGTGTCGCTGGAGATGAAGCTCGAGCAAAGTTTGTGGAAAGGAACAAGTGAGTTGAGGCAAAAGGAACAAGAAGTTGAACGTCTGCGGGAAGAAGTGGAGATCTCACGGGTGCAAGCCCAGAACAACCAGAAGCTGCACTCCCAGCTGGAGATGTACAAGAAACGGATGGAGGAGTGTCAAGCATGGAAGCGAGAGAAGGATGAACTAAGGAGGCAACTGGACGAGATTACAACATCCAGGCAGGCAGGCTCTGGCACAATGGAGCATTTGCACGCTCGTCTGGCAAATCTCAGAGACGACGTAGCGTCGGTTTCACGTGAAAGGGACGAGGCACGGCTGCAAATCCAGATGCTGCAAGCTCAACTTGAGCAGGCGGCACAAAATCCTGGCCAGGATCTTCCTCAACCAATGCAGACAGTTGAATCAACGAGAGGAGCCAGTGCACCCAGCGGGGTCTTGTCCAGCCAGCTCGACTCGGTAAGAGAAAGCGAGCAAGAGAAAGTTGCTCGCGAGTTAAAGACTCGACTGGACTTGCGAGAGCGGGAACTGCAGGTGCTGCATTGGCGCGGACAGGCTGAAAGTCATACGCTGCAAACGCAAGAAGCTTTGATGGCGTCGTGTTTTCATGAACTTGGCCTCCGATACCATCAGCTGAAAGTGCAGCACGAAGTGTTGCAGAAGCAGTTGTGCGCCGAGAAGGCAATCAAAATGCTTCTGTCACAAGCTTTCATTGCAACGTAGTCTGGCAACGAAGTAGGCCGAGCACCAAGTCCTTGTAAATGCTTGTGCCGCTTTTAGGAAGTTGCAATGCCTGCTACAAGGACATCAATGCCTGCAGCTCAGAGCCTTTGTCAGCCTTTGTGGTAACTTGCATCATTAGGTTGAAGACAATACAAGACCAGACGACCAGACTCCGTGACCAGACGTCATTTAGACAGAGGAGTCTAAACATCGGATGGCCCGTGAACCCCGCTACATTAAGCTGCGAAGTCGGCTGTGGAGATTGTCGTACATATGCTTTAATGTTCTCGGTTGCAGTTTGCGCCATCTTCGAAGCCATCTCTTGGTGAAGCTTTCGGTCAACTTGGAGCTGTGCCCTGGCCATCGAAGGAGTTCTTTCCACCTCAGGCAGTCTACTGTAGCGAAGTGTGCTGAGTCGTCTGCCAGAGGCCACGTAAGGATCCGACCGCCATGGAGGACTGGAGAGTCGACGGAGCATACCAGGAGACCGGATCGAGTTTATGGGGACGACCTGATGACCCCGTCGGCGCAACACTGCAAGGAGAACCTGGATCCTTGCTTCAACACGGTGGCCTGCACTTGCATCTCGGACGGAGGAAGCCGGACAAAGCCGGTCAGGTCGAATCCCTGAAAGTCTGAGGTAGTCCCATCCTCCTCCTCATGCCGGGCCAGCACGAGGTCCCTGACCAAGCATGGTGCACTGTACACTGTGAACATTTGTGAACCGTGCCAAAGTAACGTCTCTGTGCTTGACAAGATCTCTTGCATGAGCATTGTGTGACCACTGCAAAATTTGCACCCCCCTAAGCCTGCACCGTGTATCTTGCCATTCAGGCTGCCAGCGCGCAATTGTCGACTTTGCAGTTCCATTTCCAGCGCTTTGTAAACGCCAAAGGCGGGAGCCACGAGCATTTCCAGCAATTGCGCGCTTGTCACAAGATCCTATGCAGCACGCCATGAGAGGTATTGACCCGTGCCACTTCTACGGCATTCCCTTGATAGCACGACCGGCATCGACAGCATCGACAGCATCGACTCCGAGTCTCGGCCGAGTCTTCTGAAACCGCAAAACGCTCGTCATCTGCCGGCCTCGGTGTCCGATTCCTCCAAAAGCTCCAGGCTCTGTGATCGGGAGGAAGCACCCGAACCTTCCGCCTTCGAGAGGTTGGCCTCCTGCTTGGCGCGAGGCAGGAGAGCGGAGTTTCTTTTTTCTGTACGGATGGCAAGATGTGAGCAGCCTTCGCCCTCAACTGGATGGGGCCGCGCAAAGATCCGACAAGCCCAGCAGGGTTTTAAGAAGGATGCTGTGCCAGAGCGGAAGCACAACAGAGCTTATGGCCTGTGTGAACTGGATGCGCATACACGCCTTTGACTTGTTATTACTCGGTTTGTTTGCTTGTTTACGTGTTGCTTGAAAAGACTCTCATCGGACCTCAGACGATGCACACCCGGGTCGACAGACGATATAGAGGACATGACCGGGCCCAGGACAGCGTGCAGGACAGGATCCGCGCAATCAGGCTAGACACGATTTACAATGTCGAGCTCCAATGAGGTCCACAAGCCAGTGGGAATGTCAGGAAGGGAGCACTAGGGCCAGCTCGCACCGTTTTTGTGACAGAAAGTTGCAGCCAAGTGAATTGCCAGATGAGTCCGAAATTAAGGTTATTTTGAGGACTATGCAACAGTAAGTGTGTGTGTGTGTGTGCCTGTGTGTGCGCACACCAGGTGAAGCAGCAGCGCTTTATGCTTCCAAGGCCAGACTGCGTTTGTGTGGGACTGAACTAGTCATGCAGAGAGTAGGCGTCCTTGAAACGTCTACGTTACCGTTTGTGTCGCAGGTCTGTCCGTTGGAGTTGAAAACAGGCTCCCAGCTGCATTGTGAACTCTGTTCCTTCATGGTAGCTGTTGATACAGTATAGCGGTATTAGCCTCAAAAAGGTCTCCGCACCTTCCACTGGCTGGCTGTCGGCACCGCATCTCAAGACTCTGCCCGGCTCCTGGCGTCTTTGAATAATCTTGTGCCCATCTTGCACGGTGCTGGTCGTAGGGATCGGGATGGCAGCACGGCTGAGGCGCAACGTTGCATGTTAAATCATGCCAGGGCTTTGGTGCATTGACTGTCTCTTGTTTTAGAATCCAAAAATGGATACGTCATGCTTTCCGGTGCCTGAGGTTTTTGTCTTGCACGGCTTAGCCAACCATCACACAGTCCTGTGCTTAGGGATACAAGTGCAGTTTCAGCAAAGCCACGTTGTTTTTGCAAGCTTTTGTGTTTTGCACACTTGAAGCCGTGCCTTTAACGCGCCCAGACAAGCCTTCTTGGAGTCGAGCCTCAGGCTGGTTTCAGTAGCCAGGGAGGGTTTAGGTGAGTGATTTTTCGATGATGTCTGTGTTTGTCACCACACTGGCTGCACGTTCTTAGGTTTTCTGTTAGTGTAATATGCCGTACCGGTTGCACTGATGGTACTTGTAGTGTGATGGCACATTCACGAGCCAGCGGAAGCATGCAGAAGCTGTTACAGGAAGCGCCAATGTTTTGATGCAGCATCGGCCTTGCAGGCCATTGGAGAAGATGGTGGAGTGAAAGCCGAAGGCTTGAGTTACGTCATTAGTGAAGCACACAGTACACTGTAAAATTGTTAAAAGTGTCACGTTTTTGCTGCCAGGTTTAGATTTTTACTGTCGTTCTTGGCATTCGCCTTCCTGGTTTACAGGCATTGCATCATTGTGCTTGGACACCTTGCCGCAGTTGAGTCTGAGCCTCACCTGATGCGGAGGGGCACATCTTCGACTGAGCCTGTTACTGCAGCCCTGGCTGCTCAAAGGTCGTACAAACCAGCATCATGGTGTTGAAAAGAGTTGCTGCCCTAATCTACTGCACGCCATGATGTTGCTGAGGTTCGTACAATCCATTGTGCACGGAAGCTGCTCTTCATGCAGCGATGCTGGAGGTGGGTACTGCTCGGATGGCGGACACCATTTTTGCGACTGCGAAGTATCAAGTACTCCCGGCAACTTGTGAGGCTTCATGGCCAACCACGATGCTAGCGGAGGCGCTTGAGGGACAGGGTTTTCTGCCTGCGCGCTTCGAAACCCTAACGCGCTTCCTGTACTGCAGGCCAGCTCGCGTGGGCGTGGCGGCGGCCGCACACGTGGTCGTGGGCGTGGTCGTGGCGAGCCCAAATCCAAGGCTTGAGACCAGCACAAGATCAGTTTGTGGACACGAGAGTGGACGCGAGAGTCTGGGTGGTTGGCGAGTGGGTGCAGCGGACCAGTGAATGTTGGAATGTTTGGCTAGGAGAGGATGGCCACCACCCAGACGCAACCTCCACGAGGAGGAGACGGACGTGCTGATGTGCTTTGTGCACCTCAGGCTTGAGCCCCAGAACAGCAAAACGCCTGTTAAGGTACGAGCGAAACTGTGCCCAATGTTGCATAAACACGTGGACCATGACCTGCTCCCAGGTGCCGCACTCAAGCGTCCTTCCTGGTGAGATGCAACCGTCTGTGGGGCCTGCAACTAGGCTGGTCGTTGATGCGACCGATTGCCAAAAGTGTAGCAACAGTGCGATGGATGCCGGATGGTCGTGTAGCATGTTGCTTTGTGTGAGTCAACGTGCAGAGTGCAGCAGATATTGAAACCACCGCCCTAGCTCGCCCGATGCCTTTCTTTCAGCTATTTGCATTGGTTGCCACCATGTCTTCGTCTTCGGCGGTTTCCTCCACTACCACTTCGGCGGCTGTTGACCTAAGGGCCGAGTTGCCCTTCCCATTTGGAAGCGACTGTTGGCAGCGGAAGACACACTTCTGTTTTCCAAGAAACGGTGCTCCAGGTTTGGCACGGAAAATGCCGGTCGTTCCCAGCACGGGGGCGTGGACCGAGTGCGAGCAGACGCCGTGTCTTTCGGTTCGATTTGTGAATCGTTCGATGACTTGTGTAGCACATTGTTCTGTGCATGAGCACACGGGCTTCCCAAGCTCTTTCACACCCTCTCCACCCTGAGCTACGGATTGACGGGTGCAACGTGCGATCTTGCTGGCTGGCTCTTGGCTGTGCGCCGTGTACCTCTGGAGCACATCGGCACTTCGAAACATGAAAAGTCTGCCGTGCCATTTGTTTCGAAACTCGAGCTCGGTCGGCGGCCAATGTTGGTTCCTTTTGATTCTCCATTCTGGTATATTCTGGTAAGCTTTTGGGCACCCGAAGTATGAGCGGCCACATGACAGGCATCCCAAACAGGACAGATGTTCACTGTTCACGAGCAGGGTCCGCCCAAACACATGCACCTTGATGCAAAGACATCTGGAACTTGCAGGCCGAATGCAGAACCTGAAGTACGTGCTGGCTTCCCAGAAATGTTTTCAGTCATTGTTGCATGCCTCTCTCTTGCTTTGGTGTTGTTATTATTCTGTGTAGTTGCACGGGGTTGTGCGTCCTTTGCGCGCTGTTTTTCACCACGAGCAAGACCAGGCCAAGCGGCCTCGAAACTTGTCGGGGTCGCTGGCCCCTCTGGCCGCCTTGCTGCCGCATGGACAGCATCTTGAGTTTAGCTCACACATCTTCAAGATTCTTCTTTTCTTCGTCGACCACTCTTGAGGCAGCAGCCGCCACGGCGGCGCCTCCAGTGCTCAGGAAGTCCTAGACAGCAAATTGCAGCAGACCACAGATGCCAGCAAGTTGTTCGATGTTGGGAGTGCTGTGGAAGTGCACGGCTGCATCTTTCATGGAACGACGTGATTGCAGGAACAAGTGGTGGCACGCAAAAAGGTTCTTCTTTCCTGACCGAGCAGGAGGCTTGTGAAGACACGCTTGCTGGTGCTGGTGCTACAACCCTGTGCGTTGAACGTCAGCCTTTCGCAGGTTGCAAGCATAGCGGCGGGAAGCTTCAAGTTCGACTTTTGATGTGGGGACACGGTTTATGTGTCGGTAGCACAGCTTGGCGTAGAGCGCGCAGGTGCTAGCAAGGGACTAGCAATGCACCTGCCTGGAAAGCCCAAGCAGAGTTTCAAGACTGAAAAGGTCACGGGAAGTTGATCATGCATGTACCGTATTTCCCTCACTGTGCTGTATTGCACTGTGCGAATTCGTGGGACGCCGTATCGTCCACCATGAATCTTCATGAGTCTCAGCCCCGATCACCCGGAGTGACTCCGAGCAGGAAGGGCACGCACGATGGAGCGCTTGAGATTGGGATTGCCCAGAAACGACAGCCCGCTCCGAGTTGGATGCATGCCCAATTCTGTCGTCGGCCTTGTTGCGCTGTGATGTGCCATGATGTGGCAGAACTGGCATGTCTACGCCCTTCATGCAACCTGAATCAGTTTTGTGTGAGAGGTTAAAGGAGCAGCCTGATGGCACCATCGTGGCTGGCTATCGTGACAGGGTCGCACAGTGGGTTCATTCAAGAAAAGCCGCTTCTGGAAATCAGCCTTGCGTATGGTGCAGGTCAACAGATACGAGGTTGAAGTAGCGCAGGACAGTCCGAGAATCCTTTCTCCAATCAAGCTTTATGGTGCAGTGCGACTGCAGAGGAGGGCGGAAGAACTGACATACACCGATACACCGATACACCGACCGGGGGAACACACCGATACCGATGCACTATACAAGTACACCGAGTGGAGCGGGGGTGTGGCGGGATATCGGCATATCAGTAAAACTGCGCAAGAGAAGAGGGGTGATTTCATGCATTTACTACTTATAAGACCCGTCAAGTCACTGAGGATCTAGGGATTACGAGAACATAATTTCTCTGGTCAAGAAACTGGTCCAACAGAACTCCGCAGCAGAATTCAATGATTGGTTTTCTACAAGCGTGTCCATAGTGAGGCAGATGTTGCAGCCAATAGTTAGAACATAGAACATCATAGACAACTTCCTGGTCAAGATAATGATTACAAGCAGCCTTTCTTGAGCTCTACTACAAGCGGTGCGTCGGCGTATCTGTGCGGGGGAGGGAATTGGCGGCGTATCGGCGAGTGGCGTATCGGCGTGTGACGTGGGGGGAGGCTGGCGGCCCTCGTTGCATGCACGCTGGTCTATGGTGAGGTCGCACTCAGCTTCTGATGTTGGCCAGACGCTCCTTCATCAGCTCCTACCAATAGTTGTTGAGATGGCTCGTTGTTCAATGCGTGTCAGTATGTTTCAAAAGACTTCCACCAGTGTCAGGATCTGTGAGTTTGGGAGCATGTGTGGTTTCGAAACTTCAGCACCTTGCCATGTCTACCATCTAGAATCTAGGTTCAGAGCAGTGTTCGAAGGCAGAGCCAGATCTGTGCCCAATCACTGCATGCAAGGTTTTTTCAAACTCCCGTCTCAGTTCTCTGAAGCTCCAGGAGTGCTTCCTGCGGTATTTTCGGTCCAAGTCCGGAAACGTGTGGCATGGATCTCAGATGTGTTCATCGCATTCATCGCAAATGAGATATCTCAGGCCTAAAGCATGCCGAAGCCGCACGCGCCTAACTCTCGACATTCTGCATGCCAGCACAGGAATGCAGACGACATCATCGAAGCATTGGCAGACTTTGGAATCAAGGCGCAAGGCTGTGTGAAACATGGCCTCCACCAGCTTGTGACAAGCGTCCGAAGGCTTCAAGCCGCACAGAGAAGCTGGCGTTGAAGTCTGTGCTGTACGGCGTGGCATGATTGGAACTCTTTCTCTTTGCCAGTGCTTGTCCCGAGAATCGTGGGTTGAGTAGTGGGTGGACTGTGGCATGAAACAGATCTGGCATGGCAATTCGTGGCCGATGTTCCGATCAATGCGAGAGCTGTTTATGGCAGGAGTGAGCACGAGGTGTGCCGGGGCAGATGTGTGAGAATGGGGCCCTTCAGAGTCTTGAGAGTCTTTCATGTGCATTTGCCCAGCGTGCTGCGTCCTTTTCTGCGTCTGATGCCCACATCTACGGAACAGGGTGATGAGGTCGGCTTCAACAATTTCTGCACCATCATAGAGGAGGCAGCGCTCCTTGCGGCACAGTCAGTCAAGGTGGACGAGAAAAGCTGTCAGAGTTTCTGTCACTGGCTTACCATGCAGGCCCGCAGCAAGTTGAGATCAACACGGTCACTTGCTGCTGGAAGCTGTGCGTGCAGCTATGCAAAGTAAACGTTCTTCAATGTGTCTCACCTCGATGGTGGTACTGCTTCTTCTGATCTTGGGCTGCCGAGGTCTTTCAAGCGTGGAAATACGCTGACAAGGAGGACGTCTTCCAACTTTTGTCGGGTCGGTTCAATGCCTTTTGCATCCTTTTGCTACTCAGGGCATGCAGCGTCCTGCTTGTATCCTGTCCAGGATGCTGGGGGCTTGAATGCAGAGGCCGTGATGCAGTTGCTGGAGGAGGGGCCTGTACGTTAAGCAGCTAGTCCATCGTACATGTTCCACATGCAAGCTACTGCGAACCGACGTATGCCACCGACCCCTTGTCTCATTTCCTGTCTTCGCAACGCCGTGCACGACAAAGAAAGCGTCAGCCTCCTAACAGCCAGAGGCTCGTACTCTCCTCCGCCAACTAGGGGCTCGGCCAAATGTGCGTCTGCGAGCAAGTCCAAAGCTCCTCAAACCTTAAACTCCAGACTCCAGACCCTCAAGGCCGAAACCCTAAATTTCTGAGGCCAACCCGAAACCCAGAACCTCTCAAGCCTTAGTTTTATCGCTAGCGCGGGGCCGCCTCGGCACCGAGGCGGCAGGAAGGGGTAGGGGGGGTGAGGGGGGGAAGGCGGCATGCCCGTCGCGCAACAAGGGGTGTGGGGTGGGGTTTTTCGGGCGGGGGGGGGGTGGGGGGAACGGGAGGGGGGAATGGGAGGGGGGAACGGGAGGGGGGAACGGGAGGGGGGAACGGGAGGGGGGACGGGAGGGGGGAACGGGAGGGGGGAGGGAGGGGGGAGGGGCAGGGGCAAGGGGGGGGAAGGGGGTAAAGGGGGGGGGGAGCCTCAGGGCTGTTGCTTGCGAGCTGTGAAGCTTTGGGGGCCCTAATCCGGGCACGTCGTCCGTGGCTGGATACAGGTCGACTACAGGGAGTACCCATTTCGGACCGTGTATCGGCCGCAATGTGGGTACACAGTGGTTTCCTGGACTTGGAATGAAGCCTAAACCCGCAGCCCTTCATCCTAATTTCGGAACCCTGAACTTTATGAGCCACTCAAGCACTAAACCGTGAAACCCTGCTCAGAAAAAGACATGTGCAAGTATGAAATAATTGAAACGCTGGACAGATGAAGATTCTGATCTTTTGTAAAGCGGAAAGCATTCACATGCTAACTTCTTCTTCGGGACCTGAATCAGGTGCTTTAGGTAACCTCATACTGAGTTGCCCTACGACTTGCCTAAACGGTAGTTCAACATCCACAAAACTAGCTGGATAGGCAGTTTTGTGTCAGTTATTTCAGAATTTCATTTCAAACTTGACCATTTGTCCGGAAGTTGTCTTTTAACTGTTTGTCGGGAGCTTGTCTTGCCGGATCTAATCCGGAGTACGTTGCCACACATGCACGACAATCGAGCCGACACAAGGCCTGTGCCTTGCTCATTATTGTAGGACCTGCAGCTGGCATCCGGCAAAGACAGCTTGGAACGTCAGTATGTCGAGGCCACGCTTCACTGAAAAGCCGTCCCTTCGAGCCCTCCTTAGCAGAGCTGCGTGTTTCAAGCCCTTCCTGGCTGTGACGAGGCTATGGTTTCCGACTGTCGCACAGACCCGGTGGGCCCCCTGTTGCCTGCCGTTGGTTTTGCAGATTTGCGCTTGGTGGGGCCAAGGTCACAGGCTTGATTGGACTGACGGAGGCCCCTCGGCTCCTCGAACTTTGACATGGCTGTCATATGCTTTCAGGCAGTTGAACGCTTTCGAAGCCTGACCTTCGTGGACAGGATCCTGCCAGTTAAATCTCTGCAAGGTGGAATTCTTGGTGTCTGCCGTCCGTGAGTACATGATGCAATGCCAGCGAAGTCGAGAGCGGGAGCTGCAGGCACGGTCAATTCCAACAGCAATCGGTCTCAGCACTGTTCACTCGGTGTGATCGAAGAAACTAGTACTGCATCCTGGTGCAGGCAGATTATGAACTTTCGGACAAGATGTTTCAAGAGCGACACTGCTGCATTCTTGCAAGGTTTGATTGAGAGTAGGAGAGGGTTGCGCATTGGTGTGCACAGACACATTCAGCATGCATTCATGACGCCCAGGTTCCGGAGCCAACTAATCAAGTTTCACGAGTTGCCAGCCTAGTCTTCGTGGGTTACACCAAGATCGAAGAATTTGGATGACAAAAGATGCCGAATCTACGGGTATCATGTCCACAAGGTCTTTCACAGAGCTTGATGATGACGACAGCGGCGCATTGGATGAGCAAGAGGCTAGAATGGCGAAGTTTGCTTCAGCTTTCAAGTCCATTGCCTCCAGGCCATGAACCTGCTCACCCATTTCGGATGTTTAAGTAATGTCTCAAGCCGCTTGGCAGAAGGTTCATGCAGTGTAGATGGGTTTGGCGCCGCGGGCTAGAATGGCGGCTGCAACACAGGTATGCCGATAGAGAAGAAGATTCAAGCTCAGGAGAACCGACAGTCAACATGCGCTTTGTTCTGACTGTTTGTTGCCCAGAGGAGATCATCGAGTGGTACTTGAACGAGTCTGAGGATCACACGCTTTCCTTCCCCAGGTCGCTATGCTGCCTTGATCTGATATGCTGGCTAGGCACTGAGTCGGCCAGGTTTCTCTCTGTCGTGAAGCACTTGCGATCATTGGGAATGGACGAGAAACTGGAAGTGGCCGCGTTCCAAGTTGTGAGGCAATGCTCATGTCGTTTGTTTTGGTCAGAACTGGCGTGGCTCAACAAGATAACCGCGCCAACAGGTCGAGTCACTGTTCAATCAGTACGACCGCGATCAGTCAGGAAAGCTGACGATAAAGGACAGCTGTTTGATAGGCCCATTTGCCACATTGCCATTCATCCTCTACTGTGGAGGATGTTTGTCAAATCCTTATGGACCTTGAGATCAAGCCCAGAACTGTGCTGGAGCAGGAGAGAAGAGACTTGGAGAAGCGAGAAATGTGAAGAAGAGTGGAATCCAAGAAGAGCTTCCGAGTAGTTTTGGAGAGAGCATCGTTCAGCTTGCAGGAGCATATGGCTCAACTGATCGAGGCAGGCTCTTCGCCTCAAGCTTGTGCGACGAAATGCCGAGTAGACCTGCAACAGTTCAGAGCGGCGCACGATGGCACGCGATGGCACAAGATGGCACAAGATGGCGCAAGTGTCACGTGCAGGAGGCGGATTCCGAAGGAAGCGGGCAGCTGAACGTGAACGAACTGTTGTTACTTGCCTGCCCCTCAGTTCCTACCTCGGAAAAAGCCAGGTCCATACATCCACCAGGCAGTGGGATGACTGCATATGGCTGCTTTTGACAGGTCCAGAGAATCAACGAGCGAGTCGCCGAGCTTGACCGCATGGAAATCTTGAAAAAGGCACAGGCCGACGAACTGAAGAATCGGCACACACACACACACACACACACCATGTGCATGTGGCATCATGCGTGGCATCTGGGGCATGACCGTGTGAAAGCCTCTTGTTTCATTCTCACAGGCGCTGAACTTTACGACGAAACAAGCCAGCACCCTCTGGGAAACCTTCGAGGTGTCTACGAAACTTGTTGTCTTGAAGCTGCCCACTCATTGCCCATCATGGCTTCTTCTACATGTCGCCCATGTCGCCCGGCACTTGATGCAAGGAGCTCGACGAAGAGCATGAGGGCTTGGTACCCATAAACCAGGCATCAGCGTTGGCAGTCTCGCCTTGCACAAGTCAATCACTTTGTACGTTCCGCCTTGGCCCGAAATGGCTTTGAGAAGCTAAGCGCTTGCAAGTTCATGGTGGTGCTGTCAGACCTGCTATCAGCTTGAGTACCTTCGGAAGCCCATGATCATCCAAGCAGCTACTTGTGCAGCTCTGTGTGCGCATTCTAGGCAACGTGCAGAAACGAACGGTTAGTGCTGAGCTTGCTGAAAGACAGAGACGTTGAAACGATGAGCGGGCGTGAACAAACATGGCCAGAGTTGACGTGGCATGCGGGGCAGGTCGAGCAAGCCTTGTCGGTTATGCGCGAACGCCTCAGCATGAGTTTCCTCGAAGACGTCTAGGTAATTCAGCCAACTTTGCTTCATGGCAAATTTTTGGAGCTTTTTGTAAGCTCAGGATGGCAACTTCCCGGAGCCAGATTACAGCGCTATGTGCCCTTCTCAGACTTGCGTGATGAAACCCATTCGCGACAATGCGATACGAAATCCGCGAGGCCAACGAGATAGATGTTGATGGAAATGGGTCGCTTCCTTACACGGCTTTGTCCATGCAGACAACTTTCAGCTCCACATAGCAGATCTTGCTCTGTGTGAGTGTTCTCATGTTCGGGTTTGTTGTTTTCATTGTCAAGAGACGTGAATACTTCACTACCAGCCAAGATGGTGCTTCGACCTGAGGCACTTGGATTTTCTGGAGTTTCTGCACTTGATGCGCCACTCGGATTGTTAGTACTTCCATGATCACTGTCCATTTTGTCCTTGAACGATGGTCACGTTGCTGCACCAGCAGCTAAGCCAAGAGTCTGGGAGAGCTCATGCAGCGGCATGAATGCCGCTTTCATTAGCTTTCGTTGGTGGTAATAGATAGATGGGATTTATAGGGTGGTTGCACTCTGCTCCAAGTGGGCACGTTACCATGAGCTGACATTGAGAGCACCGCACGAAAGTCGGAGCTGGGCAGCGTGCATCAGCAGAGATGATTTCGCACGGAGAGGTCGCGTCCTGGATGATGTGCAAACTTCAGGCTCTATCTTGCGGCGGGTTGCGGTGGAGTTCAGAGTAGTGCAGAGTAGTGCAAGATGAATTGTTCTAGCTTCAGTCTAGCTTCTGAATTGGCCGCAGGCCCGAAGCTGCAGGCAGATGGCAACCTGGCCACAGATGCCACCAGCTGGATTCTCAGACTGATGACTGAAGTGACCACTGACGCTGGCCAACGGACGGCGATTGATATCAATTGGTGCATCGGCACAGGGGAAGACGACGAAAACGAAGCTGGCGACAGGAAGGACGGAAAACGGTTGTCAGGCGAACGGCCCGGAAAAGAGAAGCCGTCGGCTCAGCGAGAAGTTTTGCCTCAATTAGACATGATTTCTTTGCTGTTTGGTCGGCAGTTGTAACGTTCTCCGACGGCCGTTCTTGGCAGTAGCCCGTGTTCAGCAGTATTCTTAGGCGAAAGAAGAATGCAACGGTGTGCGGTACCCCAGTGGCTCTGCAAAAGGGTTCCATACGTAGTAGCTGCGTACTGGCTTGCTAGAGATGGTACAGATGGGATGTATCGAGTACCACCACGGTGAACTGCCAGAGGCCAAAAATGGGCGCGGCTGTGAAAAAAACCTGAAGATAGAGCTTGGACTTGTCACGGCAAACGTCCTTCCTCGCAGTCCAAAAGCAAGACCTGACAACTTTGCTCGCAATGAGTACTTGTGATTGTGATCCAACAAGCCCAGACGGCGAGGAGCGCGTTTCACTTTCCGCTACAAGTTGTACATAATGGATGTGCATATGCAACCTACTGCCTCATGGCAAAACACGGTTGCAGCCAAAAGCAGAGCGGACAGCGAAATGGTTGTCTGTACCTGGGCCAAAGATGTCTGTGTTTAATTAGTCCAGGGAAGCTCTGCGGTGTTGACAAAGGCAAAAAACGGCAAGGAAGAGACGGTGTCGCAAAAAAAAACCCATACTACCTTCGACATGCTGCATGGCAATGCCTCTAGTGCCGAATGCTGAGATGTGCCGGTACACCCTTCACACGCAGCAGAAGAGACAGGCTGAGGCTTGCTGGCAAAATGCACTTCATTCCTACGTTCAGCATTGACATAAATAGTCAGCCCAATGTACTTATGCATTGTTGCCTTTTGCAACGGTGGGTCTTGCATCCAGCGTTACTTTCAGCCACTCTTGAAAAGAAGCATCCCTGCCCGGCATGGGCCAGACATGACTTTGCACTAGTTTCGTCCCGAATGCAAACTGAATTCAAAAGTTGATGCGGCCTTGCTATGGGCGGACGCCTCTGCTCTCACGCAATGGTCGCATGTGCAGGAGCGTGCGTGAGTGCGTGAGTGCGTGAGTGCGTGAGTGCGTGGGTGTGTGTGTGTGTGTGTGTGGGCCTTTTAATTGCTTTCTCTTACTACTCCTTAACTCCTTAAGTGGAATTCAACGAAACTCGCGCACAGCTTTCTCCGGTCATCCACAATTCTATTCGGATTGCAAATTGTTCAATTGAGTTCGGGTATGATCTCTGAGACAAGCGTCATGAAGCACGGACAACCGTGGAGTCGCTGTCAGTACTCGGGGGCCACAAGCATGCCGATGCCCAGGTCGCTAGCTGAGTGCAAAATTTCCGCACTGCTCAGATGACTTGATGTGTTTGGCATCTTTGCCTCTCTGACCGAGGCCAGCAGTTGCTCTGTGCAGGGACCGCAACATGGCGGGCTCGGAAACTGCCCACAGGCCGCGAACATCCTCTTTGGTGTGCGCTGTTATGACCGAGAGTTACCACAGGTCCTTCCTGCAGGCTCATCTTGTTTGTACGGTCCTCATAGTCAGATCTTTTGCAGCAGCTATATTGCCGGTGCAAGAACTGTGTCCAAGGCCATCTTGCAACGATGGCTACGAACTAGATGGCTTCGCCACCTGTGAAGCAGGCCAGCTGCGTTGGGCACCTGGCAATGCAACGAGCAGAATGTGCAAGCTTGTTTGTTTCCGAGCACTCAGACGAAGTTTTGCGAGTTTGCACATGCCCTGGGGACGATGGAAGGCATACTCTTCCGTACGTGGTGTGTCAGTATGGATCGCACACACTCACGTGACAATCCGGCCGACCAAGCTTCACGAAAGCTAGTCAGCCCCGGAGGGCTGAGGAGTTGCCTACCAAGCATTGGCTTGGCGTGCGGCCGTGTACTGAACCCAAGAAAGGAAAAGTCATGGGCAGAGTCTTTAAATGCAAGCTGTACCTCCCAAACGAACCCGAGCAGATTCGAAAATCATACAAATCACAATGTGGGATTTCCTAAGAAGAGCTTCAAGCGAGAGAGTTAAAGGAACTCGGGGGTGAGGCGTTTTTGGGAAAGTTCAAGCGATTCGCTCGGGGGAGTGGTGCCTCGGTCCTCTGCAAGCGGGCGGAGATGAGCACCCGGTGTGCCGGAGCACGGGGTGAAGGGGGCAACACCGGAACTCCGGAGCTCGCACGCTTTTACCCAGGGCAGGGGTAGAAGCGACAGCTGAGGCATGCCCCTCTGCAAGCCAATCGGCTGCAACGTGTCCGAGGCACGGCTTCTTGTTATTTCAGAGGTCCCGCATTGGTTTGTAGACAAAAAGCGGCCATGTGCAAGCATGTGATGTTTCCATCGTACACGTGATGTGTACAACGAGATAAGCGCCAGGCCTTGGACTGGCTCGACATGGCGATGGGGGACTGCCCAGAGTTCTTGGAGCTCTGGCGCTTAGCTGCCACGATCTGCTAAGCCAGGTCTCGGGACCTTGTGAAAGAGACAATCGATGGGTTTGGGTTGATTTGTGCTGCGAGAGTAGCTCCTGCGTGGAGAAGTTTTTGCACTTTCGCATCTGCTTGTACGTGCTGTACCTGGACTGATTTGAGAAGCGCAGTGTGTTGAACTACACTGCAGCGGATCAGGTCAGGGGAGGCTTGCGAGCTGCAGTGTCCCGACGAACAGGAACTCAGTGCTCCGCTCGGTTTGGCCAGCCGCAGCTCTTCCAAGTTTTCTGCATGCTCAGACTTGCAGGTGATAACATCACCTGCTACCTGGGCAACCTTACTGATGTTGTTTGCTCGGAACTTAGACCTGCAGTGACTGCAGATGCTCTGCCCGTCGTATAAACTGGAGCTTTGGACATGACGAGACAGGCATACATAGGATATAGAGGCATGTCAGATCATGTTGTTCAGATCAGGCATCCCGGCTGGAGGGTGGCCGTGCCCACCTGGCCATCAGGCGCCCTCCGCTGCTGGCAGATTCGGTTGGCAAGTGCATCTCAATCGTGAGCCGTACATGTCTGCAGGTCAGTCCTGACTCGCTAATGCGATGCGTGCCAGGTCCTTACATCTTGCCCTGTGCCCGACAGTGTCCACAAGGAACCTTGCCACAAGGGAAGTGCCGTCGTACACTGAATTGGCATCAAGGAGCTGCTGAGGGAAAACCGGAGAGCTACTGAAAATCAACGTGTGATGAACATGGGGTTGCAGATAAGCTTGTCCAGAACATGGACAGCTGCAAACTGAAGCTGCTCACAGTCACAGCATTGCTGACAGTAGACATTGCGGCGCCAGCACGAGTAAGGCCATGTCCCCTGTCCACGTACAAATCAGGACAAGGCTGGTTTCGGTAGAACGTGTACGCTTCACCATGTTGTTGCAGTTGGTGCGAGAATTTCTTGCAGCTGCTATGTATCTTTGCGTAGCCTTGAAACAGGTCCTTGGCCATGTGCCAGATGTCCTCCAGGGTCGGATACAAACCGTACAGGGAGGCCGCGTCATCGAGTCAAGTGATGTCAAGCGATGTCAAGCGTCAAGCCTGGACAGCTGTCAGGACATCTGCCGAATCTTGCATGTGCCACGTGTGCCACCTACAGGGAAGCTTCTGGTAGCCTCTGTTTAGTGCGCACGGCAAGTGTCTCAAAGGACACGTACTACGAACTGCGGGACGTCAGCAATAAGCTGGTGTCGGGGACCAAGATCGGAGCAGCCCGTGAGTGCGTGAGTGTGTACTGTGCTGCTAATGCATGGGCTGTCAGGTCGTGCATTCCTTGCCCGAACAACTCCGGCGTTGTTGGTTTGCATCGGCATCAGCACGAGGAAGCGCTGCTTTCATCGTGCCTGTTTTTCGTCAAGCTGTTTCATGTAGGCCCTCTGTGACTTTCGACTAGGATGCAGCGCGTGTCTCGATATCCATGATTTGAACCCAGGGTTTAGTAGTTTCTGTTGATGAGATGCTTTCCCTACTCTGGATAGCCAGGCCATCGCAATCACACAATTCAGCTTGCGGCTTTGGAGTTGTGCAGGACTGCAGGTGCTGGGATGGTTTTGTGAGAGAACCATCTGCAGAGGACGAGCGTCTGGGGCTAAGAGCAGCCTGCACGACCAAAGCAACGTTTTTGTCACCTGCTTAGGCCTGCAGTACTGTCGACCGGCAGATCCCTGCAACGTCAGTGATCTGTTTACAAATCTCACAGGCCGACACGTAGAACTGTTCGCTTCGACTATGAGACTCGAGTGAGAGCTGGTAGGTCCACAAGCCTACAAGCTCAACATGGGCAGCTGTTTCGTCCTCTACTTCTCAGCAATCATTGACCTTCTGCATGCCTCTGCTGATCCAACTCATAGCAGCCTTAGCAGTCTCAGCAGCCTTAGCTGAGGTGAATCACGGGCGAATGCCTCTTTGCTTCCAGACGGCTTGACGTGTAGTCTAGCTTGCAATGCGGGCTTCGGTGCCCAGGCCTACACTCCCCAAATGCCCCACCTGCTCCAAAGACCTCCAAAGACGAAAGCCTGGTAAGCCACGTGTGAGATTCAAGATGCCTCCCAATGCCTTCCTCTCCTCATTGAGCTTTTGTTCACACAGCTTTTCTGCACTTTTAGCTTCTCGGGGTGCGGATGGGCATGGAAGGACATGGAAGGACATGGAAGGACATATGATTATTAACAGTGGGGCACAAGTTTACTGCTCGATTAAAGTCAGTGCTTTTCCCAAAAACACGTTGTAGGGAGCGTGACTGGGTGATGGGAGGGCGCGTGGCAGCATGGAGTGAGTTAGGGGGAGGTGCGAGGTCGGTTTGTGACGGCGGCACGTCGAGCAGCGTGGACGAGGGGGGGGGGTGGGGGCAGCCCGGGCGCAAGGTCGGGTTGGGTTCCTGGCGTGACCTTGTTTGGCGACGGACTTTTGACGAATGCAGCTAGACGGAGAGACTGCGCAGCGTGCGTTCCGGTGTCGGCAGAATTGCCCGTATTTGCCCATACTTGCCCTGCAGTTGGGGTCCGACATCTTCCGCGCCGTGGACTTGACCTTGGCGTGTGAGGCGCACTGTTGGGACAATTGGCTCTTGAGGGACTTGAGTGAGTGTCACACCGCGTTTGGCACCCTGCAAGGATGGCACTTTGGTACGCAGACCTCCAGAAGGATATCTGTGGTGCCTTGCGTGCTTTCCAACGGTTCTACTGGTAGCGAATGGGGGTAGCTGCCAATTGAGACTTTTGAATTGAGATAGATTCATGAAGCACGTTTTGCTCAGACATGTTACGACACGATGTTCGACATGTTTCATGTCCTTGCTCATGAGAAAGTCACAGCGATCAAGCCTTGCTGAGCAAACATGCAGCTGGCTTAGCTTCACAGCCAAGGTGCTCAGAAGCTTCGTGGGAGCTTCCTCCACTGGTCTTCTTAGGCCATAACATCATATAACATCGACTTCATTGCTTCACTTCTGGACTTTCTTGAGCTGTGCGTAGTAGCCTGAGCCAGGCATTACCACAGCTGCGACTGTCTTGGGTGGTGCAGCGTGCAACTGAGCCAGTCGGGTTTAGTCACTTTAGTCCCAGTTTTACTAGCAAGAGATGCTCTCCGTTGTTTGCAACCTGCTAGGCGATTGAGCTGCGCCAACACCGCCTCGAAAGGCGATATGCCCTGCCCTCATCATTCTAGTGCTGCCTATGACATCCTTTGACATGAAGCTGCCCGAAACTCCTTGTAAGGCCCAGGCGCTGAAGCCTCGACCGGTGCACTGTCCTTATCGAGAGTCCACTACACGTTCTCGCGTTTTACCGGCTGTCGGATATTTGTTTGTAGATGCCTGTTCTTTGCTTGTGCTTTGCCTCATTTTGTATCCCATGTGCTGAGGCGAAGGCCGAAGCGGGCTTCCTCAGGCGCGTCAAATGACAAAGCCACCGTGAGCTTTTAAGTTTATGGCTTCCGATTGTGGCACGAAGCTGCCATTTTGGAAGGTCTCTGTGCTCGTCTGGCAGCTTGTGCATGTAGAACTGTAAACGAGTTAAGATCAAAAGAGTGCTGCGGACCGGCATGAGTCAGTTAACGAACTCGAAGCAAATACCTGTACAGTTGTTTCACTGCATTTCACGGTATCACCTTTTTCGTATCTGGTGGAGAGGAATGGGCTCATTCTCAATGCTGAAAACGGGTGTGTGCCTGTGCTATCAAGAGGACGCAGAGGCCTCAAGCAAAGCACACGAAACTATCCCAGAAGCAATTGCAGCCTGGCGGTCACGGAAAACTGCAGAACACCGCAAAAAAGGCGGCGCTGCAGACAGGCAGAAGTTGCTGAACACATGGGAAAACCCCTACAAAGGAATCACTATCACTTTGGCACAGAGGTGTTCCGGCAGAAGCGACAGCGTGCAGAATACACCGTCCGCTGCAAAGCTGCAGACCCGAACTGGAGATTTCAGGTGGGGACAGCAGTTGTGGCCGACGGAGCTAGGGGGACCTAACTAAGCACAGTGGACTGAAAGGAGGTTGCATGTGCTGCCCAGCAGTGAAAACCGCCTTACCAGCCTTTCCCACATGATCAAATCGCCCGATGAATTCATGGACTGCCATGCGTTGTGCATGGGGGAGATCAGGGAGGTCCTTGTAGGTAGTCATGCTGCAGAGTCATGCTTGTGCCACAGCGGTGTTTGGCAGCTCACCACCCGCGTCTCCACCACCCACGCGAACCGAGTACGAAGCTACGGCCTTCGTGTTCATTATGATGGCCAGAAGGACGTTTCCCTGACTATCATCTTGGCGGCTTGCTCGGAGGATTCCCTGTGTCTGCGTAGTCGGATCCCCCGGCTCTACAAGGATCCGGGGTTTGTAAGTCGCAAGGCGGGGGCCAATGAAGGGCAACACTGGCAGACTTCGTCTTGCCAACACGTCAAGAAGGGCAACATGGACTTGTGAACCAAAGACCCCGAAGTGCTGGTAGGAGGGTAGCCGACCCGGGGCCACAAAGGACTGGCAATCCACACGCCCACAAAGAGCATCGCATCGGGACGCGAAGTGAAGCAAAGGCACCATCGCACCTGCCTGTCTCAACTCCCGAGCACATGCTGCAGAAGCCCGTTAAGCTATGGAGATGGTTCTTGCCTGGATGATGCATGTCGGCAGAGCAGACTGCACATGCAAAAACAATACACCATGCGCCCCTACTTTGATTCTTCGCTTGACAACTCGTAGTTGCGGCCGGAGAGAAAGCAAAGAGACATTTGGCCATGCAGGGCGTAAGCGGAGTCGGTACTCGAAAGACTGAACTGCAACAGCCCCTGGGCAGCCCGCATTGGCCAAGATGCCATGGCTGTGGAGAGAAAGTCGGAGAGGGCCGCGGAGAGGCCCGTGAGGAGCTCAGAGAAAATGCTTCTGGCACTGGTTGGCACCGGCTGTTCTTTCTCGTGACGCCTTGCCGTCCCACTGCAGAGGCTGAGTTGGTGATTGAACTGGACTTGACGAAAGCGTCGGGCCTGGGACTTGAAGTTGACTGGGCCGATGGAAAGACTCTCTTCATCAAGAGTGTCAAGGAGCCGCTCTTGTGGATGCTGTGGATCCTTGAACTCAACGCCTTGCCCCCTGTTTTCAGGCAGAAGGTGCCGTGCCGCACTGGAACAGGAAGCATGCTTCACGTGCGGTGGCTGCCGGTGATCGGATCATCTCGATCAATGGCAAGTCAGGGGACCCCAAGGTTGGCTCTTCTTGCCTTCGTCAAGCTAATGACAGCCAGTATAAAGGAAACACACACGCACGCACACGCACGCGCACGTGCACGCACGCGCACACACGCACGCACACGCACACACACGCACACGCACCCACACCCACACCCACACCCACCACACCCACACCCACACCCACCACACCCACCACACCCACAACACCCACAACACCCACACCCACACCCACACCCACACCCACACCCACACCCACACCCACACCCACACCCACACCCACACCCACACCCACACCCACCCACACCCACACACACACACCACACCCACACCCACACCACACACACACACACACACACACACACACACACACACACACACCCACCCACACCCCCACACCCACACCCACACCCACACCC
>CAJNDS010002376.1:267500-286164 GCA_905221605.1 Symbiodinium natans | reverse complement strand
ACGCACACACGCACACACGCACACACGCACACACGCACACACGCACACACGCACACACGCACACACGCACACACTCACACACGCACACACGCACACACGCACACACGCACACACGCACACACGCACACACGCACACACGCACACACGCACACACCCACACACACGCACACCCACGCACACCCACGCACACACACACGCACACCCACGCACACACACACGCACACCCACGCACACACACGCCCACACACTCTTGAGAAGTGCTCCTCGAGCTTGGAGATTGCGCTGCCAGACCTGCGCCGCTTGCCTTGCGCAATCGCAAGCCAAATAGAATCTAGAACATCCGTCACCAAACCACAATTGCTTCCACCTCCGAGTCTTTCAAACCGTACGTACGTTTGCGAGTGCATCCGGCTGCCAAAGCACATGACATGCCTTCCGAGCAGCACCAGCTGATGCTCATCATGCTCGTGGGATTAGGTTCGAAAGCCAGAGCCAGCACCAGCTGATGCTCATGATGCTCGCGGGGTTGGGTTTGAAAGCCAGAGCCAGCACCAGCTGATGCTCATGATGCTCGCGGGATTGGGTTTGAGAGCCAGAGCAGCACCAGCTGATGCTCATGATGCTCGCGGGGTTTGGTTCGAAAGCCAGAGCCAGCACCAGCTGATGCTCATGATGCTCGCGGGGTTGGGTTTGAAAGCCAGAGCCAGCACCAGCTGATGCTCATGATGCTCGTGGGGTTGGGTTTGACAGCCAGAGCCAGCACCAGCTGATGCTCATGATGCTCGCGGGGTTGGGTTTGAAAGCCAGAGCCAGCACCAGCTGATGCTCATGATGCTCGCGGGATTGGGTTTGAGAGCCAGAGCAGCACCAGCTGATGCTCATGATGCTCGCGGAGTTTGGTTCGAAAGCCAGAGCCAGCATCAGCTGATGCTCATGATGCTCGCGGGGTTGGGTTTGAAAGCCAGAGCCAGCACCAGCTGATGCTCATGATGCTCGTGGGGTTGGGTTTGACAGCCAGAGCCAGCATGCTCATGCTGCTCTGTCTGGGTTGGATTTGAAAGCCAGAGCAGCACCAGCTGATGCTCATATGCTCGCGGGGTTGGAATTGGTAGCCAGAGCAGCACCAGCTGATGCTCATGATGCTGGGGAGTTTGGGTTTGGAAGCCAGAGCAGCACCAGCCGATGCTCATGATGCTCGGGAGTTTGGGTTTGAAAGTCAGAGCAGCACCAGCTGATGCTCATGATGCTCGGGAGTTCCAGAGCCAGCACCAGCTGATGCTCATGATGCTCGCGGGGTTGGGTCTAGAGGCCAGAGCAGCACCAGCTGATGCTCATGATGCTCGCGGGGTTGTGTTTGACATCCAAAGCCAGCACCAGCTGATGCTCATGATGCTCTCTGGGTTGGGTTTGAGCAGCACGAGCTGATGCTCATGATGCTCGCGGGGTTGGGTTTGACAGATGCTGGTGGGGTTGGGTTTGAAAGCCTGAAAAGCACCAACTGATGCTCATGATGCTCGCTGGGTTGGGTTTGAAAGCCAGAGCCAGCACCAGCTGATGCTCATGATGCTCGCGGGATTGGGTTCGAAAGCCAGAGCCAGCACCAGCTGATGCTCATGATGCTCGCGGGGTTGGGTTTGAAAGCCAGAGGCCGCACCAGCTGATGCTCATGATGCTCGCGGGATTGGGTTTGAGAGCCAGAGCAGCACCAGCTGATGCTCATGATGCTCGCGGGGTTGGGTTCGAAAGCCAGAGCCAGCACCAGCTGATGCTCATGATGCTCGCGGGGTTGGTTTTGAAAGCCAGAGCCAGCACCAGCTGATGCTCATGATGCTCGCGGGGTTGGGTGAAAGACAGAGCCAGCACCAGCCCCAGCTGATGCTCATGATGCTCGCGGGGTTGGGTTTGAAAGCCAGAGCCAGCACCAGCTGATACTCATGATGCTCGCGGGGTTGATGCTCATGATGCTCGTGGGGTTGGGTTCGAAAGCCAGAGCCAGCACCAGCTGATGCTCATGATGCTCGCGGGGTTGGGTTCGAAAGCCAGAGCCAGCACCAGCTGATGCTTTTGATGCTCGGTTCGAACAGCCAAAGCCAGCACCAGCGCTGCCCAGCCTCCTCGTCCTCCTCCCGGACACGCCCGCAGCGGCGTTGCCTGGCACGTCGGCAGGCCCAGGCGGACATTCGGGCGGCCGTTCCGTTTCGCTTGCATGTCCGCCACCAAGGCCTGTGCGCCGGCGGTCGCGGCGCCCCCACCTTATACCCTTCCAAAAGCGCGGCTTGTGCCGCTGCCGGCACGTAAGCGTCAGAGTCGGCGCTTAGGACCAGCGCCGCGGCCAAAGGGAGGGGCGCGGCCGGCAGCCGTGCCAGCCCTCGCGCCAGGCACTGAGGCGACTTACGCCGCCCTTACAGACCCGGCACGCCGGCCGGCCCGTCCTCGTTCTGCGATCCGCGAAGACGTCCTATTACACGTGCCAACAGACCCCCCTTTATTCTCGCACCCAAAGAGGTGGCGGCTGCTCTTCGCGAAGCGCGTCGTGGAGGGGCGCCGGGCTTGTCGGGAATGTGGGCAGATCATTTGAAGCTGCTGCTGCAAGACATCCCGGCGCAGGAACTTTTGGCCTACGCTGCAACCCTCTTGGCGCGAGCGCAGGTGCCCGAGGAGGCTGCGAGCGCGGTGGCAATGGCGCGGCTTACGGCGCTTGCCAAGCCGGATGGCGGAGTACGGGGGATAGCGACCGGGGACACCTTTCGCCGCCTGGGACTGCGGCGTCCGACATGCAAGGTTGGGTTTTCGAGATGCAAAGCGCGCGCCCGAGATGCATGGCACCAAGCCGTTTGCATCTCGAAAACCCAACCTTGCATGTCGGACCAGGATTCCATTATCCAGAGAAAATTCCTCCCTGTCTCTTTACTTTTAATAGGATTTCCTCCACGGGCTCAGCAGTTTGCATCTCGAAAACCCACCTGTGCCGGTCCGACCCAGATTTTACTATTTCACTATTTTACTATTTTACTATTTTACTATTTTACTATTTTACTATTTTACTATTTTACTATTTTACTATTTTACTATTTTACTATTTTACTATTTTACTATTTACGATTTTACTATTTTACTATTTTACTATTTTACTATTTTACTATTTTACTAATTTTACTAATTTTACTAATTTTACGGGAAATAGGGAGTTTGCATCTCGAAAACCCAACCTTGCATGTCGGACCAGGATTCTATTATCCAGAGAAAATTTCTCCCTGTCTCTTTACTTTTAATAGGATTTCCTCCACGGGCTCAGCAGTTTGCATCTCGAAAACCCACCTGTGCCGGTCCGACCCAGATTTTACTATTTTACTATTTTACTATTTTACTATTTTACTATTTTGCTATTTTGCTATTTTACTATTTTACTATTTTGCTATTTTACTATTTTACTATTTTACTATTTTACTATTTTACTATTTTACTATTTTACTATTTTACTATTTTACTATTTTACTATTTTTACGGGAAATCTGGAGTTTGCATCTCGAAAACCCAACCTTGCATGTCGGACCAGGATTCTATTATCCAGAGAAAATTCCTCCCTGTCTCTTTACCTTTAATAGGATTTCCTCCACGGGCTCAGCAGTTTGCATCTCGAAAACCCACCTGTGCCGGTCCGACCCAGATTTTACTATTTTACTATTTACTATTTTACTATTTTACTAATTTTAAGGGAAATCGGGAGTTTGCATCTGGAAAACCCAACCTTGCATGTCGGACCAGGATTCTATTTCCAGAGAAAATTCCTCCCTGTCTCTTTACTTTTAATAGGATTTCCTCCACGGGCTCAGCAGTTTGCATCTCGAAAACCCACCTGTGCCGGTCCGACCCAGATTTTACTATTTTACTATTTTACTATTAATTTTTTTACGGGAAATCGGGAGTTTGCATCTCGAAAACCCAACCTTGCATGTCGGACCAGGATTCTATTATCCAGAGAAAATTCCTCCCTGTCTCTTTACTTTTAATAGGATTTCCTCCACGGGCTCAGCAGTTTGCACCTGTGCCGGTCCGACCCAGATTTTACTATTTTACTATTTTACTATTTTTACTAATTTTACGGGAAATCGGGAGTTTGCATCTCGAAAACCCAACCTTGCATGTCGGACCAGGATTCTATTATCCAGAGAAAATTCCTCCCTGTCTCTTTACTTTTAATAGGATGTCCTCCACGGGCTCAGCAGTTTGCATCTCGAAAACCCACCTGTGCCGGTCCGACCCAGATTTTACTATTTTACTATTTTACTATTAATTTTACTAATTTTACGGGAAATCGGGAGTTTGCATCTCGAAAACCCAACCTTGCATGTCGGACCAGGATTCTATTATCCAAAGAAAATTCCTCCCTGTCTCTTTACAAAAAATAGGATTTCCTCACGGGCTCAGCAGTTTGCATCTCGAAAACCCACCTGTGCCGGTCCGACCCAGATTTTGCTATTTTACTATTTTACTATTTTACTATGTTACTATTTTACTAATTTTACGGGAAATCGGGAGTTTGCATCTCGAAAACCCAACCTTGCATGTCGGACCAGGATTCTATTATCCAGAGAAAATTCCTCCCTGTCTCTTTACTTTTAATAGGATTTCCTCCACGGGCTCAGCAGTTTGCATCTCGAAAACCCACCTGTGCCGGTCCGACCCAGATTTTACTATTTTACTATTTTACTATTTTACTATTTTACTATTTTACTAATTTTACGGGAAATCGGGAGTTTGCATCTCGAAAACCCACCTGTGCCGGTTGGACCCAGAAATTGCCCTTTTCCTGATTTCGCGCGAAATCCAGAGAAAATTCTTCCCTCTCTCCTTACTTTTAATAGGATTTCCTCCACGGGCTCAGCCGTTTGCATCTCGAAAACCCACCTGTGCCGGTCCGACCCAGATTTTACTATTTTACTATTTTACTATTAATTTTACTAATTTTACGGGAAATCGGGAGTTTGCATCTCGAAAACCCACCGGTTGGACCCAGAAATTACCGCTTTACTGATTTCGCGCGAAATCCAGAGAAAATTCCTCCCTGTCTCTTTACTTTTAATAGGATTTCCTCCACAGGCTCAGCAGTTTGCATCTCGAAAACCCACCTGTGCCGGTCCGACCCAGATTTTACTATTTTACTATTTTATTATTTTACTATTTTACTATTTTACTAATTGTTCGGGAAATCGGGAGTTTGCATCTCGAAAACCCACCTGTGCCGGTTGGACAGATTTCTACCACTTTTGGGATAGTACTACGCTGTCAGGAGCAAGCCTGCATGTCTGTCGCTGGATGAGATTCAGGTCCAAGCAGCCCAGCAAGTTTGCATCTCGAAAACCTACCTTTGCATGTCGGACCCCAAGAAAGTTTGCATCTCGAAAACCCAAGCTTGCATGTCGGACCCCCAATTTGCATGTCGGACAGAGGGATCCCTTCGCCGCCTCGTTGCCCGCACATTGGCCAAGGCCTGGGGAGCCACGCTCGACCAAGCTACACGTCCTTTCCAATAGCACTTCAGTCGCGGGCGGGGATAGATGCTGTGGTCGCCGCGGTCCGGGCTGCACTGGACGGGCGACCTGATGCCGTGGTAGTGTCGGTCGCTGGGTGCAGCGCCTACGACAGACAGCATTTGAGGGGACCCATTGGCCGAATCATTGGCCCCCGCACTTTTCGCCCTAGGCCAGCACAACGCCCTCGCCAGAGCCGCAAGCGGTTTGCACCCGTCCGACAACCTTCTGGCCTTCTTGGACGACCGTCGTCACGGTGGCTACGCGCGCGCGGCCCGCACTGGACCAGGTGGTGGGGACCGTGGAAGCGGATTGCCCGGATTGCGGGATCGCCTCCAACCTCGGGCCCTGCACCAGCCCAGAACAACTAGGCGCGGACGTGTGGCGGGGAAACCGGCCCACGCATGTGCGTGGCATGGTCGTGTTGGGGTCTCCCGTCGGCCATCCCGACTTCGTGCAAGCGTGGGCTGTCGCGAAAATGGCCGAGGAACGGGAGTTCCTGCAACACCTGCCCCAGCTCTCCATTTGCAGTGTGCATGGCTGCTGCTCGCCTTATGCGCCTCCCCGCGCGAACCACGCCTTGGGCTGCCTACGCCGCAGCGCACGACCAAGCCGTGTGGGGCACTCTCCGAATGCCTGGAAGGTGATGGGGGCGAGGACGCGGACGAGCAGTTCGCATGCGAATTAGCCTGCCTACCAGCATCCCTCGGTGGCCTAGGCCTCGCGTCAGCAGGGCGCGTGGCCCCCGCAGCGTATTGGGCGGCGTGGGCGGATGCTCTCCCGGTCATGGCGGCCCGTCTTCCGGCTTTCGCGACGGCCTGCGTCGCTGCGCTCCAACAAGGGGGCGCAGGCGCCGCGTGTTTGAGCCACGCTGCGAGCGCCCGCACGCTGCTATTGACCGAGGGCTGGGACGCGTGTCCCATGGACCGCAGTTGCCGGGGGCCTGCGGCCGGACGCGGAGGCGGATACAGGACTTGGCGCATGGCCGCACGGCTGGTAGCTTCATGCGTCGCGCACTCGCAACTCTTGCTACCGCGACCGCGTGATGCTGCCGTCGTTGACACCGGACCGCTCCCAGTTAGCCCCGCACGCTGGCGCGTGGCTGACGGCCATGCCAGGCGAGCCGGCCACGACGTGGTTCCCGCCCGTCATGCAGGTGGCCCTGCGCAGGCGCTTGCGCCTTCCCCTGCCCATCACCACTCGCCATTGCGGCTCGCACGGATGCGGCGGAAGCGTGGACGCGTATGGCGACCACGCCTTGAAAAGCCGAATCATTACTACAGCCCACATTGACGGACCCATCTACATCAATGTTAACGACAACATGGTCGAGGTATTGACTGCAGGCGACGTTCACAAATACTTAAATACTTGGGACGACATATCAGTGCAGATCCTCGATGCCGCAGTCAGACAGAAGTCAAACATAGGTTCCAAGTGGGATGGGCAAAGTTTCGGAAACACCGTCATATTCTTACAAACAAACCTGTGTCCATCGCATTGAGATTGAAAGTATTGACTCCAACCGTTCTGTTTGGATTACGCGTATTGCCGTTGACTCTGTCACAAATTCATGCACTGGATGCATTGAAACGACGAATGCTTCGCTCTGTGGTTGGCTGGGTGCGAGTTGCAAACGAAGATTGGCGCAGTACTATGCGTCGGATGAAACACAGACTGACTGCAGCGTTACACATACACCCTGTGGACACCCGGTCTCGCCAGCTTGCACGACGTCAGTACAACTTCGCTTTCCAAATGTTGCGAATTCCCAATTGGGCCGCGGCTGTTGTCAAATGGTGTCCAGAAACCCACTGGCAAGCAAATTTTGCTTTACAACATCGTCGACCCGGTCGCCCGCTAACGAAGTGGGATGATCGACTCCGAGTTTTGCAGCCTGTAATTTTCCAGCGGTTAATACGTGGACTGATATTGCTGAAACAGCAAATTGGCCGCCCGCTGCAAGCCAGTACGTACAAAGCTTTGCGAATATATAGACCGAATCGTGCCAACACGCAAGCACGCCCCCATTCCCCTGAAATTTCATCTCGTAAGCGCAATTTCACGGTGCCCATGCGCGTGGAAAGTTGATCCACACCACACATGGTACTTTCGTCGAAGAGTTTTCAAACGATCTGAATGACAAGCCTCTAAGTGTGCAAGTTGCTTCACCGTATCGCTGCAAGAGGTAATCGCGCATACAGCATGCAGCAGAAGCCCTCAGCACCACGCTTTTTCCTAGGGCGGCTCTTTGCATGTCCAATTGAATAGCTTCTCCCCCCTGCCTAAGAAGACGCAGGCTTCATGTGGGTTTCGACATCGACAAAAGTGTTGATGCACATAAGGCAAGTCAGAGAAGCTGAGGCATTCTTTGGCCTGGCGCACATCAGCATCATGTTCAGAGTTGTAGGGGTGCCCCTAGTGGGCCCCGAATCCCCGGCAAACAAACCCCTGAGCAGGTCAGTGTCCGTAGCTTAGGGTTTGTAGCAATTGCAGTGGTCAGTAGTCGATTGGCTGTTTTGCACAACTTTTTGGGCTGAAGCAGCAGAGGGCCTCGAGCATGATCCATGCTTGAACACCCCTGATGGCTGCATCGCCCCATCGATAGAGCCACCAGCCGCCCCACTCATCAATCCAATCCTCGGCAATCACGTACCATCGCAGTAGTCCGATACCGAACTTCTTGTGCAAACTCCCAAAACACTGAGAGGCTGGCGGTGAACCTTCGCAAAGCATCGGTTCGAAAACTGATGATGTCCAACAGCAAGAAGTCTGTGAGAGGTACTTTGCCTTTCCATGTCGGGGTCCCGAATGGAAGGACTTGTCCCCGATCCAAACCGGAGGTAACAGTCAGCAGCCGCTCGTAGTACTGGCTTTTTTCAGGTGGATCAAATCCCTCGGCAAATGCGCGAGCTTGGATTGGCACTCCTCCCTCCTGCAGCGTCAGGGATGACAGCCGCAGCTTTGTTGATGTTGTTTTGGATGCATAAGACCGCTCCTACTTCCGAGGGGGGCGCAAAGACAAATTGGAAGCACCACTGCGAAGGTCTCAGCAGTGCAGAAGAAGGAACTGACACAACGCACTTCTTTGGAAGCTATCCTTAGTATCCTTAGCCTTGGCCATCCTTGGCCGTTAGCCTTAGCTTATTTTCTCTCCTCTTCCTCCAGGGCCGCAGGCGGCCGGCCCTTGCTCCCTCCGAGCTCCGTGGCTTCGAAGAGCAGCGCGGCATCGAACAAATACTTGATCAGCGGCGCATCCTCCATGCCAGTGTGTGTGTAACCGAAAATGGCACCAGCTGCCCGCATCTCTTTCGCAAAATCATTCGGTACCTGGTCCGTGAAATAGGAGTCTGAGTCCATCCACAACATCCACCGGAATCCCTGAAGGGCCGGCTGATCAAGGACATACGTCGCCTTGAACCTGCACATCAGCCGGTATCCCGCACGAATGTCTGCTTCTTGTAACCTGTCCGGACCCTGCGGCAGCTTCTCTGGCTGGCGGAAGTATCGATCTATGTTTGCGAACCACACTCGGTTTTGAGATGCGTTCCGAATCAACGCAACTTCATGTTGTGTAAGATTTTGGTGAAACACCAAGACGGGGTGATCCCACTTCCAGTTAAAGTGCTCCCACCAGTTGGGCAACGCAAATAGCAATTCCTCAATTCGACCACCAGAAGCCAGCGTGACCAATATGGTGGCATCTCGTTCTCTGTTCTCTGCGCTGCCTGACAAGACATTGGGCTCATGAAACACGACACACCACTTCGGCTGGCGAGTACACCCTGGTGGTAATCCCACCGCTTGGCACTGACTTTGGACACCTGCCTTCTCTAGACGCACGGGGTGGGTCAGGCCGATCGCAAGCCGTGCCCCGCCATGGGGGGAAGCATTCCTCCAAGCCACACGTTGTTGAAAAAAGGCTCTACTCTATTGCCACGTATCAGCATCGCAGGCCCAGGCAAGCAAGGCAGGCTCCAAACCCGAAAGCCGACCACAGCCAAGCCGCGCACAGGCCCTCTTCTGCAAGGCAGTGTCCGCGAGAGCCAACTGCATGCTGGCCTGCATGGCAAGACCCTTTGTTCACACGTGGCAACCTCCCAATCACCTGCATGCAAGGGCCTTATCAAACTACAGAGGTCCCCACAATGTGCACACATTTAATTCGGACAGAAAATAATCCCAAACACATCACATAACTTCACTGAAGTTCGTTCAACCACGCTGTACGATGAACCCCCAACCCATCCCACGCCCAATTCCGAACTCCTGGGTTCTTGTTTCAACCTGTAGCTATATTTGGCTCCAGCTCTGGTCAAAAATACACATCTTGCTTCCTGCCAAAACTCGAAATAAAACCAAGTACAGCATCAAAAACATCTTCAAATAATACAATCGAAGCCCGAAACTCAAACATAAAACGCCACAAGAATCTTCCAGAACATCGGCCCTGCTATTTCGCTTTGTGCGCTGTGCTCGCAATCGCTCCCCCAACGGCTTGGAGAGTTGCGATGGCGCTGGTTGATTGGCTGTGAGACTGAGATTTGACTTTGATGGTTGCCCTCACGGTACTGCGCTGCACGTCCACGGTGTAGTGCCCGTAGTATTTAGGTTCCGTGTATGCAGTATGCATCATTACGCATTTTTGGTGGGCCGGATTTCTTCCCTCTCCCCTCGTCGAGCGCAACCGCCCACTCGTTTGCTTCCTCCTCCTTCTGTGCCTCTGTGCCGCCGCAGCGGCCCCGTTCTCCCGGCGCCGTCGGTTTCTTGCTTTTTCCCGCTGTCCGGCAAGCAGTCTTTTTTTGCCTCAATGGGTTTGTGATTGGCTTCTGCTTCCGTTTGGCACAACTCTCTTCTCGCGCTCTCTCTCTCTCTCTCCCATCTCGAAGAGGACCCCTCTCGCTATCACGATCATTGTAAAGATCACAAAGCTTTGGGTTGTCAGCTGCGTGCTCGTGTTCCCAGTTCGTAGATCAGAGCGAAATGCTCGCCCAAGAAAAGTTCTCATGTTGTAAGGATCCCACGGCCGGGCGAATGTGGCCAGGATGCTGGCTCAAACACCTGCAGCAAGTCTTTCGTCAGTTCTGCTGGTGTGTTCGTGAGTTCACCCCCCCCCCCCCACCTGGTGCGGAATAGCAGAATGACACTGCGGCATGCCATCAACGTAGAAATGCCTTCAGGCAGTCTGTTGTGCATGTTCGTGCAGCGGATGCAATAAGACCTCTTGGGGTCGCTGCGTCTTCAGGAACTTGGGCTTCTCCAACATCTCCAACGATACTTCGGGTAAGCCCATGTCCTTAAGAGGCTTTTGGACACGTCACAATGCTCTCATTGCCGGTCCAAACTGTGTTTGATCTTGCTGCTCCTGCTGCTGTTAATGATATGACATCCTGCGACTTTCTTGAGCAGGTGAAGGCACCACGTAATCCTCGCACGGCCAACTGGACTCGGCCAGAAACTCCACCTGCTAGCTCGCACAACGGGAATGGGCTGACGGACTCTTGTCGGATTTGGTGGGAGGGTGCAAGACTTGCTCTGCCCAGGTGCCTCCGTGAGCTGCTTTTTCTCCAGGGGCATCAGCTGCAGCGTTGCCGGTGAGCAGCTGGCCCCACGGTGCCAGAGTGCCGATAGCGGAGCGCAGGCTTCCCCACTGGCAATCGGCGTGCAGTAGCGGCCTGCCTTTGCCCACCGAGATCTGGAGCACTCATGGTACATTTCACTTACTGTCAATGTCGCACAAAATCTGAAAAATTAAAAATGGTGAAATACAGAGGTCCGACAGCTCTCGGTTCGTTGCTGCAGTTAAGGCACGATCGATCTTTCTGCGAAAATCGCCCGAGTTCCGTCCACAAACAGTAAAACGAAACGCGGAGCCATGAGATCCACGGCACTTTGCAAAGAACACTGCGTCAAAAATAGAAGACGCTGCAGCTTGTGCCTGTCGAAAGACTTCAGATCAGCCAGGCCTTTCCGCTGCGCGAGGGTACTGGCAAAGTCTGGCATCACGCGTGTCGGCGGCGCATAGAGCGGGTTTATAGGAACAATCACCAGGCGCACGCTACTTCGGACAGGCGGAATCATCTCTGCCGCGTCAAAGCAATTCCCACCTTGGGGCGAAACCAAGAGTACGTCAGCAGTTCTGGGCAGCATCGCGGTCCGACCACCCTTAGCTTAGCTTGCTGCGACACCGACATACCGTTCCAAGACGATGCAGGTTGCTGAGCATGAGTTGACTACAATTATAATATTGCATGCAAGGTGCACGCCGTGGGCTTCGCACGATCTTGCCAAACTTGAAGCTTGTCACCTTGCCTTCCTTGTCCCAGTCTAAGCGGAAGGTCTCGTTCACGACCGTCCCTGGGATGCGGCCTTGTTCTGCACTGACAGCCGAGAAATTATCCAAGCCGTCCACCATGGACACCACATCCCAGCCACCAGAGTCTTGCAAGCATTGGACTGGGTCTTGCATCAAAAGCATGCCAGGATTCACTGCACATCCTTCCTCAATGAGCCGGACGCTGGGGGATGGTCGCAGAACCACTGCCAAGTGTGAGCTTTCGCCGAGTTTGCTCAAGAGTGGACGCAGCCAGTGCTCACTGTTGTGGGACCACACACCCTCCCACCAAAAAGCACCTTCGTAGTCATCCGAGATGCAATGGGGTAACCTCGACAGATTTCCCCGAATGCGGAGCAGAAAAGCTACCGTCTCTTTGTTTGCGCGAGATGTTTGGAAGTGTCCGCGAGTGTTGCACACGATGTGCAGTCGATGAGGTTTCTGAGTGCGTCATCTTCGTCTTTTTTGGAGCCTTGTGCTGTTTCCAAGCCTCAAGAGTGGGCGCAGTTACGAGGATGAGGCACCTCGGGTGAGTCATGCTTGCAAAGGGCTTCGTTTTCGTCCACGCATCAAGCATGCAGCCGGTTGCGAAGACGAGGCATGCTGGGCACATCCTCGTACTGTCACGTTTAAGGCTCCGTTTCTTCGTCGATGTGTCAAAAGTGCTACAGTATGCTACAGTAACAGTTACGAGGACGAGGCACACCCAGGTGTTCCATCCTCGTAACTGTCGCTTTTGGAGCTTCGTTTTGGGTCGACGCATCAAACGCGCTGACAAGCACGGGGATAAGGCACCCGTGTGCGCCATCCTCGTAACTGTCATCACTTTGGGGGCTTGATTCTGCTTTGAATCTCAACGGAAGTCTTGCAGGACCATGCAGGTTTTTTGGCTGGGTGCCACGACTCCTCTAGGTGGAAGCAGTCATGAGAATGCTTTGAAACCAGACCGTGGGAACCACAGGTACAAACCCGGGGCATCGCAAGCAAAACATCCCTGCGCTCAATCGTTTCTATCAGGAGGTCATCTATCAGGAGGTCATGATGAGATACAAAGGTTTTTTCAACGAGTGGCAGTGGTCCGGATCAGCGAGGCGAGAGAAAGAGACAGAGAAAGGGAGAGACATAGATAAGACGAATCAATTCGGGTCTCGTGTCGAACGTTGCGTTCGCTGTGTTCGCCGTGTACGTGACGGCTGTCGTCATTCACCCCTATCAGGCTTGAGCTTCCAAGAAACACCAGCGGGTCCTGCCTCTCAGCTGTGACCAAAGGAAGCCTTTGGAAGTTTCGAGGATAGAGAACCGAGATCTTCGCGCCCTGGAACCCCCCTTGCGAACCCCATTTCGGGGGGACTTCAGAGCACCTAGAGACTGGGACTCGCAGACCAAGGAGCTCCCCCTGTTTTGGTCAGGACAGGCCATGGCCTACAACGTGGACTTGAAATTAGGATGGATTCGGAATTGGTGGACAGTACTGCAGTAAGTGCCGCACACGAGTCTCGGCGGCCTTCCGCTCATCCAATTCGTTCCCAACCTGTCATGGACTGAACATGGGAAAGACATGAAAAGGCTATGCGACAAAACGCACATCATTGCACATCTGAGGCGAGCAGCTCAGGAAGCGAAGCTGCCAGGTGCGACAAGGAGAGCATGGAGGCTTGAAAAGCGGGCTCTGCCGTGACACCAGCATAGGTCCTGCTGATCTCAGCAATGTACATTGAACGCTTGGCCACTTGCGCCCAGAGCTGTGGCGGCGTCAAGTCCGGGCTAGGGACTTGATCGCCAAACAAGAATGGGCTAATGGTCTCCACAGCATCGGGATCCAGCTTGCAGACCCTTCCGCGCACAAATGGTTGCAGGGACTCCGGAAATTCCTCTTGACATGAACACTCGCCACCTGCCAGAGCACTGTGCAGGCTTCGAGATGCAATGTACCACGTGCTGAAGAGGATCATCCGCTTTGGCAGGTCCTTCAGACCCAGGGGGATATTGTTCGTGATCACAGCCACGAGATCCTCATATGCACTGATCAGGTCATAGTCGGCTATTCCAGGCAGCTTGTGATAGTGTTTCTGCTCCACATCTTTACTGGCGAGAGCAGCCAGGCAAGTGAGCAAAACCACAGCTTTCGGAATCATCCCAGACTTCGAGAACTTCGTGACCAGTCGTTCATAGCCGATAAGGCATGCATGACGGACTCCATTCTCCGGCAGACTGCTAATCTCCCGATTAGCAGCATCTTCTTAGCTAGGCTTGGGTGCAATGCATGCGCATGACACTCTGTGACCGTTAGCCTCAGATTTCTTATGCGTGTACTGCTCAGGTGGCGCAGCAGCTGCACTGCAGATCCCTTTAGAATGCCACGCATGACAAACACTAAGAGCAGCCTGAGGGCAGATTGCTATTTGCCACGCGCGGTGATCTGTGAACGTTCAGCTCCCACTTTGGGGTAGCAAAGGGTCGCCGCTTCAAGCGGTGAGGGGCATCAGACGGCTAAGATTCAGCCTCTGCCAAAAGCAGAGCTGGCACAGCAAATCAGAGCCGGCTTTCTGACGTATGCGATCTTGAGTACTTCTGAGTACTTGAGTTACTTGAAGACAGGATGTGTCAGATTTCTGTATGCAGCTCGCCGGCAATCCATGCTATCTTTCATCTGGAATGAATCCTGAACACTTCAGCGACATTCGTAGATCAGGAAGCCGCGTCACCGAAATCCTTGGCAGGTGCCTTGGCGTTCCCCAAGGCATCCCGAAACACAAACATTCGGCAGGAACGAAGGTGGGATCCGCGCGCCCTGCAGCCTTGTCTTGCAAGTCACATCAAGCTTGGCCACCACCTCAGCATGAAGAGCGATCAAAGCGCGATCGAAAAGTGAACCAAACAAAGCAGGCGCCTTCTGAACGCGTACTGCCACCTTCTCGACTTGCTCTGGAGGAGGGCTTGCCTTTCACTTTCCAGAAGTCGGAGAAGCGATGGCGCGGTGCTTAGTTTGTCGGCTTCTTTTCTTTGCATTTTCTTTGCGCTTTCTCTGCTCTGTGACCTCGGGTGACCTCCAATTTGCTCCAGGCCTCGGCTTGCCAAAGCCGCGCCCAGTTCTCGATGTTCCTTAGCGACTAGCGATGAGAGCAACCTCGAACAACACCAATCAACCAATGAGCCAAAAAACAAACCACATAATATGTAGCTACACACATACATATTTTTGCTACCCCCCCCCCCCATGTACCTACCATTTTTGGGCTGAACCCATACCTGCTACCCTCTTGACCGCTTAATTTCCGGTCGTGCCAAAATAACTAGGTTTTCTTGGGGCAGCAGCAAAAAACGATCGCACCTGGAAATGCTCACAAAAAGTACGGTCATTTTATGCTGTTTATGGTTATTTTGTGCTTTTTTACGGTTATTTTACGCTTGTTTACGGCCGCCAGGTGGCTGCTTGCAAAATACGGGCGCAAGACCCTTTTTTCTGTGGAACCTCACGAAAAACCAGGTTTTTCGATTTTCCCGCTTTATTTGTGGTCGTTTGCGGTTGCAGGTAGAATATCCTGTATTTCTCCCCATCTCTCCCCTCCCCCCAAGATCCCGCAACGCGCGGTCGTTTTGTTGTTTTTGGGGCCAGGGGGGGGGGGGGGGTCCGTAAGATGGACACTTAAAGGCTATGCTGCACGTGCGTGCCTTGTAAACAAAGACTTTACAAAGGAAACGCCCGCAGAATAGACGCAACGCACCCGCAGAATAGACGCAATGCACCCTTATAGCATCAGCACGCACACTGTGTCCCGGGCGGGGGCGCGGAGGGCGCGGAGGGCGCGCAGGGCGCGGAGTGCGCGGAGGGCGCGGAGGGCGCGGAAGTGCGCGGAGGGCGCGGAGCGCGCGGAGGGCGCGGAGGGGCGGAGGGCGCGGAGGGCGCGGAGGGCGCGGAGGGCGCGGAGGGTCGCGGAGGGCGCGGAGGCGCGGAGGGGCGCGGAGGGCGCGGAGCGCGCGGAGGGCGCGGAGGGCGCGGAGGGGCGCGGAGGGCGCGGAGGGCGCGGAGGGCGCGGAGGGCGCGGAGGGCGCGGAGGGCCGCGAAGGGCGCGGAAGGCGCGGAGGTGCGGAGTGCGCGGAGGGCGCGGAGCGCGCGGAGGCGCGGAGAGCGCGGAGGGCGCGGAGGGCGCGGAGGGCACGGAGGGCGCGCGGAGAGCGCGGAGGGCGCGGAGGGTGCGGAGGGCGCGGAGGACGCGGAGGGCGCTGAAGGCGCGGATCGGCGCGGAGGGCGCGGCGGGTACGGCGGGCGCGGAGCACGCGCAGGGCTCGGAGGGGCGTCCACGTGTCCCCACTCCCTTGCCCATCAACCGAATGTCACGCTCCCCATCCGTGCTCCCTCCCCGAACCTGTCCGTCAACCTCCAGGCATGGTCCACGCCTCCCCTTCTCCCAGCAAAATGTTCCGAACCCCCTTCCTTGACCGTGTCGTCTCCGCGGCCTCCCGTCAAAATGTTGACCGTCTCCTCTTCGTGGCTTCTTTCGCCAAAAAGGGATCCGATAGAACGCTTTCCGCGTTGAAGCGCCAAACGAGAACCCAAGAACAGAATTGGTTTTCGGGAAGAATCCAAGAAAACAAAGAGCACGCGCAGAATAGACGTTAAGCGTCCAAGGCACGGGGGGGGTCCTCTTCAGTTGAATAGGATTCCTATGAGGATTTTCATTAATTTGTGAGGGGCCTCAAATTCATTTTAAGAGGCTTCCTATTGACTTTACGGCTCCGATTAATTTAAAATAGGGTTCCTATGGATTTAGATAGAGGATTCCCATTCTTGTTTCTTGGATTCCATAGAGTTGTCCCATTTGTTTTAGTATGGCTCCTACAGCAATTTTAGTGAGTTTTTCCATTTGAAGAGGGCTCCTATTTGAATTTATTAGTATTAAGGGTTCTCATTCATTTTCAAGGGTTTCCTATTCATTTCAATAAGAATCCAGATTAAAAATGAATGAATCCTATGAACCCTATTAATTAAATTTGATCGGAACCCTATTCGAATGAATAGGATTCCTATTTAAATTCACAGCATGCAATCCACGAGCAAACTGTTCAGGTCACTTCTGCTGGACATAAACAATAATGTGAACCTTTAGCAAAATAATAGGAATCCGATAAAAATGAACATGAGCCTAAACCAATAGGAATCCCTTGAAAGTGAATGAGATCCCTTTTAATATCAACACGAACCCCATTAACATGAACAAGAATCTGATTAAAATTGAAAGGACTCTTACTACAAAAACCAGGAGCCTTAATAATAATTAGGAACCCCCTGAAACTTCATTGGAATCCTATGAAAATAAATTTGAATCCTCTATCGAATTATCGGAACCGGGCAACAGTTAATATGAAGCAATCATGTTAGAATGAATAGGAACCCTTAACAAATTAAACAGAACCCGGGTTACAATTCACAGGAATCCTATTAAAACGGGCCCCCCACACTAAAGGAGGTGCCACATTATGACTAACATGAATGAACCTCATAGATATGCTTTAATTTGGAAATATTGTGAAATCATGAGGACTGGGACAACCGAAGTGGTGAGATGAGCTCTTGTGCTCGAAACGAAAATCCCTCTACTCATGTGGGTGGGAGGGAGTGGGTGTGGGGGTGGGAGGGTGGGTGGGAGGGTGGGTGGGAGGGGTGGGAGGGGTGGGAGGGGTGGGAGGGTGGGTGGGGGGTGGGGGAGGTGAGGAGTTGGGAGGTGAGGAGGTGTGGGGGGTGAGGTGGGGGAGGTGGGGGGGAGGTGGGGGGGAGGGGGGGAGGTGGGGGGGGAGGTGGGGGGGAGGTGGGGGGGAGGTGGGGGGGAGGTGGGGGGGAGGTGGGGAGGTGGGGGATGGACATTTCGAGTACTAGAACTGACCTCAAACGACGAATCGTCTTCGAAGATAGTTTGCAACTTGGGAGGATTCATAGAACTATGTATATGAGAAGCATGCATATTTATACGTTCAACTCGTCTCTTCTTTTTCTGTTTTGCTTTGCACAAAAAAGGGTCTACTACATTTTGAGCTGTTTGCCCTTGACTTTCCTCCGCCAAGTGTCTGAGACGTGTTGGCAGCAAGATCATCGAGGCCCGGGAAGATGGACACTAGAGCCTTTACATAAAGCAAGAGCAAGATGCATAAAGCAACAAGATGCATACAGTGCTCTACAAAGCAGGTGCTGGCATCTCACTGCACTCTATCTGCCAACGGCACCCCCAAGAACCACCTGGACTGGCAGTGGACCATGGCTGGCTTTTGTAGCTGTGCTTCGAAACGCTGTCAAAAACGCTACTGGAGGCTTTTCCGCTCGCAACCGTCCATGCTCCAACTTTAGACCCCTGGATGCCCCTTCTCCCTCCGGGGTTGGGGTTGAAGGTCCCAGACCCTTAAAGAGGTCAACGGCTGCTGGTTCTGGAGATGCACACCACATTCCACGGCCCTAACGCCATGGGCGCCTCAATGAATGGGGCGATCATGAACTCGATGAAGCCGATCTGCGAGTTGGCCCTGAAACACGTGCGCTGGAGGGCAGTTGTGAGCCGGAGGAAGAGAACGGCATGCGCGCAATCTAGTTGCTAGTCCGAGCCTGTTCACTTTGTCACGATCATTCAGCATGCCCACAGGGATTTCCAGCTCCTTCTCCCGGTCACCCTGCGCAAAGAACTCGTCCATGCCTGCAAGAAGCACGGTGGCTCCCCACCCGTTGGATCCGGCGAGGGGACGGCGCAGCTTGTTCTGCACGAATACTCAGCAACTGCCGAGGGACAAAGGTACGCCAGCTTCTTGGCGACGT